>VXAA01006474.1:68839-142322 GCA_013399115.1 Anseranas semipalmata
TTTTGTCCTTGTACAATAGTACAAAATGTGTCTGCGAATTCTCCCAATGTTTATAAGCACTTCCTTAAATTTATTCTCTATGATTTTTGATAACCTTCTACTCTTATTTAAAACTGCAAACACAGGGTAGATAAATCATTCCTGGCAATCGTTTTTGGATTACAATGCAGTAAGCATTTTTATTGGGTCGGATATCTACAGCAAAACAAATATGGTGTGCTCATAAATGGAAAAAAAAAAGTGGCAGCACTCTATTTTATGCTTCATGATACCAAATAACCACAGATACATTGGAATCTGTTACTAAGCTATTTTTAGCAGAGCTGGTTTAGGTGGTATATCATGCACTTCTGTTAATAGGTCTCTTCTGTGAGTTTCATGTTGTTTTGCCAGAGAAGCCCTCAAAATTCAGTTTTGCATTGTTCATCCTGAGGTAGAATATTTGAGTAAATGAGTTTCTTGGGACACATTTCTGTACCTTGGTAGCTGTGGTCACTAGAATATTTACTTAACAGTTCAACATTAGCAATACAGTCTGAGGATTCCCTCTCTCTCTAGAACAGAACATATCCAGGCCTTATGAATAGAACTTTTTCAGTATTAGAAAGCTTATTGTCGTTATAAAACAGACAGAAGCCACCTGAGCTGATGGATATTTATGAATATTAAGCATCTGACTGAGCTCTGAGGGTACGGGAGGTCCTTCTCTCACTCTTTTTTCATCCCTTTCTTCTTCCTCCAGCTGAACTGTCTGAAATACAGAACAGTTCAGGCTTGAATTTTCCTGCTTCAGTCTCATCTTTGCTCATGTTTGGTGTACCGTCTCCTCCATACACTGCTTTTCTTTTGTTGGCAGCCTTGCTAATATCTAGTATTCAGCAATCTTAAGCAAACCATTACAAATACAGCGGTCCACCTTGTTTTCTTCAGCAGTGGCTCATATAAAGATGTTTTCTGTTAAAGGCCCTCAGCTAAGAGGTCTGTAGAAGAATGAATGATTTGATATAAAAGGTAAAGGTTTTAAGGAGGAAGCTGTAAGAGGAAAGAGACAGCATAGGGTGGCGGTTATTAAGGTTAGCTGGACAGAAGGCAGCTGCAGTGTAAGTACCTTGTAAGGTCTAGTGAAGAAGCAAAGTGTGGGGACAATATATCCCAAAGGTGTCAAGGCAAACGAAATCCTAAGTACCAAGTGCAAGCAAAATGTCTTTGTCCACACTAAGATTAAATTTGAAAACCTGCTGATGATGGATATTTTAATTTAACTCATTATTTTAAACATAGGTTTGAAGTGAGGAGCCATTCAAAACTGCATATGACATTTTATAACACTGAGAATGTCATAAATACATTATTTACTGGGTTTTATCTTTGGTTATCTGGAGGTTTGGTTATTACGGAGGATACTGGTCTTGAAATGGTCCAGAGAAAAATAACATATTTCCATAGATTGTTTGAAAAGCTACTGTAAAAAGGTTATGAAATAAGGTATACAATGCCTCCTTTATTTTGTCTTGTTTTCCACCATTGTCACCATTACATCTTCAAGCAAGTACATTTTTCATGTCAATAAAAGAACGGGACATTGTCCCCAGCTAGCAGTTAACTAGCTTCATAGTCATTACTCTCTATGTGAGATATCCATAAAGTCTATTATCTGGAGAAATATCTAAAACATTAGCAAATTTCTTCATGAGCTCAGTGGAGCTTCTAACAATGGCTGTATGAGTTTGTACATCTGCAATACTCTAATAAATCCTCATGCTGAAAAAATTAAAAAACATTAGAGTGGTCTCAAGAAGAATTCTTTCTGATCTCTACTTAGAGGATTTTGCAGCTACTGTACAAGATCACAATGATATACAGAGCATACAGCAGAGAGAAAAATCATTTCCTAAATGCAGTTACGTGCTGTGGTCATATTCTAAAACAAGAGTGGTTCTTACAATACCTGTGAGCAGATAGAATGGTTCTGAAGTGTTACATATATTAAAGTTATACCAGTTAAACACATAATTCTATGGGTACAGTAGGTTGAGCCACAAATTCAATTTGATAAGTATGTAAACTCTTACTTACTTTTAACAAACACTCTTACAAGATATTCTTTGTTTCCCAGAATGTTTATGGGTGCATAAACACCTGTGCATGCGTGCTCGTACCACACTTAACTTTCTTCTCTTCTGCATGAATATTTCAGCCATCCACTTAGAAGAAAAAAATACCATGTTTTTCAAGTAACCAGTAACATCAAGGAATAACAATAGGCAGCAATAATCAAAACTATAGTCATAGTAGGCAATTCATGACAAATTGTAAGACTTAAATTGTTTGCATAAAAAAGGGAAACAACTTGAAATGAAAATCACTTCAAAACCACAAAACCCTTATTTGTATAAAATTTGTGAACTGAAAAGGGCCTAAATTTATGAAAAAAAAAAAATGCAGCAAGTAGTTCAAATAGCTGAAGTAGTTCACAAAGCCCTAATAACAATGCAAACAACTTTGAGTATCCAGAGCTTTAAAAGTATTCAGAGAAGATGAGATATATCTTCCCTGTTGATATTTATCTAGTACAAAAGAAGAGATATTCCTAAAATACACATAAAACTAGAATGAAATAATTTGTAAGCAAAGCAGCTCAAAAAACAGCAAATAATATCTCAATCTTCCTATATTCTTCTTTAGTTACTGTACCATAGCATGAGTAATTTTGAAACTGCAGCATTCCATTTATTGTACAATTATGTTATATTATTTTCCTATTGCCACAAAGCTTCCATGAAAACATGTTCCATATATGCCTAAGCAGTTTACCTTGTATGAATATTTGCATTAAATAAATGAAAATTCACCACTTTCTAAAGATATCATGCAGAGACACAAAAGTGTTCCCTGCTATTAGGAATGTGCTTGTACAGATCTAAAAATTGTAAATGAATTTGTAGATGGTTGGTTCCATTTAAGTAAAATAGACTAAGCATGGATCTTTATGAAAATGTGTTTACTTAACCAGAAAACACAAATATTTCTATTAAATATGCTTTCAAGTTTAACTCCAAATTCCCGATTTCTTGTGGATGTATGATTTTATGGAGCTATATTTAAAAACAGTATTCCAGTGAGACTTTGTAGTCTCAGCATTTTAGGGTACAGTATAAGCTTCAGAAGTGCAGTGGACAGTTTACATAAACCCATAGTACAGCATCCAAAGCAGGCATTTATTTCCCCAATACTGAGCTATCTAAATCATCGATTTACTTATAATGGGAAGCTTAGAGCTACCTTTGTAATTACGCCTACTATTGTGAATTAAAAAAAGTCAAGCTGACTGTGTATTACTTCTATTAAGTGCGAAGTACATACTATTGCACTTTATTTTTATTTAAAATTGCATTACTTTTCTGAATGGTTAATGAAGAAAAAACAGGAAAAAAAAAAGACTGACAGTGTGTGTGCATGTGTAATATACAATGCCTATGGTTTTGAAAATGGAATTAAACACCAATAGGGAAAAAATCACATGAGGAGAAATGAAGCTTCAGAACAAATGTATTTTTGTGATACTGTCTGTAATTCATGCTAGATAATCATGAACCCAGCAGTTAATGACCTCTAGTCTGATACATTAAGTCCAACCAAAGATAATGGTGTCCTGTGTAAATTAACAAACCCAGTGGTAAACTTGCTTCTAGTTCAGCAGGAGACAGTGTGCAAATTAGCATTGGTTCTTAATAAGATCAGTGTCCTGCAATCTACAGTTCTGTAGTGTTCATAATGCTGTTTCTTTTCAGGTGAAAATTTTTTCTCCAGAGGACACTTGCACAATACATTCTTCTGACAGAGAATCATCCTCACCCTAATCAGTTTGCTCCTGGAAAACTTTCCCTATTTCTTACACTTTCATGCTGTGAGTGCTGCTGTGAGTTGTTGGGAATGATTATTCATTTGTAAGCTTCTTTAATAACATTTCCTTTAGACGTTGAGGTACCCAACAGAGCTAACCAGGATTTCATTTTATAATTATAACTATTCAGCAAAAGTAATGGTCACTCTATTGGCAATCTTTGCCTAATTTGTTCACAATAGTTTATTATCTTATGAAAAATTCAAATAAACAATTATCTGTTACATAATTCAAAGGTAAACTATCATCAAGGACCTGATTCTGGGTACTGCATACAATATTGCCCTTGTACGGTTAGAGTCAAACTATCCATCCAATTCTGAAGTCAGAGAACTTGACAGCTGCTCTGAGGTGTCCTGCACCAGCTGGGAACAGAACCCGGTGCCTAGTTCTCTACACCACAGATCATAGGATGCACAAAGGTGTGTTCAGGAGAAATTTAACATTTTCTGTTGAAGAACAATGATATATTGGAGATCTATCAATACTGTACATCTGTTTGAAAAGCATTTGTTAGAGTTTCACTTTCTGGACTATAAAATCACAATTGATTATTTGAAAGTCAGGTATTTGTCTTTTTTTAAAAAAAATTACCTTTGAAAACTCGTAAATGGGATTATAGTGGGAACATATGGATTAATATTCACTATTTTATTTGATTTTTTTTTTCTAACACATGTTGAAAAACTTATTCAGAGGCAATGTTTCCACTATTCAGCTCCCTCTCTAGATGATCGGACTATATGTGCCAAGTAAATAACCTATTGTCCAGCAGTAGATGAATACTTTTGCTATGAGCAAAATTTTTACAGTATTAGATGAGGGCTAATGAGGACATTTCAGCTATAATTTATTGCTGAAAAAAGAGGACATTCTCCAATTTGTCTGTATTTAGCGATACATGATTATGATGTTGGGGAGAAGGGGGTTGTTCCAGCACATACCTGATAGAAAGATGAGAATGTGGTATATTCTTCACACACTTATAATGGGAGTTTTGTAAGAAAAAGTTTAATACACAGCTCTTGTCTGAACAAACCTCTCACTGTAAAATGTTTACCTTTAATGACATGTACTATTATTTCATGATTATTTTAAAATACACTTAAAGAGTTTTACATGTTAACCAGCTACTAAGAATGCCTTAATAGAGAACTAATTTTTGCTAGAGGTGTCTCGACAATTTGAATTTTATATGCATGCATTATGTTTTCTTAAAATGGGGAAATTATGCATCTGAAGGAATCTGTCTAGAATAATGGGGTTCTATAGAGGTTACTTTAATCACGTTCACCAGCAGTTATAGCTGTTTTACATCTTATTTGCAACAAAAGGGAACTCTAATTATCTTCAAAAAGAGCATAAAATGGTGTGCTTTGCTGCTGATGTAATGTTGATTCGTGAATGCTGCTGATAGGAACTGACAACTAAATACATGTCACACTTTTAAGAAATCAGTGGTGGTGACAGGATAACCCTCTTTTGTGACCTGGGGACCAGGAGATGGGGTATATATTTGCTTGTTAAGTAGAAACAATTTACAGTTTTCACTTTAAAATAAAAATAAAAATGCTGTTATAGATGGATTATCGATTATTTTTAACAATGCACCACTTTCGTTATGACTTATAAACTGCCTTCTGTAAATTAGATTTAGTGCTTACAATCCCAGATAAAACAGTGAGTAAGGATTTTCTGCATATTAGTCTCATTTGTATAAATCACTTAGTCTTTATTTCATCTCTATATTTATATAATATCTATAATAGATACATATTTACTGTACGTGTAATGAGGGACAATAAAGAATATAGATACCTTGCAGAATGGTTTCAAATGCTCGCATTTCAAGTTCACATTTATTAGTACAAGTGAAAAACATGCAGTCCACCACAAAGTGCAAAACTCATCAAATAAGATTCAACTGTATGTCAACACCTATGCCACCTGTGCGTTCTGTAAGAAACAATTGAATAATACTCTGTTTCCAGTATAAGATTAATCAACGGAGATCTAAAAACATTAGTCATTATCAGTGTTTGCTATATGGTACTAAGATTCACATTGGAAAGTTATTAATTCACATCTCATGCCTGAATGTTTTGCATTTAAACTAAATATTAGATACCTGCCCTGTATAAAAGTTTAACTCACTGCCTCTATTTATTTAAACTAAGGACAATAATTAAAATGTTTATGTAGGCTGAATTCAGCCTTATTTTATGACTGTCAATTTCCATCAGCATTAATGGATTTTAACACCTCAGTAGGTGTAACTGTGACTGTGCGAGGGGTTAAAATAGTCTGTATTTATTACTTTATACCTCTTATATGGCACTTATTGAGTAATAAATATTTGTACAATATTTCTTTTCATAAATTTGTCAGCTCCGCATACCAATGGTATTTGTATGTGTGACTGTGTATTAACATGCAGTCAATCATTCACAAGTAGTTAAATACAGCCAACGGTTTTCCTCAATTGAAAAAGAAAAAGAGAAATATGGTCTATTTTCAGTTTTATTCTACCTAGACAATATCCCTAGATGATTAAAGTTGAAAATACTTTTAATTGGATGTCTTTCTGATTAGTTGACTCTCCTTCTGTATCCTTTCTCTAACCCTTTGTTATAATCATTTACTCACATAACACAAGCCAAATCAATGTATGAGCATCATTATTTTCCCAGTGTTTTCACCTATAGGTGTTTGATCATTTATTTTACATCCATTTTACAACAGTATCATGTAAATACTAGATATCATCCCAAAGCACCTACAAGTGGCTTCAGCAAACCACTGGCTTTAGAGCACAAACTGGGTCTGACTAGAGATTGGTTTGAATAGAGGAGGAAAGGTCTGAAAAGCTTTGCTATCTAGATTCCTAGAGATTTTAAATAACATTTTTATTAGAAGTGTTTTATTTACTTTGCATCTAAGGAATGTGCTTTTGCAGCAATACTTTTGTACATAGTCTTCAAATGCCCAAGAATGGTTCTCTTCTGCAAAATACTCATGAAATGTCCTTTCTATTTTATAGTCAATTTTTTTCTACTTGTTATCTAGGCATATTTTGTTGTAATTGTCAGTACATTACTCAGATGGAAAAGAAGAAGAAAAAGAAGTTTTATGAGATTACTGAATGGTACCTTTCTATTCAAAAAGAAACAGATCAGGCACAAAAATGTAAAGTTGGTAAGGTTTTTATTCCTTAATTTCCATGAAAAAAAAAAAAAAATCCTCTCTTCAGATCACTGCTAGGTAAAAACTCTACGAATGTGGAATAGAAGAAGTTATATCTGAATATTTAAAAAGATGAAAAATCTTAGTTTTTCTTATAGCACACACTGGTATTTTTCAGCTCTACTTTTCCATTAGAAATATAAAAAAAAAAAAAAATCACTTATAAATGAGACTATGTAGGATGATTTCATGTACATTACCATCTTCTTCATGAAATTCAATATCCTAAATAAAATGCTTTGTACTGCTTTAACTTGTTGACTGGGGTGGCATGAATATCACTTTTGGAAAGAATGATTGTCTCTAACAAAAAGGGGGCCTTAGATCAACCATGAGATGACACCTCTACTGGTGTCCTTTTTGACATTTTTCAGCAGTGTTTAAAGGGCTTCTCTGAGAGCTATGACAGTCCTATAGCATGGATGGCTTCAGGTCTAGCACCATTTCTCTCATGATCTAAATAGCAATCCCAGACTGGTGGGAGAGTCAGGTCAGCCTTGTCTAGCACCTGTTATGATGATCCTTCCTCTTACTGTAGACCTCAGAAGGATTTTTTACGTTTAGTGAGAGTTCCTGGATTGCTAATGGCTCAAACCATTGCATTTCTGAGTCAGAACAATTTTTACATGAAAAAGAATAAATATACAGATAAAAAATAAATATACAGATGTATAGATATATATAAATACAGTGAGTCTTTTTATTTTCCTCAGAAACAAAAGGTTGCAATAATAACAACCCCAGGAGATTTTCTAGGTCTTGATATTTCCCCTCAGAAAACAAGAAAACAATATTTTGGTATTGTTATGCTTTGTTTAAAATAATAAAAATAATAATATTTTTTTTTTCACCTGTGTTTATTTTTCCAAGTTCTCTCTGTCTGGCTTGTGTCGTTGTAAGGGAGAGAGGGGGAAAATGAGCAATGTGATTTTAAGCATTTGGCACTACATAGTCTTTCATTTCCTCTTCTCTGCTGAGCTTCTCAGCAAATACTTCAATTTTCTCAGCATCCTTGACCCTGCACAAGTCTGTTTCCATTTCCATCACACTGGCCCCCTTGCACTTCCATGTGCCCAGCGCTCAGCCAGAAAGACCACGTGTCCTGGTTCTCTGCCCTCAGTTCACATTTCCCTCAAATTTTCTCTCAGTCTCATGTTCCCAATCTCTTGTTAATTCTTGCCAGCACCCCAGACCCATTTTTGCTCCTTGTAGAGACCTTGTTTTGCTTTTCTTTTATCAGCTTTTGTGGGCTAGGCATGAGCACTGTGGAATGATTCTCTTTTTTTTTCTTTTCCAGCAAGTAGACATAGCAAGAAGCAAATGGCCCGTCTCACTGCATGTGAAAGGTGGGGAAAGAAGCAAAGAGTCCTTATCCTAACATGATTTTAAACACTCTTTCTTCTGAGAAGTGGCAGGTTGCTAAGAGAAGAGGAGAAAGCCCTCCCACAGCAGGCTTCTCTGGCTCCTTTCCTCAGGAAGCAGGCAAGCATGAGAGGCAGGCAATATGAAAGACTTCCCTTGTGAAAGAGCCAGAATTTTTCAGAGGCCTGGAGGTTCCCATGTCATCATGCAATCTCAGCCAAAATCCCATTACTCATCACTAATTCATGGAAGTTGGCATTACTGCATGTTACTCATTAGCTTTGTTACAACTGTGGGTGGGAGCTCAAAGCAGACATTTTGCTCTCCGGGCCCAGTGTACACAAGCTGGCCCCTTTCACAAGAAGTATTATTTTTAAATGTCAAATATGTACGAAGTGATGACTCAAGGGACTAACAAATCAATGCTCAAAACAGAGGCGCTCATCTGCCTAATAAACATGGAGTTAAATGGTCATATATTTCATTAAACTACCAAGAGTCCTCTGAAGTCAACATCCAGTCTGATACCACGTGCTCAATCACCCTACCTAGTATTTAAATAATATATGCATTATCGTTAAACCCATAACTTCCACAGGTAGCAAGGCCAAGTCTGGAAAGCAGTTACAAAGTCAATCTTCAAGTATAAAGAGAGCTCCTGGCACCTGAAGAGCAACATAAAGGAAAGGAATGCTGTTCATTGACAAGTTGTTTCTTTGCTTATTGCTTAAGAATCTGGGGCCCCAAATATATGACTATAGGACCTGATCAAAGCCCATTAATTTCCATAGGAGTCTTGGCATTGACTTTGATAGGCTGTGAATCAAGCCCATTCTAGAGTAGAACATATGGGTCTCCTGCACAGCCTATTTCTATTCATATTTCACATCTTTATTTATTTATTTATTTATTTCATATATTATTCACAGTTTGTGATGGCAGAAAGACAGTTTATATCCTTGACACAAAGAAAACAAAGAAAGAAATACACCATATGTGTTGTCATTATTATGAAAACTAAGGCATATTGGGCACAATGCATTTCATTTTCGTTATATTACAGGATTCTAATAAGCATCATTGATAGCTAAGTCACTTGTCCTTAGCACAAGTAAAGAAGAAAGAAATGAAAACTTTTCAGGTTGTTTTTGAAAATCTTGTATACTGTCTAGGCATTTTAGGCACAAATTTAATTTCACTTCAACATCACAAGATCCTTTGATGGCAAAGTCACGTATCTTTAGTCCCAAACACAAAAGTTAATAAGACATTTAGATAGTTTCCTTTCACTTTGAAGGTAGTTTTATATTGGAAAATGTGAGTGCATAAATCAGGCACATTGAATTTTCTGGTTCAGTCCAGCTCTGGGCTTAGTAAGGACAATTACCTAATACCTGCTAAAACACAATCATGTCTATCTGAAGGTCTCCAGGAACATATGAAATCTTTAAGTAAATATAGATTAGGATGGAAAGGCAGGACTGAACTGGCTCTTATGACCAGGCATCTGGGACCAGCCCTATGCAGTGTATATAGTTGTAGCCAAGTACCTATATTTGTGTAAACTAAGTTATAACTTAAGGTCTCAGAAGACCTGAAGAATGTTGAGGATTCACCATATATTTCTTTATCTGAATTTTAATTTAATGCAATTATGTAACATCTATCAAGTTTTTGTTGTTGTTGTTGTTGTTTTTTACTGAAAACACACAATTTTTTTCCCTCACACACTGCCCACATTTGCTCTCTACTTACATCATTTTCTGGACAGATTACAAATTAAAGTCTGATTGCTAGAAGGAAAGAGTGATTATGAAATCATAACCCACAGTAGCAACACTTTAAACAAATGAATAAAAACAGCTGGGAAAAGTCAACAGGATGTCTAAGACAATATTATGCCTCTTTTGACAACTATGGCCAGAATGTTCCCCAATTGAGATGTGGCATTGGTATTCCTAACAGCACTCAGCAACTAGGAAAGAGAACATAGAGTGAAAATAATCTTTGTGGTGATTTTTTTTTTTTTGGCAGGGAGAAAATGAATGAGTATGATTTTTCTTGTGAGTCAGTGATGAATGTTTTCCACGTATTCCACTGCTGAGCTTCCTGTAGGTCATAACAGATACAAGTGGGAGGAGAGGAGAGTTATCTGGGAGAAGATCACAGCATTTAAAAAAATCCTCAATTCCACTTCATGGCTTCAGTGAACCAAGAGGATTCTATTTAAAACTTAAAGATATGTTCTCAAATTTTCATACTGAACTGCAGTTCACCCCCCACCAGAGCAATAAGGTCATATTTGTATATATTTTATTTTGCAGAAAAATGCTCATTCATGAGCTTTTGTCCCTGGTTCCTATTAATCTCTATGCGTGTGCTTCTTTAATAGATTAAAAAAGTAGTTCTTATGAAAATGATTAGACAGCTTCTTTATGCATAGGTCTCCACTAAAACATTTTTAGAGATCTGCTACTGCCATAATAATTTAAACAATTTAGATCACTTGCTATATGGACATGTTATTTAGCAGTTAAAGTCATTTAAAAGCTTGGGATTTGCTGACTTGTCACATTACAGTATAAAAGAGTCAATCATGAAATTCTCTTCTGAACCTGAGAAATTTTTTTTAGATTTTTCTTGTTGTTGTTGTTTCCCTTTTCTCCTCTAGGGTTAGGGCTAACTGTAGTTATACGGATAATAAACAGACTCTTGGCCAGCAGCAGCCTCTTGATCCACTGACAGGTGCCCATGGCCCTGATGACCCCTTTGCTTGAGTGCTATCCACTACCAGTTTATACCCACTTTATTTCTCAAAAACAGGACACAGACAACCTCGCAATGGAACAGTGGGGTTGTATAAGGCGATAGCTCTTGCTAAAAGAAGCAGTGGTGGTGGAGATGCCTTATACCACTGTGAGAGCCCAGCCTGCTCTTGAGCCTCACCCTGTGCCAGACTCTTCCAGGTGTTCTCCTCCCTTGCCAGTGTCTCCTTCCTCCCACTTCCTTCCCAGCCACTCTCCCAGTCTCTGTGCACACAGGAGTTTGCACAGGGAAGGACTATTGGGAATGGAAGGAAAGTAGGCTCAGTCTGATACATGAAGCATGTGGTCTTTCCATCTCTCTCTCATTTTCAACAACCCTCCTTGAAGAGGAGGGTTGAAGAAGAGACTCCAAGAAGCCCTCTTGACCTTCTAAGGCCATTCTCTCCTTACTTCAGTTTCTCCCTAGACACCTTGGCTGATGCTCAATAAACTCACAGTAGAATCCAACTGTGGAGATTCTACCTAGCTTTCAAATAGGTGTGCTTTTTCTTAACTTTTTTCAGAGCAACCTGTCTGTGCAACATGCTGCTTCAACTATATTTCAGATAAAACTTTTTATTAATGTCATTGTGGTTGCTTTCTTTTCTGACTCCATGTAAGGAATAGGATTTGTTTAATCTCCTTTCTCTCCAAGCTTACTTGTCATCCAGAGTTCCAACTTAAAAGAAAAAATCTTAATCTGGCTAGTTGTCTAATAGTATTTGGCTTCTTCTAGATTAGGGTGGGTTTTGTGTCTTTAATATTTTAACAGTAACTCAGAACTGACTACTAAAATGAAAAAAAAATTTAACACTGCTGACTTAAGGAATATTACAGATAAGGTGTATTTTGATCTATTCAGCAATGTGAAAATGCTATATTTAATGCTATATTTGCAGAAAAAAAAATTAACCCAACCAAAACCAGTGAAGAGAACAAAATTCAAGAACTCTAAAACCTAGGAACAAATCTTTGAAGAATATAGATATTTCTTTTATAGTCTGAAACCAATACCTACCCAAGCAACAATTTTCATATTGAAAATACGTACAGACAAGGTGAGACTAATTTTTTGTTCAACAGCTTTTCACTCTTACTGTGGACAGTAAGTTGATTTTTTGCCTTGCGTTGATAAATACTATAAAGGAAATTTTAAATATCATCACACCCAGAACTGGGTTCTTATTTTTATTTTATTTTATTCTAATGACATTTTATATGACTCAGACTCCTGAAACTCATAATGCTGGTTTATGTGATCAAAGGGGGATAGGAATCAATTCTGTAATTGTGTAATTAGTTATTACAATTAGTTATAACAATTAATACAATTAGTTATTACAATTATATACAATAACAATTAGTTATTACAATTCTGTAATAGTGTAATTTGAAAAAGAACCTAAAAAATCAAAGTGAAAATTTTAAAACTGCACTATGTTAGGAACCTGCAGGAAAATATCAATTTAAAAGCCTTATAATGAAGTGGCTGAATTTATATACAAGAAAAATATAAAACTAAAATTTTAAAGTATTACTTGTTTAAGACAATGCCTGTATGCCTCAGTCATAAACCAGGGCCTTCGGTTAGTGTGCAGCACAAAGCAAACACAGAAGAGGATGCTTCACATAGCAAAGACAAGACAATTATTCAGCAAGAGGTTGTTTGTGTGTTTTTTGTTTTGTTCTGTTTTGTTGCCAACATGTTCTGAGAGTATTGGCAAGAGATTTATAAACAACGGTATAATAATGCATTAGCCCAAATAGTACAGCCAGAGAATGTAAACCTTTTCAGTCATGCAAGTCCTTCTTCAGGTCATACACTATATAGTACCATAGATATTTCATGATTATGTCAAACCCAATTTTGAAAATATTTAGAATCAAAGTAAATGAGGTCAGTATTTGTGGAAAAGACCAGTCAATTATCCTATAATTAAAGCCTGCATAATAATGCATTACACCATAGAATATAATTCACATTCAATAAGCAGCTGTACAACTGGTATTTCCTAACACCAGAATAATAGACTCTGCAACCTCAATAATTGTAGCACTGACTTGAAAATCTTGAAGATACAGAAGATGTAAAAGACATTCTCCCCAGAATGGGCTGCTGGTTAGTTTTTTGTTTGATAAGCACAATGACTTTACGTTTTTCCTCTTCATTCAAAACTGGGGAGAGCAAGTTGATTTTTTGCCTTCCATAAAATCCATATATAGATAAGACTAATAGAGCCACACCTTTTTAACACATCCTCTTCTTATTTCATGTGGCCTTCAACTGCTTACTGTATTGAGTCTACTGTACCTTCTGTCCCAAGGTGGAAATACGCTTCCACTCTGCATTAAATATCTTTGTAGAGAAGAAATGCTCATGCCCATATAAGAAAAAGAAACTGTATCTCTCTGAGCTATAGAATCAGATTGTGGATGGTTGATTTATTTACATACCTTCAACTGTAACTTGCATGCTGGTCAGTCTTACTGGTTCATTTGCAGTATCTGAACATCAGCAGGATACTGATATAAATGGCAGTGTTATTCATGCTTAAATCTGTCTATTTGATGACATCAGAAGTTGCTAGTTAAACTAAAAGCTTCAAAAGGTAGTAAATTATCTAAAATAGAAGGCAAGAAATCAGCTGATTTACATACATATATAATGACAGTCATTGACTGTCATTATGGTGTCATGGCTAGCATGGTGCTAGCCCAATGGGCTAGCATTTTAGACATGTTTCTCGGTACAAAATATTACCAACTGAAAAGGTGAGTGAATGAATTATTGCTCATGACTATGGTTTTAGGAGGTTGAAAACAGTGGATCTGAGTCTATCAAACTCAATTTTTTATTCAAAGGAGCAAGCAACTGTTTATGCCATTAGACATGAATTGCTGCCTCATTAATTATTAGCCAGCCACTATGTCCAGGAATGGTGACAGAAGAATATAGCTCACACATATCTTCATGCAACTTACACCAGTTCCATAGTATTATCATTAAAATAACATTTGTTGTCAGTCATTAGGGCTTTCTTCCAAGTTCTGTTCATGCTTACATACTCATCATGCCTCTTCTTGTTTTTGTAACTCAGTGATGCACAGTGAGTTCTAAATAGACTCTACTTGTTTGAGGCCTTGATTGTTGGCTCCTTCCCTTACAGTGCTCTGGGCATATCAACATTTTTTTCATTTGTTCTATTCCTTTGCTTTTCAGGGGCAGAGCTATCATGGAAGATGATTTGCAGTTTTGGTTGCACATCAAAACAGAAAATTGATCAACACGGCTCTGCAAGCAAAAGCTGTCTTGCAAGAATTTTAAGCATACAGATTAAGGAAAGCAACCGTACATCTTCTGTGTATGTAAAGTTTATAGGTAATCATCTGCATTGCCTTAGAAACTGAGCAGTGTTTAGCGCCAAAGGTGCAACACTATGCTTTTGCTAAATAAACATTTGTTGCATTTGGTAAAAATGGAAGGTGCGTATTTTTCAGTTCAAATAGAGGTATATTAAAAAAGAGCTATGAGTAGTTGTTCAAGTTACATTTAAATCTCCTGGCATTTTAAAACATAAAATTGTAAATCGTGTAACAGAAAACACCTGGATGCTTTGTATAATTGTTTTCTACCATCATAAACAGAATCTTCATTTAGAATTTTATTGCATATAATTTCTCTAAGCATACTGAGGCTTTTTTGTGCAGATTTTCTGAGGTTGTATTGTTACAACATGCAAACTTGCAGTGGAAAACAAGGAAGAAATGGGTTTCTCTCCCTTCCTGGAATGGTTCTACCATGTCAACACAAGAAATGACACTGTAAATTTGTTTAGGCGCTGTTGATATTTTGTCAGGAATTCATCAGTTATTTCAATGTTCTATTTATTCTTTATTATTGGCCCTGGCAAGCATACTATCACACAACTTTGAGAGTTTTTAATCAGTCATAAAATGATTCCATACATTTACTTTCAAGGAGCTCTAGCTTCCAACTTGAATCATTAAGAGATGTGGGTTGCCACCATGTTTTTAGAGATCCTAGAAGGCAAATCTACGTAGCTAACCAACCGTGCCAAGTTTTCCAGAAATTTCAAAAATTACAGGATGACGATGATTGAAGTTGGAAGGGATCTCTGTAGGTCATCAGCTCCAACTCCTTCCTGTTCAAGCAGCATCACCAGGTTGCCCATGACGATGTACAGATAGTTTTTGAGTATCTCCAGGGATGGAGACTCTACAACCTCTCTGGGCAACCTGTGCCAGTGCTCAGTCACCTTCACAGTGAAAAAAGTTTTCCTTTAAGAAAAATAATAAGAACCATTAATAAGTGGTGACGAGGAGGAACGCCAATTGATATAAGCTTCACTCTAGCAAAAGCTAGGAGTGATAACTCTCCTCAGGTTCTCTGTGATCACTTCCTTGCAATTTCCACAGTGAGACACTGTAAAGTTTAGCTTTCGTTGTTATGGCAATAGAAGTGTGACAAGTCCTGAAGCAAAGAAAAAGCCTTAATATAAATTAATAATGGAATAACAGGAAACCCATTGCCTGAAGTCACAAGAACCCAATGAATGAGTCAATAATAACACATGCACAAATACTCCTCATTCCTATTCTAAATGTGAGATAATGTGAAAATGAGAGAAATGTGAGTCCTATTCTAAATGTTATCAGCCCTTAGCCATGATAACTCTACTGTTGCTTCCTAGTGTAAGGGGCTTTATCCTATACATTGCTGTATCCTATACAGTGCTGTATCCTATACAGCACTGAAAAAGTGATTGCAGAGAGGACAACAAAAATAACAGTAATGATAGCAGAAGGTACCATCTTCAAAATGCTTGACCTGCAAGGTCCTTTATCCCAACCAGAAGAAAATTGATGGGGAATAGGAAGGCTAGTTGTGGTTGCTAGAGAAGTTTCCAGTGTGTCCTTTTGTCAAGGTAACCTTTTTTATTCCCACTATCAGAAATCTTTTTCTATATGTTTGTCTAATACATCCCATCCTGCACATACATGTTTATTCTTATAGAAACGCTCTGTTTGGCTTTCCATTATAGCTAGAGGAAAAGTAAACAGAAATTCCTTTCACTTAGTCCTGTCTGCTATGGCAACGTCCAACCCTTTTGTGAGTGTGGTTTTGTCTTGTTTCCCAGTCTGGGCCAACAATTACTACTGATCATACCGAAGAAGGGCAGCAGATTAGAGTGACTTTTACCTTTAACCTCTTATCTTCTACAGTGGATGACAGCTTAATTTGGGTTTGCCATAAGTAAAAACAGCAAACTTTTGACAAGTGTTCTGAGATAACTCCACCATCTTCACTGCTTGGTAAATTTGCCAGTTCCATTTTAGTTATTTATTTGTGGAGCTCCACTGAAGATCATCAGCAGAATATGCATGTCAACCTTTTCAGGTGTGGAGGTGTCCTTTCAGGGTAAGTAGCTTTTAAGTTTATTACATTTGGGGTAATAATATCATTACTATGGTAATGACATAATATGTGTCACTTTTGGAAATGAGAAATTACACATAATTTGTATTTGCATCAGTCCTGTTTCTATAGTAACAAGACTAGTAATTCTCATTAATGACTAGGTTGTTAGCATTGTTATTTTTTGTAATTCCAGGTTATTAATGTCCTTAGTTTTTCTGCATCTTCTTGATGACTTCTTCTGAGTGGCTGTTATAAGAAAAACTAGGTCCACTTTAATAAAACTATATTTCACAAAAATCAGTATCCTTTGAAGCTAGTTTTAAAATTGGTGCAGAATTAAATTGAGAGAATAAAATCATTAAATTGTTTGGACTAGAGGCAAAATTCAGACTGGCTGGTAAACACAATTATTAACACAAACCACACAACTCTGAGGGAAGTGCTGACATTATCATTTAACATTCAGTTCACCAAGTTCATCTTTCCAGTAGAAAAGACACACACACACACACACACAGAGTAACAATGCTGTAAGAGCAGCAAAGCAATTTTGGCCAGAGAGGTTATCATGACCTCATTTACCATTGGGATTCAAGGTTAAAGGTTATACCTAGATGTCACAAGGTCATTATTATCTCATTTTGATAACTGTGTATTCTGTTATATTATATTATTCTTAAGAGCAAACAGCAGGATGAATGTCTGTGTGATAAAGAATTAGAAATATAGTCTTCTAATTATAATTTATGTTAAGACTTCCTTTACAATGTTTCTCTTTTAAAAAGTTATACAGATGGAATAAAGTAATTCTCAAACAAATTAATCCACCTTATTTTGTTAATGGTACTTTGTAATATGCTTGGCTCCTTTTGCCCATAAACACTTACACATGTCCATACCTTTTCCCACTAACTGTTCATTTAATTGAAGTCACATGTTAAAGCATCTGCAAAGCTAAGTATCGTTTATCTTGCTTATTTTAACTTATTTTTCTTAAGAAGGCCTTAAAAATAGAACTTCTTGAAAATGCTTTGATAGTACAGTTTATAATATCTTTTATGAAATGTTATTAAAGTATGTAATGACATCTTCCAATCGTTTAGTAAACATTAATAAAGCATTTATAACCTCTTTCAATTTTAAATACTACCATTATCTTCCTAGCCAATATTAATCAGTAGAAGTTAGCAATCTACTTCTGCAGTAGGTGATTCATTTATTATGAGTTTGGGATTAAAAAATCTGAGATACAGCCAGACTTCAAGAGAAAAACAGATAACTTGGAAGAAGATGAAAGAGCAAGTGAAAGTAAAATATTCTTATCCCTTATTATTCCCAATCCTAAGAATTTTAGTTGGAACAGATACAGGTTGACCAAGATACACAAAATTTTAGATTATATTCTACAGCTGTGAAGATAAAAATGGTTAATTCTCCTATAATTAGACGTGCAAAAAACACTGTGAGGGTTATGAGAATTTTCTTTTCAGATGTCTCTGAAACTGGACTATATAGTATGTCCTACTTCTGCTACTCTTTAGTAGCACAGCTGCAACTTACACTTTTGTGCAATGAAAACACTTCTTTTTTTTTTCATAAAATCTACCAGTTCTGATACATATATTTACATACACAAAGAAACAAATCTTATCTCAATACCTTGCACATGAAGATATCCTCTTAATTTCTTCCATACATTACAAATCAACTCAGAGCTTATTTTTACTGCAGGCTACTGTACTGAATTTATGGAGCTGAAAAGGATAATTTATTTTAATTAATAATTTCCTATCCTAAATGTTATTCAAGTTAAACATCTTTTCTTCTTGCATTAAACATATATGTTTTAATATTTAAAATTACTATTAAAATAAGGCTTTAAACTCCCGAGAATGGATTCTTCAGCCTTCTGTCCCCTCTTTGGGCAAAGGGGACAAACTAGCCAACTCACCGACCAGTCAGCTCACTCTAGAAAGAGGAGTTGTAGGAGACAGAAAAGACTGTGGCAAAATGCACAATGCTGCAACTGTAGCCAGTTGCCAAATGACACTGTGGGTCAACAGCCATTTAGCATACATTAAAGCAACGTGTAGGCTGCTGCAGTCTGCGCCAAGACCAATGAATAACTCTTGCTTGGATGAGGGAGCCTGGCTCATTTGCAGCCCTTTTCAATCTCCTGTGCTTATGGCTTCCTATCACATCCTAAGAATGTAGTAAGCATTCAGGTTCTTTACCGTAAAAAGATAATCAGCTTCAAGGAATCATTTAAGAGATGGATCTGTGAAAACTGAAATTAGATCAAACATCAGCATTAGTTTTATCAGCTATAAATTTTTACATACAAAATTAGATAAAGAAAGGCTAATGAAAAAAATCAATTTGTTTGAAAATATCTAATGTTTTAGTGGAAAATTCTTTCAGATACATTTTTGCTTGTAGAGCATAAGAAATTTCAAATCAGATTTTGGTAAATTTTAAGCATTTGATACAGAGGAATATTCAGCACTAGCAGCTTCCCTTCAATGTAGCCTAAAAAATAAATGTTCGTGCTTGTCAGACATTTTCTGTCAAGACAGATTCTAACCAGGGTTTGTCAAAACTGAGACTTTTGGTAGGAGGTTTTGCAGCAAGATTAAAGTTATGATCAAATCTAGAGTCAGGATCAAATCTCAAAAGAAACCACAAGGTATAGGGGGCTAAGGAAAATTCAACTTCTTCATCAACACCACCAAATGCTGTTTACATGCTTGAAATTTGAAGGAGACTGATGACTTGGTGAGAGAGGTAGCTCTAACTGGCTTTTTGATGACCCTAAACAAATTACCAGTCCAAATCTAACAGCTCAACAGGACTACATACACAGAGCTGCTTCATCTTGGACTCATGACATGTTCTGTGTGATAGATGCAACCTCATGTTTGTCCAAATTTACCAACATGCTCACGGGAAGAGGTCCTACAGCTATGCCTTGATTGCCTTTACTGCACCTGTCTCTGTAGTACAGCCAACTACTTAGAATATTTAATGGTGGTGCATACACAAAGATTCAAGTTTCTGTCCTGCTAGAGTTTGATGTTGTACCCCTTCTGATGAGGGTGATACAACCTACAGACTGTCTACTCCTCCTTGCCAGAGCTCTTAATAGTCTTAAACCAGTAGTTCCTCTGCAGTGGAAGAAACTTTTCCTCTAAAAGTAATAGTTTGCCCCAAAATTGAACCAATTTAGAAAGTCTTGGAAGATCTTATTTTACTGTAAAACTACATTTTCACCATCTTCAGCTTTGCTTTTTTATTTCATCTTTACTATTATATAAACTTGAGAACCTTCTGAATTCACAATAGCATCTCAAATCGTGGGAAGAACAAATTTATTGTCTTTCCATAATCTTCTGTGGTTCAGTTCCAGTTTAGAAGTAGAAAACAGGTAGAAGAGAAAAGAGTAACTTCATGCTATAAAGGAAGTGTACGTCATATTTACTGTGAGTATTTATTCAACATAGTTTTTTTCTATTTCTTTAAAACATTTCCCTTTCTACAGATTTTCCTTTAATTGTAAACACCATTACATTCGGTGGTAAAACACCCAAAACTTCAGTAGTTGCCCAAACAGCAGAAGTCATATGCAAATAATATAACATTCTAATAAATAATGTATACCCTGTATAATTTTCTAGGTTTTTTGCTGTGTCCTTTGATTATTTTTTTTTCTGAGCTTCCAATTAATTTTCTGATTTAAAACAAAAGGTGGAAAACCTTTGTGTCAAAATATTTTCAATGGTAATCTGTTCTCCCTTACTTTACCAACACTGTCTTAACACTAAAAATCCCTTCAGATTCCCTTTGGAATTTTATATATATCCATATATATGAATTGGCAGCTCAGCTAATAGGGACATACACAAACTACACATGTTATATTCTGCCCTTCCAATTTCTGTAGGTTATAATTTAAGTAGCAGTATTACAGCTTTGCAGTTAGCAGTGGCTGCTAACTTCAACCTTTGTACTACTGATGTTAAAACATGTTTCATTATGAATCTAGCCTTTTGTGCTAGAGTTTAATATATATGTGAGGACATCCAGGTACATTTTAAGAGTAGTTGCCAATATTGTTATTTTGGTTGCCATGCCTGATTTCTATTCATTCATGTGAGTAAAAAAATATATTTAGGACTTCTTTTTTTTTTTTTTNAAAGTGATAATGGGGAAGGTATCACATTACTTCAAGATGAATACCATACTTGCTAATTTTTGGCATACAACATTCATGTCCTAGCGCTACGTCGCTTGTCAAGCCTTGAGATCTTCCATGGCCAGAACTGACATAATATGTCAAACACTTAACAAAACTGCATTTTCAAAGTGCTTTTAGAACGAATGATGTAGCACCATTCATGTAGTAACAGCAGATAATCTGAAATACCCTTCACAAATAGGTTCTCCAAAATGTAGCAGCTATTGGAAATCTGGCATGATATGTAATGTTTTAATGGGCTTTCAGTAAATTTTCATATTACTTTTAAATGTTTCTAGTGATTTTAGACTCATAAAGGGATAGCAGTAATATTACTGAAAGTTGCTGTCCTTTGTTCTTTGCCTTTCCTCAATGAACTAATTATTAGATTTCCACTTGTATAAGAAACAAAATATTGAACATCAGTTGTTTTCATGTGTAGTCACATTATAGTAGCTACTGAAATTGTATCCTAATGCCTTCCTAGCTGTATTTTTCATTTTATACTGTGCTGTACCTGACACGCTTACCATCTATCTTTCGGTTCTGTATTTCTACACAGTACTGTATTTTTGCCCATGCCCAGAAATAAATATTATAGTAAAAGAAATCAAGGATGAATTACAAAATGCTATTTCTGATGTTGCAATTGCCTACTATATACGTGGTTTTTGTCAGTAAAATTATTTTAATACATTTCTCCATTTTTTAATGATGGTTGCTATTTTCTTAGGTATTTTAATATGTACCATTTGTATGTGTAGAAATAGTTGACTACATAGTGAGAGATAATGTATTTTTTTAAATCACATTAATTCTTTTTCTGGTAACCGATCAATCTTGTAGTAACTTCAACAGAGAACTTGCTTTAAAGCTGAAACCAAAAACTCTGCAATTTCCTTACAAAAGCTGTTCTCAGGAAACACAAGCAGTCTGAGTACGTTTTGTAGAAGCTTCCCAGGTCTACAGTGTAGCATGTAACAGCGATTTGTTGCAGAAAAAAAAAAAAAATCCTATGAAAATCCAGCCCAAAATGCTAAAAAGATGTAAACTAGCATAGTTTTATTGAAGTTACTAGAGCACCAAGGTCAACCTCGAGTCACAGAGTATCAGATATTGCATTCTGTTTTATATAATGTTTTCTTTGTAAGATATCAGGCATTTCAAACTATGGATGTCCAGAATATATATATTTTTTTCATTTCCAAATGACCTATCATGAGTTTTACTTCATCACCAACTGGTCTTTGGTTTGCTTCCCATATTCTATAATATCACATTACTTTGTGTTCAGTAAATAGATTCTCCTTGTGAATTAAATGATATTTATTTCATTTGTCTACTGGCCATCTTTTAAAATAACAGAATGATAGAAAAGTAGGGCTGGGAGGGACTTCAAGAAGTCATCTAGTTCACCCAATGCCTCAGACATCAACTATAACTATACTACTCCCGACATATTTGTCTACATCATTGTTAAAAACTAGCAAAGAAGGAAATTCCTGAAACCTCCCTAGGCAATCTGCTCCAGAGTTTCACTCTCTCTACTACTAGAAAGTTTTCCCCAAAGCCTAACTCAAACATCTTTTTTTCCTGAATTTAAGTCCTTTACTTCTTATCTTGTCTACAAAGGCCACTGTGAATAGATAAAACTTTTACCCTCCGACAACCTTGTAGGTGTTTGAAGATGGTTTCCTTCCTGAGTGAAGAAAACCCATTCTTTCAGCCATGGGCATACTCCCACGACCTATGGTCTTTACTGTTTTTGTTCTCCAGGGTCTCACCAGTAGTGTGACTCCTGAGATGTCATCCTTAGCATTCTGAGGCCGTACTAGTGCTGCTCAGAGGGGAAGGATAAACATGTACATTGCTGGCATTAAAATATGTAAAAGATGCTGGAGCTGCTTGCACTGACACTGAGATGAGGTAAAAGGAAGTTTGCACTCACAAGAATAATTTTGGTTATTTGTATTGCTAATACAGTGTGATGGTCTTCTGCAGGCTAAAATTGGCAACATAATCTTCCAAAGACTTAAGTAGTGAAAAGAGATCATATTCTTTGGTAGGAAATAGGCAACCCAGACAGATTATTTGAAAAAGCCAATCTCTCTTATCAGCTGACATTGAATGAAGTCCTGGAACAGAGAATGAAAGGAAAGTCCAAAATGTGGAGACCTAAGCAGGTACTCTGAGATCTCAACGCTGCATCTTAGGACTGAGGCTCTGGAAGCAGAGCTGGCATGTCCAGCTGATCTGGGACTGGACCAATTCTTCTGCCATTTCCCCGCACCGCCATGAAGTGCACAAGTTTGAACAAGTGGGGACGGTTCCTCCATTTCTAATTTTCTTATAGTGATTCCCTGTAAGCCCGGCTGCACCAGCTTTGTGTCCTACGGTTTGGCCACTGAAGGGTACAAGAAAGTGTGAATATCAGACTAGCTTTTTCAGAAGCTAGCTCTTCAGAATTATGCAAAAAGAGGACATGGTTTGTGGGAGTTTTTGTGTGGAAAATACAGACACACTGTACTCCACAGTTTCAACCTGCTCAGGTGAAAGGGCAGAGGTAGTGCTATTTACAGCTAGGTCAAACAGCTGTAAAAAATTCCAGTGTTTAATACTGTGTGAATGAAAAGATAGTTTATGTTAAGCCTTCACACAAATGGAAGACAAACTGGGCAAATTCTTGACCCTATTGAGGTCTACAGCAAATCTTTCAAGGTGCCGGAATTGCTCATTGATTTGTTATACATCAGGTGCTTGAACAGTGCTTATATTGGTACATAAAGCTGAATTGATATTCAAGATCACATGAATAGCTAATACATACCTTTCATATAGAAAATTCAGTTAATGACTTGTTATTTTTTCAGAGGACTGTATTCCGAGCTTGTAAGAGTATCCGTTTATCACATTTTTCTTACCATTAATTTCTTACATGTGGAATATGCCCTATTCTTAAATTGCATTACTGTTGTTTATCTATCCTTGGTCCCTCCTCTCCTAAAATCTTACAGTGCTGAAAAGACAGTAAGTGTCTGCTGTTTGCATAACAGGAGCTGAGGCATTCATTGAGATGTGCTCTGCATGTATTCTTTTTGTTACTGAATGTGATAATAGAAGTAGAGTGTGTTAAGGAGCCAATTCTTTCATACAAGACAACCTGTCATATAGACTGTCCATCTTCAGTGTATGATATTACAACTAATCAAGTGTTTAGGCTTCCTTTAATGCTTTGCTTTATGCCCACAGGTAATCTTTTGCAACTAGCAATGAGACCACATTGCACGATATGGAAACATTCTTAAGAACATCTCAGGGACAGACTTCATTACACATCACCATGACTCTTAGAACAAATTATACATATTTTATGTAGACCGGGTTACCATGGCAAACGTATTCTTCTTTAATAGAGAATAAAATGGAATAGAGAAAAGAATATATGTAAGACTTGTTTTTAAGGAAAGTAACACTATCTTAAGCTATGAAGTGTGACAGTGTTTCAAAGTTTTTCAGTAAATAAACCCCAATACTTCCTTCCATTAAACCAAACCAAACAAAAAACTCTAATCGACTTTCTTAACTATGCAAATTCCTCAAGTGCATTATAGTTGAAATGGCCAAAAGACAGCTTTGCTAGGAGCACAGAAGAAAGCATATAACACATCATGCAAGCACTAGCTTGATTCAGCTAGCACAGAGGCTGGCAATTTAGTGTTCACCCTTTAAAATGAAAATTGCATAGTAGTACCGTGGGGTTCCGTAGTTTGCCTGTATAAGTAAGTATTGCCTGTATAAGTAAGTTTGCCTGTATATGTAAGTGAGTATTCTCACTTACTCCTCTTACAGCTGGCATTAACAGTCAGGCTAGGAACTCTACTTAGGATCTGGAAGTCCTTGCTTTATTCCTTGCATATGTATTGCAACTGGCAAGAATGATTGTGCAAGTCAGCCTCTGCCTCGCTATGGCTCCTGAAGGTAGGGCCTCAAACTTAACACAAGGGCAATCTCAGAGAACTGGATATTAATCTTACAGTTCAGCCTGAACAAATTACAGCTGCAGGAAAAAGGCAATACTAAAACTTTTCTTTAAAGAATTACTCTGTTTCATCCCACTCTGATGTCGACGTTTTTCTCAACCTGAAGTGTTAAAGGTTTGACTGGCACACTGGAGGGCGGAAACTTTTTTCTGTCTTCTGTGAAGACTAAGAGAAATGCTGCCTACTACAATAATTTCCAGTAAAGCAGCTTTGATACATGCAAAAAGAAACTCTTCCATGCCCACTGTTCTCTCCTGCCCAGATGTACAATGGGGCTGTTCCTTACAATTTCACTGAAGACAATGGCCTTGCAGACATGAGGGTAACCTGCAATCCAAATGTACTAATTACTGCACAAGATTCTTGCCAACACTATCTGCAGAAGGCCACTTCCAAATAAAAGTATGTTTTCAAGGCATTGCATCTAAGTGTTTCTGGAAGTAGCACCAGCTAGTAAGAACTCTATACCTGTATTAGCCAACATTACTGGCTTCCTGTACAGGCATGTACAGGGACAGCATCACTTGCTTTCACTTCAGGAAAGTAACACTAGCTTATTGTCACAACTGAAACCAATTTGCTGGCTTTGTGTAAAAAGTAGAACAAATGTCCTGACTGAGGTTTCCTACAATCTATCATTTCAATACCGCTGGATATTCTTCATGTGTTTATTACATTGACTACATAAGAGTTTAAATTGTATATTTTTATTATGAATCTACTTAGGGCTTCTGTAATTTCATATGAATAATACTCTTTTTTTTCCTGCTGTTAAGTGTTGTGGAGTGTTGTTTTATACTGCTGGCAGAAATCACTCTTCACCTATGAATGTAGTTGGAGTTCAGCACTGGATATAGCTATACCTACAGAGTCTGCAAAAACAGTGCTTTATTTTGTTTTTGTGTTCTTTTGGTTGGAAAATGTAAATTCAGTATCCTCATTACCATTGTATTCAAGTCTATGTTAATGAGGTGCTAATGTCTCTCATTGGTAAGAATGTTCCAGAGAGTGTATTTTCATGTATATGATAGAAACAAGGGGAAAGCTATTGCTGTAATTATTATTACATTGCAAGATCTAAAAATATTCTTTAATTTATCGTCTCCAAACAAGGCATTTTTGAGCTTAGCCAGTTTACTTTCACTGCATTCCTGGGTTTAAAAAAAAAAAGAAGTTACCAACCAATCCAGAGAATATCATGAATTGTTTCAGTCTCTTAAGTTTTTCACAGTAAACTTAAAGTCTAAACAATAAAAACAGATAAATAGAGGAAATGTCAAACTGAATTCTGGGTAATGATCAGATCAGCATGCTTTTATACAATTTCCATCACTTTGAATTTTAAATCACCTTTTAAAGGGCACTAAAGCATTCTTGCAAATTAGTCTGCACTCCAATTAATGCACCCAACATGACAATAAGACCAGTTTCAGCTTGGCTAAGCAGACCAGTCAACCAGGAGGATGTGACTTGAGGACTTGGAGAGCCTGTGCCTCCACCTTTTTTTCCTCTCTCTACACAGCAGCTTAGGTCCAATTAGGCCAGTTAATCTGTCTAAAACCATTGGAAAGGAAGGATTTCTCTAATAAAGATGAAGCATAGTCTGGGAGGACATACAAATTAAGTCTACTCTTTTCAAAAGATAGAAAATTCCAAGATTTCCCTCAGCCTTATATCTTAAAGAGGTACTTCTTTTGGTCAAGACCAAACTATTTTTCTCCACAGGGATTTTAACTTTAAGAGATCTTTTTGTGACATTTGTTAACATGCAAAGGATTTCTTTTTTGTCTATTTATTTTTCATACTGTGCTCATTTTTGACATCCATTAAATTTTATAAGACTAGACTGCAAGCGGTAGTGATGAGAAATGCCAGGTCGCATTACAAGAAAATGTTCATAAATAGAAATGACTTTGCGTTTTTCAATCAAGAAGTAAATAATACTTGCATGAATATATAGGTGTTTGAGTAGCCTAATCTGCAATTTTGAGAGGAAAATTGAAGGGGGCTGAAAAACAAATTATAAATATATGCTCATATATAGAACACATTTTAACAAGTTGAAAGAGAAAATTCTTGCAGAATGGATAAACCATTTTACACAGTATTTAGTTCACTTGCTTCAGAAAAAGAAATATTAAACCATCTCAGTCCTCTTTATCAGTATCACTGGTGCATGGGAACTACGGTGTATACTCACAGCACACTGTTAGAACTTTTTCATTTCTACTGCGCTTCACTGGTGTTAGTTAATTCCATTTTCTACATAAAATTATAAGATATCTTATTTTAACAAAATCAGATTAGAAACATTCAGTCAGATGCAAAAAAAAAAAANTTTGTTTGTTTGTTTGTTTTCTCAGGCCAGGATTTGGGATAGAGGAGAGAAGTCTTAGTGCCTGTAGTTCACCAATAGCATCCAATGTACTATAGCCAAAGGTAATTGTTTGACTGCCTGTGGTAAAATGTTGGACTGTTCAGAAATGATTGGCAGGGTTACAAAAGAAAAAAAATATATAGAAAAGGCTTGAAACACTTTTTGGAATAAAAAATAGTGATATAGAAGTTTAATGCTGCTGAGCAGAACTTTGTCTAAACATGTAGAATTTTACAAGTCATTATTAATACCTCTCATTCTTACATGGAAATTCTTATTCATCTTTCCTCATCAAAGCTGACTGTCTTTTGAAAATGAATGTCTTTCTATAGGGATTCTCTAGGCAATTTTTTCCCCAATTTTCATCAAATAAATTATTGAAAAAGCTGAAAAAATGGTAGATTAAAATCATTAATTGTTATTTTGCTCTACTATATTATTATATACTTCAAAATATTGTAAAAGCACAATAATATAGTAAAAGCACAATGTTTCAGCTTCACTGATATGAAATATTTCAATCATCTCCCCTTACAAAGTTTCAAAGAATCTAAAAGATTCTGCAAAATATAGCCAGAACTGTCCCACTAGAGAATATCCACACCACTCTAGAACATCTTTATGTTTGTAATTCACATGCATTGAACTGGAAGTATGTAGTTGTTCTGAGCACTAGCAAATCAGTAGCAAGGCTTATTCAGGTATGTGCCTGGCAATCCTAAGTTCAGTTACAGGGAACCTATATTTAATCAGTAACAAAACAAAGGCAAACACATGAGAACTAAAGCTTTTGCAAAGTTGACAAAATTAAAG
The DNA here is from genome assembly GCA_013399115.1 of Anseranas semipalmata. Lineage (NCBI taxonomy): Eukaryota > Metazoa > Chordata > Aves > Anseriformes > Anseranatidae > Anseranas > Anseranas semipalmata. The sequence continues at coordinate 97,057 of VXAA01006474.1, forward strand.
TATTTTCAAGATGAAGGTAAATATTAATTCTAGCAGTTCTCCAAGGGGAAGGTTAAATATTTTCCCTGCTCCAGAAACGAAAAACTATGGCGAGAATAGTTAAGTTCCTTACCTGGTGATATACATGGTGTGAAAAAGCTAGAGTAAAAATTCTCCTATTTTGGCAACAAAAGGTTGTACAGCTTTTTCACAAGTCCTTTTTGTTAAAAAATTTCTAATCATTTTCCATGGAGTCCTTGGCTCTGACTTAAATTTGTTCAAAAACTTACAAAAATTTCTTCTTTTTTCAGCATTAATGCTCTGAGGAAAACAATCTATTCAAAATAAAACTGAAGATTTTTCAGTTTTGCACAATACAGAAGCCACTAAAGCAATAAGATGTGTAATATTTAGTCATTGCACATATCGTGTGCATTCTGTGGATATTCCACCCCACAGAATAACTCTCTGAAGTAGCTGTTCACTAAGAGTGCTGCCAATAGAGCTCAGTTTGGTTCTGACCACCCTGTAGATGTCAAGAGGCAAACCCGCTCCATCTCTTTGAAGAAAGTATCTTTCTTAGCAAAGATGGAATTTTCAAAGGTTGTCAGTTCAGGCTTCTCTATGTTTTCTAGGCATGTCAGGAGGCAGTTCTGGGCACATCAGCAAATAAGCCACTTGGCTGATCAGTTGGACAACCCTGACTTCACCACAGTTTTTGCATCCCTACTTCTTAGAGCCATGTTGAGAAGGTTGTTTCTCCAGTTGCTATCTGAAGCTGTTTGCATACTTAACTGCCACAAAACAGAATGTTCTCTCACGCAGGTCTACGCTTAAAGTAAATACTTTAGTTGAAAGGAGCAATCAATGGAACTGGTAAGCTATTTTTTATCAGTTGAGCTGCACTTTGGCAACAACTTCCTTCCTTAGTTTGAGTTAGCCCCAGAACAGCTGATAAGAGAGGTTAAAATAATAATAAATCCTGCCGATTTATGTAATGCTCTGTAGCTGCAGTGCTCATATTCTAAAAAATACCGAGGCAAGTCAGACCCTATAAAATTCCACGTGCCTCAATTTACCAATGGACACTGTTTGCTAAGCCCTGGGATCCCCCATACTGCTATGCCAGCTATGCCAGTTTTGCTGCTCACTTCACAGATGCAGTTGTGCTCACATTTTTTTCATTCCACTTTTCTTTCACACCTTATTCAACTAAGCTTTGTTTAAATAATGGCTGAGCAGCCACAAAGAGGCATGAAGGTTGCAGATGAAAGAATAGAGAGAAAGAACTTATATTTAGAAGTAAATTTCTGACATAATAGCTGGAACATAGGAGCAAAAAAATATACAGGGAAAAGGAAATTATCAACATAAATTAAGAGAAGTGAGAATAAGAAAGGACTTCAAGAAAAGCTGAGTAAAAAGCTAGCAAAAGAGAATGTCATATCATAGGTACTGGAAGAGTAAATAATAATTAAAAAAGGAAATATTGATTAAGTGTGCCCAATCAGTAGTTTTAATTTGATTTTGTCCCATTTATCTAGGCATTCACATATGCTTCAATTTGCTACACCTTTTGCAAGCTACAGAACAGAGATCAATAGCATTCTCTAGCAGGGAGAAAAGACAATGAGTATGGACAGGAGTGTGATATTACCGAATAAAGTCTCCATTCAACAAAAACATTTTAGTGCCCATTTGAAGCTCAGTCTTCAATGGTTTGCAGAAAGTATTTCTATATTTTTAATAGTACCCTATATGACATTAATTCCTAGACTGCCAAAATATTTTTTGATTTTTTTTGTTCCTTCTTGCTCAAGCAGTTTTAGTTCTATAAGTCCCCATGAGAAGTGGCATGCTAGTCAGTAGGGTAGGAATGTTATAGTGTCAACCTAAGGGTTAATCTCCAAATTATCTTTTGTTTGTTTGTCTTGCATTCTCTAACAAGTCTTCTTTATTAACTGATCTTCCTACCTCTGATTTTATTAAAAAAAAAAAAAAGAAGAAAAAGAAAAAACAAAACAACAAAATAAAAGGGATGATACAGTCTTATCATAGGCTGATATGTTATTGCTATCAGTTACACTGGTCTTTGTTTCTCTATTCAGAGATATAACAATGTTAAATAAAACCATACATGAGTCTGTTACAAACACGAAGGAAATAATTAAAATAATCAAAGGCCAAGTTGCCAAAATACTTCATGGATGACTGGAAAAATCGGATATACATGTGCAGTTCCAGAATCTGAGCAAAACACCTACTGTACAATACGTGAAGGTGTAACAGAAAATGTGATTTAAAATGAATGGGAAGACATGAAAGAAAAACTTAGCAACTACCATATCTATACCTAATTACAAACAGGAACTATTGCATGAAATGCAATTAAACTTTTTGATAGATCAAAGCTTTCTTGTGCAATAAAAAAGGAAATATTCTACTGTATATTTAAATTGCACAACTGAATTTTACGAGGGAATAGCATGAGTACTATAAAACAAAATTGAAGTAATACAAGAGGTGCTATAGGGTTTGCCTTGTGCATCAACTAGCACAAACATGATGCACAAATGCAATTACACAGATCAACTAATAAAGAAAATTAACTGCATGGCAAAAAAAAAAAAAAAAAGCAAGCAAGCAAAAGAACAAATATCGTCTAAAATCTTAAAGTAATAACTGACATCTAATATTTTGCATATATATTCACTAAGTTGTGTGTACATTTATGAATAAAATGACTGCCACTAAGTACCAGTTCCCATTCAGGAAGAGGCTGCTACATTTTGCTTTCTGAGCATTCCTTCTGTAGTGTTTTGTGTTAGGGAGTTTGGTGGTCTGGGCAAAGGCCTCTGAGCCAGGGCATGACTAGTTCCAGTTCAGGATGAGCTACTGGCTTGCTTGCACCATACGCAAATCATCTGGCCTCTCTGTATTGGTCAGGATGGAAAATTGTGAAAAGCAAGAAAGCAGATCACCTCAGGGCTCCAGTTAAAAATCAAAGGTAACATCTGAACAAAGCATTGCTAAATAAGTCTATTTTGTATTTATTCAAAAGAAAATATTTCAATTAATGTGTATTTTCTTCAGAAACAACTAGTGGATTTTGATAAAAAGCATTTAGCACAGAAATTTACAAAGTGCAGGAATGCTGGATGCAAAGTTGGGATGATATAAGCTATATGCTTACAGAACTGCTATAAGGATTCATTCTGCTGAATAAAACTGATAAGAGAAAAAGTGCTAACTCACTTAAATCTGAGAAAACCACATCAGAGAGGATGAATTACAGCCCATGGAAAGGTTTAAAAGAAGGAGCTGTGCAAAAATCAAATATGTAAGGAAGAGACTGATAACATAATACACATTTAAGCTGGAAGAAAATGTTGATATGTTTGCATGTAAATAAAAAAAGATTATACTAGCGACATTCTGTCTGTATCATACATATAGTTTCATATTTGCCAAATTGCATGCTGCTGGAGATTTATAAAGTGACAAAATTCTGAATAACCCATCACAAAAGGATAACTAATGTTTGAGGAAAAAAAACACTTTAAACAACATTTTTCATTTTTAACCTAAACAAACTTACATTTCAGGTGGCTACATCAGTACTGAAAGATTATTTTGGTTATAAGATCAGGAAATTACAGGAGCTGCTATATCACAATGTAATGAGATAAAATAATAAATAATTTTGGTTTAAAGTGAAAAATACTTTGCAAGTAATTATTCTCAGCTTGTAAATGGTGTCTCTCTGTAACCAACCAAGCATATAACAAGAAGATGAAGATGAGGCTTATTTTCACTTCATTTCACTTCTTTGTAATTGACAAGCTCTCACTGGGTGTCAACTTTAAAAGATGACAAATCCTAAATCTTATAGGACTCAATTCAATAGTTCACCTCTCTAAACTGTTTGCAAATTAATCTACATTTTCAAATGAATCAAGCATGAAATATAAGGTGACATCTATATTACAAAAATATTAATTTGCTTGTCTTTTTTCAAGACCCAAAGTAGCTTTAAAATACTCAGTTTGTTAAGAAAATGCATAGAAATATATAAATGCTCAATATTTTCTATTTCTCAAGTTTACTTCTCTGTTTTCCTGTTTTGTTCCAGTAAGCATGAGTTTCCTTACTCAAAAATACCTATTTGGCTTTTCATACAGCATGTTAATTATATTTCAACTGCTTCAGTGACATAAACCAAAACACACGAAAAATGTGGCAGTGCTAAAAAATATATATGTGTATATATAAAATTAGAGTTATATTTTCCTCTTCTCCCATAATATTAGCCTACTGCCTATGACGACCCTTCCCTTATTCAAATTGGGTACTGGAACTGCTCCAAACATGGGCTGATTCTGAGAAAATCAAAAGCATTAAGGAAATGAGAATAAGAACATAGTCCTCTATTTTCTAGCTGTGTTCCTCTATTCCTGGCACATTTGGCCACTTAAGCCATCATCATGGCACAGCTTTCTCTCTTTACTAACTGAAAACCCACAAAAGCAAATTTCTTCCTAAAATTAGATTTTTTTTCCTTTTACACACAAAAGTTAAATGAAAATGAGCTTTTTGAGTCAACATGCGGAGCATTTGCAGAGCTGCTTAAAAGTAGATGTCCAAATCATGCATCTCAGGAAATAGATCAAAAATTAGCACAGCCCTCTCTTGGAGAGGCAGTGCAACACCACTGCATGTGCACTGTGCAACACTTCACAGTATTTCTACATTCTTGAGCCACTGCACCTCTTCTCAAAACAGAAACGGTACCTGTTGTACTGTTTCTTCAGTTGCAAATGAATGCTCCTGTTTCTTATTTAGGGACCAGCTTTCTGAGCAGTATTCTCTGCCTCTGCTTACTGAACTAAATGTACACAAATTAAATGAAACTATTAGACCACCACTTTCAGTTAGAATGTAAGCTTTTAAGTGTAAAAACAATAACATGAATGGATTCATTTAAAGGATATATTGAAAAACCTTTTCTTAAAAATTTTGAAAAGCACTCCAAAATGCCAAGCAAAAAAGAAAAAAAAAGTTTATCAGATAAGAGGTCTTCTCAATATGGGGTTAGTTTTTTTGTTGTTCATGGCTATTACATGCTAGTAAATTATGCTTCTGCTATTCACAATGGAATATTTTTGTCTATGCCTGTATTACACCAATTATCTAAAAACCAAAAGGCATATTGTAACTTCATACAGCATTCTGGAAATACAGAATATGAAATTGAATGGAAAGATCTCATAACATATATTCTTTAGTTTTTACCTTAGGTTTTACATATAGTTATCCAATCCAGCTACAAATTTTGTCTCAAAAAAATGCCTTGCTAACGTTTTTACAGCTGAGGCCTATAATAGTTGGTACCTGTTTGTTAAATACTCTGGCTACTTCCCCTAGCAAATGGAAGTTTATGAAAGGCAAGCACTGCCATGCAAAACAGAATAACAACAAGTATAGAGAAATGACAGTACCAAAAACTGGTCAAAAATCTTTTATACTTCTATTTCTATTCTTCATTAAAGCAACAGCAAGAAGGCAGTGGGCAAACAACTGCTTCATACTTAATGATTAAATCTGATTTAGGAAGGAATACACCCTCAATTTCCCTTTTCAGAAAGAAAGTCTTTCTAGCCTTGTTACCATCCAGTATGTACTGAAAATCATACGCTCCCACCAGCAACCACTTGCTGGCTACAACGAAATTATGGGCAGATATATGTCAGGTGTTTCTATGCTCATCTCTTCTACAATGATCTTCCATAAACTAATATTCATAGTTTTTCTCTGCTAAAATATGTGAACAGGTCAGTTCTTTTCCTCTCCCACCCCTCAGTTTTTTCTGCCTCCTTCCTTCCCAATCTTTCTGAGGATTCATTCATCCTCGTCTGTAGTTTTAAAAATCCCTACCAAATTCATTTATATCTATCACTTTTGTACATCTTCTTGCATGTTTTGCTGTGACATGTCAACAGCATTGAGCCTAAGAAATTTTAAAGGCATTCTATCAGTCACTTTATCATCAGATGCTTACTAACCCCATATCTAGTCTCCAGTGTACCAGTATCAAAAGCCATCTTGATGTCCAAGCAGATTATGTTTGTTGCTTCACCCCTGTCAGCTCTCATTGTCACCTCCTCAAACAAGTTAATAGCATTTGACAAGCATGGCTTCCCCTTTATAAATGTCCTGGTTGTCTTTGACCAGCCTGCACCTGTCCAAGTGTTCTCCCATTTTGTCCATAATCAATGACCCTAGAATTTCTCCCGGTTTCCTTTGGTGTTTATACACTGAAATGTTTAGTTCAGCTTGAGAATCGTGCTCTAAAAATTCAGGAAATGTTAGGTACTCCATGTATAGAATCTCTAATGTGTATGTGCACGTGTATTTTTAGCAACCATTGCCACAACATTCCAGAATACAAAAACTGCTTACTTCATGTGAAAGGGGGAAATATTATATACCAATTCTTCCAAGAAGGAACAGAGTACCTCTATAAAGGAGACAGTGAATCAAATATTTTATGCCCAAATCACTGAACTATCCTGTCATTGTAAATCCTTGTTATCTGGGTGGAGGGAAAAGGACAGCTTTGAAGATGTTCTGTAGTTTCTGGTGCAACAGGGAGTGGATGACTCCTGGCAAGTCAAATAAACTATCTCATGTCCGAAATACAACTATTCCTGTTACTGCTAGTTTCTCAAGCTTTGGTAGATTTTGCAGAAATGTATTTTATTGTATATTAACAAGGCTCAGGTTCCCCATCTTTCCCGAGGGCTATCTCATTAGCAGTGTATGAAACTAATCTTTCAGGTAGAACAATGAAATTAATAGCAAGTGTCTGAACTTCAGTGTAGGTGGAGGATGAGCCATAATAAAGAAATTCTGCAAGTCTAAATATCAGTATTAGAAGTACTAGTGTCATTCCCATACTGTTACAGTTCATAGGAACACAAAAACACTGATAAAAATTTAAATGTTCACCTTATTACACTGAAAACAAGCAGTTACCTTTTTTGTTGTTGTTGTTGTTGTTGTACTGCATTTATAGTTACACAATTGAACTTTCTGGCAAAATGACATCAGAATGCCATTTGTGCCAAATATAAATGATCAAATAATTCCTTCATTGTTACTCCTTTTAATCTCAGCCAAAACTTCTTGCCAGTCACTCTAGAAAAAATAAATTGGAGATGGATTCAGATCTTTATTAGATGCAATCTACAGAGAATACAAAAAGGTACATTTCTGTTCCATGCCTCTTCAAGCTGCACTGTGTCCTAAAATTTTCTCCCTACTATGATAAAAGGTTGCATCGATAAACATTTTGGAATGTTCCTTTAGCTCTTTATTTTCTCTAGCCCCGTGTCTTCTCCATGATCCAGGAAGATCTCAAGATATTTTTGAAAATAGACTCTGGAGGATTTGCACTCAGTGTCACTTAAAGAGACAGTGACTTTTGCTATGGTATAAAGCCTGTCGTTCTGAGAAAGAGCAAGGAAGAAAGAGCAACTGCCCTCACTTGAAAAAGCAGCTTTTTCTGCCTGCCAGAAAAAAAACTACCTTCCGTTCCCCCTTTTTAAACCTTACTAGTTCACTTTCTGATTTTATTTTCCGTTAATCTATTTCTATATGAAAAAATCTTAAACATGTTGGAAATGCATAATACAGAACACATATGATATATAGTATATGGTATATAACACATAATATATAATTAATATATATCATCTATATGTAATCTGTAATATATAATGCATAATGCATTAATATATAATAATTTAACATATAACATGAACTGCTCTCATCTTTTCATCTTCTCACCTACCTCCATTTATATGGCTAGTTATTTGCTGAGCTGTTAGAGGATGTAAATATGAAGTCTGTATGTGCCAGATGTCAAGAATAGAACACATTTTCAAAACACAATGTAAAATCTTTCAAATGACATTTTTTTTTCTTCATTTAAAAAGGAGAAAGTCTCCTTTTGTTTCTAGATGGCAAAGAGCAAAAAATAAGGATAAATAGCTACAGGAGCATTAGTTGACCTTAGGGAAGCATGGGTTAAAGTCCCAAATGGGACTTCAGGATCCAAGTACTATCATCTCCTGCAGCTGTTTCCCCTATATAAAAATACTTTGAATGCAAACCTCAAGACAAATATTACACATCCACTGAGCTGCAAAATGTGAAGATTTATTCAACACCATTACCTCCAAACCTATGCATCATTCCAAAGAACACTGGACAGTGAATGAGTCTATATGTAGCTGATGGATTAAATAGCTGAAAGATATTCTTAAAAATTCATACACATTTGCTCACCATTGTATTTCATGAAATTTCACATTTCAGGTGCTCCAAACTGAAAGAAAAATTATGAAGTGGCAAGTGTTCCAAGGGACTCCTTGGAGGTGGAAGGCTGAACTACTTTCAAGGGAGAACAGAGCAGTTTGTGCTATGCTGTTGTAATTGCTGCATGAGAGAACACATGAGAAACAGAACTGAAAGTTACTGAGCTCATGGGGACAATGATTCTGGAGCTGGATTTCACCTTTGCCCACCAAAGACTCAAACAGGCTAGGAATTAGGCTCTTAGACCTACAAGGCCAGCTTGGTAATGTGTTATTTTCATACAACACTGTCTAAATGCTGTTTAGTAAGACCTATTACCACTTGTTTATATTATTGTGGAACTTCTTGGAGGAACTTAAGTGACTACACTAGACCACATCTATGATTATAAGGTAGCTTACTCAATTCTCATTTCAATAACTTTTCCTTTGTGCAATATGGTAAGCACAACATGGTACACTTTGGGCAGTGAAAGGACACTCATTCTAGGCCATTTTTATTGTCTTCTGTTTCTGCCACATATCTTCTGTTTCTAACAAGAAAAAAATATTTCAGTCACAATTTCCTTATTCAAATCCCTATTCAAAATTAACTGTCACAGTCAAAAAGCACACAAAACTTTACACAGACAGACTAAAGTCTCAGGTCTTCAAGAAACAAATCAGGCTGTAAAAACTACCTATGCAGATTTTGGCCAAGCTTAGAGCTAACAGAAAAAGCCACAGATCTTGCAGAAGAAGCATCTCCTCCTTCAGTTCCTCATAGTTGCTCTGCCGTGAGCACCAGCCCAACTACCAACTTCATTTTTAGATTCTGTTTAAGACAATGACAAGCTAAAAAGGGTTGCTCAAAGTGAAGTTACAAAAGTCATGTGACAGGTACTTTTTGTGAAACAAGGCATTCTGGTGACCTGTCATTCCTCTACAGGAGGAGGAGATATTTTCTTCTTTATGACATGAGCCCTTCATTACATAAATCAATAAACAGGACAAATGAATAGGTAATCTTACTCTAGGGCAAGGAAAGGAAAGGAAAGGAAAGGAAAGGAAAGGAAAGGAAAGGAAAGGAAAGGAAAGGAAAGGAAAGGAAAGGAAAGGAAAGGAAAGGAAAGGAAAGAAGATAATCAGAAACTTATAACAGGTCATCTGTAGTAAGTTTTCTGTAGAGTGTGCAAAGGAATGTTTATGTCCATTGGAAAGGATTGTATTTGATAAGTCCATCTCTTGCTCTCTGATACAATAAAACAATGGATGTGTCTATTTCTGAACATTTTCAAACGCTCCATAAATTCTACTTAACCTTTATTCAGGAATGCTACTCTAAATATGTTTTATGTTTTTGGCAATGTATAGATGAATGTATAATGACATAATAGTATAGTATGTTTTAAAGGATTCAGAGGCTCTCAAAACCAAAGTAAGACGAGTTCAAAATTAGTCATACATGTTTAAGATACTAAAAATCACATTTTCAAGGGAATTTGTTAGATCTTACATTGTGTTATATATGTAATCTCTCATTTGTGATTTGAGACAGCAGAATATACTTAGCAATATACCACTTCCACTTTGAAGAATGTTTTTTTGCTCACATGTTTTTGAGCAATTGCCTTTCCTTTGGTGGTATTACTGTTCTGATAAAAATTCCATTTCAGACTAATCAGTACAGAAATAAAGCAGAATAACTTTCAGAAATAAAGCAGAATAGCTTTACTCTCAAGTTCCTCAAGACAGTTCTCTGCCTTTCCCTTTTACTCCTGAGTACTTTAAAACACAAGTAAATATTAAAAATAAATATTGAATTTTTTAAAGTTATATTGCTTATGTCCACAGCAAGTCTGTTCAGAGATATATTTGGCCCCTTTTTGTGTGATATGGAAATCTAATGGCTCTTTTTTGCCTTTAAAGGTTATGAAATACATCTCAATCAAAGGACAGGGTTGCTCTAAAATTATAAGTGTTTGTTCCAGAGAGTGAAATAATTAGACCAGCTCAATGAAACAGCTACATAAATCATTTAACATTGGTGAAACAACAGCAGATGTTTAATCCAATGTTATCTGTGAAGTATTTCTTTTTTTTTTTTTTTTCCAGAAACTATTTAACTGAATTACCCAAGGAAAAGAAATCTAACACACTGCATCCTAATGACAGTTAGAGCAGGTTGAAAAACTATCTTTCTCTTTCAAGATTTGGTTGACTACAACTAATAATGTTCGAGAAACCCACACGTGTAAAGATCCAGTCATAGTCATCTAATCGACTCTGAAAAATGTTAACCTGATTCTGACCATTGGTGAAAATTAGAATTCATTTTAAGTCAATAAAATTATTAAAATAAAAGGAAAAGTAGAAGAAAATATTAGTAAAAACAAAGTACATAATGTCCCACAGCTTTTATGTGATCTTAACAGCTACAGATAGGAACAACAAGGAACTATGTAAAATCAATAACTATGCAAGCCCAAGCTCTGTCACCTCAGAATCTGCCAGTAAAGTTTACTGGGGTTTTGTATTTAGAGCACAGTTACATAAAAACACCATTATATAAAAAACTTATCACAATTACAGTGGTGAAACAGAGGAAGGAATGGATATCGCCTAATGGCTTAAATCTGAAAGTTTGATTTTGAGAATTTAAATCTAGGTCCTTCATGTGTAAATGGAAAATTAAGAACAACTAATACAAAAAGACCAGCCATTAGATTTTCCAACTATTTTGTTGGAAAAGAAGGACGATACATCCTATGCCCACCAAGGAAAAAAAAAACCTTCATAAGATAAGCCAGTTTAGTAACTTAATAATATGTGAACCACCTAAAATGAGTTTTGTGTTCTTAGAAGTACCAGGATGGTTTTCAATCATCATTTTTATTAATAATTTGAATCATGGTTTTGGTAATTCTCTTTATAGGAATTAATGGGGCCATATTGTGCATGATAAAATTAATGACGCAGTGTTGAAATGTATTGTATCCAAGCCTTTCCTAAACTAACAGCCCCAGTCTTGCAAATTCAGTTCATAAGAAATGCTTCCTGACATTGTGCAAAGCTGATTAAAATTGTGTGGGTTTTGTGTGGGATCAAGGATCGGATAAAATATTTTCAGGTTCAGAACCTAAGCACTCCTAGATTCCCAGTGAATTTGATGCATTTTACCTTTGATTTTTATGTGGGGGGTGGCAAAGGTTGGGGTGTTGCTGTGGTTTAACCCAGCAGGCAGCTAAGCAGCTCACAGCCATTCACTCACTCCCCTTGCCCCACAGTGCAATGAGGGAGAGAATCTGAAAAAGGGTAAAACTCATAGGTTGAGATAAAGACAGTTTAATAGGACAAAAAAGGAAGGGAATAATAATAATAATAATAACAATAACAAAAGAATATACAGAACAAGTGATGCACAATGCAATTGCTCAACACCCACCAACCGCAGCCCAGACAGACCCTGAGCAGCAGCAGCCCCCACCTCAGCCAACTCCCCCCAGTGTTATTGCTCAGCATGACGCCGTATGGTGTGGGACATCCCTGTGGACAGTTTGGGTCAGCTGCCCTGGTTCTGTCCCTTCCCAGCTCCTTGTGCACTCCCAGCCTCCTCGCTGGCAGGGTGGTGTAAGAAGTGAAAAGTCCTTGGCTCTGTGTAAGCACTGCTCAGCAACAGCTAAACATCAGTGTGTTATCAGCATTATTCCCATCCTAAATCTAAAACAAGGCACCATACCAGCTACTGGATGAAAATTAACTCTATCTCAGCTGAAACCAGGACAGGTGTATAGCCTTTTTGTTTCGGCACAGACAATAAGTCTTTTTTCTCTGAATTTTTAGTTGCACTTCACAAGCAGGTATTATTTAATACTATAGAAGACAGTCAAACTAGCTTTACTGGATGAGTAACATTATGATAGTTTCTGCAATAGTAATTTTTTAGCAGGTTTTTACAAAAGCTGATTTAAAACGCAGGCTTTTCATTCTGCTGTTCATGTAGGTGATTTCTGCGGAACATCTACTGATTTTCTTTCAAAATGTTATTGAACCACCGGGGTTATTTGTTATGTTTTCATTTGCTATAGTGTCATTTTATTTCAGCGTTGTCATGTGAATAATAGGCAATCAGGGCTGAAACTTTTCAAAATTGCAGCCCTCTAGATGTTACAATTAAATCAATTACAAACCCAGAATAAACAGTTTTTAATCACATCTAACATTTCTGCTGCATTATACTATTCAATTCTGTTATGATGGAAATCTAAAGTCCATAGAGTACTTATAGAAAAAATACTGCCATTTGTACAAAACTCCCGCTTACTCTGATTAATAAACTGAAGCTCAGAAAATGATGTGCATGAAAACAGCTGTTCTTGCCAATAATGACATTTTATTTTCAATTTTAGTACTAACACTGTGTCAATCTAAACAATACTTAAGTACATTATGTAAGTATAACAACAGTGACACGACATAAAACAAAATGTACCACATTCAGGAAGAATCAAAAGTAAACAGTGCTGAGAGGAAGGCAATTGTAGCTGTGCAGCAGCTGGTGATGAACCATTGCCATCATGAAGAGGAATGTGAGGAACAGCAAAACAGTGCTGCCCAATTATGCCATGCAGATGCACTGAAAAGTAAAACAAAAATTGAACATAATCCAATGACATGGCTTTGACGGTACAATGTTTTATACATGGGCAGACACAGCCAGCAGAAGAGCTTTGTTGGAAAAGATAAATTTGACAAAGCCCCACTCTTTGTTTATAACATGATATTCTAACAGTTTCACCTTATCAATACAGGTAACTGTGTATATGTATCACTGAATTACACTGGTTGTTTTCAAAAACATAGCTCCAGGGATGCAATGTTTAAGATCATGTCTTGCCATTCTTTTAATTACCTGCCTAAATTAGATTTTGAGTGATTCACATTTAAAATCTGTTTATCAGTGCTTTGTTGTTTTGGTTTGATTTGGTTTTCCTTGGGTGTCATGTATTTTTATAAAAAAGAACATCACAATTTTCATTTACCACCGTTTGTTGTTCTTATTTAGGTATATTCAGAGAACAGCTTAATCTGTGATCTGTAATAGTAACACCAATGACAGGCACTTATACTCAGCAGCAGTGAAATTGTCAAAATAATTCCTTTTTTTATTTAAGGATCATGGTGAACACTGAGATTTCCAGTTTGGGAAATACTCCAAAACATATTGGCAAACTGAAACACTTCATGTATATATAATGGAAGTTGTCCTCCTTTTTTAACTTCTTATAAATGTGCTTGCGTGAATAGAATTCAGGCAAAATGAACAGGATGCTTTTGTGTATCCTTTGAGTCCAAAAGCTACAAAGATTCAAGATACATTGGTAACTGCTGGAGACAAAGAGAAACTCGTGTCAGCAGGAAGTACGTAACAGGTGAATTTAGCTGTGTACTTGTCAAACCTAAGAAGAGTCTGTATAGCAGAATTGTCCACTTGCAAATACGCAGAACAGTGATCATAGAATAGCCACTCAAGGAAGGAGGAGTTAACTGTGGTTATACATCCAAATCATTTGTTCAGATAGTACTAATACGAAATAGAAGACTGCAAAGATACACATAGTGAGCAATTGTAAGAAAAAAACACTGCCACAGTTCGTTCTCTAATTGGGTATGTTATGATTCAAGATACGGTCTCAATTTACCTAAACAATGAAAAATGTGAACAAATGAATTGTACTACCATATGCCCCTTCACATCTTCAGGCATTCAAAAGACAGGGATAGCAGAGAACACATTCAGCTCACAAGCTGAAAAAAATGTTGCCAATGATGTATACAAGACTGTTTATGTTTTCTGGGATTCTATATATTATTAACACAGATATACCCAAATGTTAAAACAAGGAAAAGAAAAGTAATTTTGTGGCTTCTTAAACTACATTGTTTTCTTTGACAGGAAACTGTGTGAACAGATGCCGATGCAGCTTACCAAAAGTGTAGTCCATTATTATACCATTAAGACAGGAATACTAAAATTTACATAATGCATAGTGCATTTGTTCCCACCTCTCTAGAAACAAGTTTACTCCTGTATATCTAATTCTTCTACCTATGTTCATGACCATCTTCTCATATGTAGATGTCACGGAGTATAACAACAACTGTTTCCCTCTTTTGTCTACACCAGGAGACATACACAATTTGCAGGGCTGTCACAGTCCATACCTCCTCCAGACTGACTACAGGTCTCTGTATAAATTCTCACAGCTGGCATTTATTACTTGCCAACTTTGGCCAGTAAGCCTTCTGATAGATGTTTATAGTTCAGGCACCAATACAAACACTTGCTGATCAACATCACCATCTTCTCTGATGGAATTCATGTGAATCAGTATCTTAAAGTATAAAATATTTCAAGTCTGAGATTAAGTATGTTATCTGTATATTTGTGAGAAAGAGCCACCAATGTAACGGCAAACCAATGCTTACAGAAGCTGGTGCTCACAGGTATCACTCACACTGTTGCAGGCTATACTTCTCCTTGGGTGTGTTTTGGATGTTTATTTTCATACTTTGTATAATTTTTCTTACTTGAGTTCTGGTCAAAGATTATTTCATGCCCTTTTTTTTTCTTTTTTCTTTTTAACTCGTATGTATAGATAGATACAGATATAAGTATATAAAACTATTAGAGAGCATCCAAAGAAGGGCTACAAAGATGGTGAAGGGTTTGGAGGTGAAGACGTATGAGGAGCAGCTGAAGTCACTTGGTTTGTTCAGCCCAGAGAAGAGGAGGCTGAGGGGAGGCCTCATGGTGGCCTGCAGCTTCCTCACGAGGGGAGCGGAGGGGCAGGCGCTGATCTCTGCTCTCTGGCGACAGCAACAGGACCCGAGGGGACGGCATGGAGCTGTGACAGGGGAGGGTCAGGCTGGGTGTTAGGAAAAGGTTCTTCACTGAGAGGTTGGTCGCGCACTGGAACAGGCTCCCTGGGAAGTGTTCAGAGCACCGAGCCTGTCAGAGTTCAAAAAGCATTTGGATAATGCTATCAGACATGTGGTTTGATTTTTGAGTGGTCCAGTGTGGAGCCAGGAGTTGGACTGGATGATCCTTGTGGATCCTTCTAAGTCAGGATATTCTATGATTCTATACATTCTCTGAAATACTGAATTAAGAATTATTTTTGATGAATTTTCTGACATTCTTGTCTATATTGGAATTGCCAGAAGGATACTGAACAGTATTCTTCAATATCCAAGATTTGGTTGCCTTGTACTCTAGGATAGATAAAAATAATAATTAAAAAAACACTTTTTAATTATTCCATTGATTTTTAAAAATTATTTAATTCAACTTTATTACTCAGATTTCTAGAAGTAATTACTACATGTCTTAGGCAGACTTTCATATACCATATTGACATGTAAAAGAACTAGAATCCTACAGACGAGAATGTGTAGCATAAAACTGTAGATATGAATTACAGAATATACTTCATAGTTTAAGGGAAGGTGACTGCACTCTAACTGTTAAACCTTGGAGACATAGTCAGCCCATACTTCCTTAATAAGTGAGAGGGCTGAGACTGAAATATTACCATGTTGTTCCAGAAAAAATAGATAAATGTATCCTACAGTATGTAAGAGGTATTTAAACTTGCCATTTATTTTGCTCTCTAAAAACAGTCTCTTCCAAGGGAAAAACAGAATTTCCAGTACTGTCATTTTCTATATTGCCCTTGGCCAATAAATTTATTAGATTTAACAATGCCCTGCAGCTTAATATGTTTACTCTTGCCAGGATGCCACTTTTCCCAATGAAATATACTTTTTAAAAGCTCTTTTGGCTACCTGAATCCCCTGTTCTCTTATTCTTCCTATGAAAAGAAAAAAACATACAAACAACTCTGTCGAATGTTTTAGGAGCTCTTTGTACCCTGCAGCCAATGAAATCTGGCAGATTCCTTTTTCCTCACCTTTTTCACACATCACCCAATAACCACT
This sequence comes from Anseranas semipalmata, assembly GCA_013399115.1. NCBI lineage: Eukaryota > Metazoa > Chordata > Aves > Anseriformes > Anseranatidae > Anseranas > Anseranas semipalmata. Next base: position 113,394 of record VXAA01006474.1, read on the forward strand.
GAAGTAAAAAAAAAAAAAAAAAANAAGGAATACAAGAGCAGCACACTTGCAGCTAATGTTAAAACTCCCAATAACTTTTACATGTATTTTGAAAGACACAAAGTCAACTTTGGCATTTACAGAGATACATTAACTGGAGAAAATGATATCTTTAAAAGCCTTTATAGTTATAGCAGCAAGACCGAATGAAACACAACTGCCAAAGAACTGGCAGGTTTTAAACAGAAAAAGGGCTTGTATTATAATGATAAAATAAAAATACTCCTAAGCTAAATTTTCCACCAAGATACTGTAAATCCTGTACAAAATCCAATGGGAGTGGGACATGTATTTGTGAGCAAAGAAGTTACCCCCTCTGCTTGTATAATAGAAAATTAAAATAGTTAAAAATGGCACCCAAAAGATGAATGAATTCCTAAGGAAATAAATTAGGTTTGAAATTACTATTGGAACATATGCATTATACAAAAGATCATGAAATCCATTTCATCTGACATATTGTACAATGAGCTACAAGAACATTTGCAACCGATAGAAGCATGTAAGATCTCATGTATTATTCTTAGAATAAAGATTACAGCATGCAAGCCAGCTATTATACTTCCTATTGTGCTCTATCAACCTGAAGGTCATGAACCAGGGATATGACTTGAGCACCTTGGTCAGGGTTTTGTGTTATAGAGCATATTATAAGAGTTAAGAGTCTGTTTCATATCTTATGCACATTTAGTTACCTGCAACAACTTTGTCACACAAAGAATAATGAAGAAAAGGAATCAGAACACACATTTGCAACAACTGAGGGAGAAAAATATATCATACAAGGCAGAAGCCTTCTTCTACAGGAATTTTATGACTACATGGATAAAATAGCCCAAATTTAAATGACTGTGTTTTCTTTAAGATTCCAAAGGAAAGCAACATATGGATGCTCTATGTTTAACATAATGAAAAACAAACGCTCAAACCCCACAGAATTCCATTTAAAAAAGCTGAAAACTGCACTCAGAATCAAATGCAATATGTCCAAGAAAATATAGACCTGCCACATGCATGCTCTTCTATCCAGAATTATTAAATCTACATGATGAAATCAACCTTTAGAAAAGAGTTTTCAAGTGCAAGGAAAAATAAGAGTTTTTACATTTTTGCAGGAAGAATGAGCTTGAAAAGGCTAGTCCATGTTCCACAGTGAGAAAGAGAAAACACAGATGAAAATAAGATAAAGGTTGCGTGGGGTATAACCTCACAATGTCTGCAATCTCTTTGCACAGTATGCATTATTAGTTTGAATTCAGGATCGAGTGACAGCTGCCCTGTTTGTTTCTCTCCAATTGCAGTCAATCAGTACCCTGTAACATGAGAAATAGACAGTTTCTTCAAACATGGTGAAGGCTGGTAGTAGGATTTTTGAATAGCACTGAGCAGACACAAAGCTCAAAAGCCTTTGGAAGGCACAGTTCCTGCTGGTGATGGTACAGCCACCCCAGCAGAGCAGCCTCGGCACCTCCTACTGACAAACTATTGCAGCCACCTCTTTTCCCAGGCTGGAATTTCAAATAATTGTATCCAATGCATATTGCAATTGCTTAGCCCTTAGGAGTCAACATTTCTGTAAAAGTGGACGGTAAAATAGCTGAATGTAACATGGCTCAAAAAATATTCAGAAACATATATCTACCACCTCAGGAAAACATCAAACTTATGTTTAAATCCATTCTTACTAAAAACAAACTTGATTCTGTGGGATTTATGTATTGATCTGAAGTTAGGTATGAAATGAGTACAAAAAGTACAAAAGCTAAATATGAAATGAGTACAAAGTACAAAAGTACTTTGTAAAACACCTATTGCTACCTCGGGACCCTGCCTCCTAATTGGCTTTTATATAGCTTAAAGCAGGCATGAGTGTAGCCATTGTAAGAGTAAGAATATGCAGTCTTTTATATAGAAAGGCTTCCTAGTGCAGTTTGGGATTTGTACTTGAAAGCTGCCTTTAGGGCCAGGTCCTGCATCAGAAACTACATCGATCCTTTACAAAGTTGCAGAGCTACTGACACATATCTACAGTTTCTTCATTTCTTTCAACAGGAAAACCTAGAAAATATTTTTATAAGTGCTTAGTTACTTTACAGAGCAAAGGATGCATTCAACATGTCTTTGCAGCCTCCTCTGAACCAGGCATATGCAGTCAGAAAAATCTTGTTTTCTCATTACATGTCTTTGTGGAGTAAAAACAAACGGACTTTGCAATTTATAACGAAGTCTCACAATCCTCAAATTTCAGCACATTGCTCTGGTAGAATGATAAGAAGCATGGATGTAGACTTTGCATGTTAGATTTTGGTAATATGTTAATGTGAGATCATTTTTCCAATTTAAAAAAAATGCCATAGCTGCATTTATTGTGTGATATTAGTGTAATACCAGGTTCTCAGGCACCAAGATGGTAAGGATTTTATAAATACCATGAGAAGAAATCAAATGTAATATTAAAAAGGCAAACCAAATGTACCAAAATATTATTTTTGTACATTATGACTGTGCTAAAGAATTGACATTATTTTGTCAGAATACATATTGCAGTCAGAGATTGCACAAAATTCTCTGTTCCCTGGCGTTAAATAGGACAATCAAAGTGTAAAACTGCTGTGCTGTGCAGAGGTCCAAAAGAGAAAATCAGAATGTATTGGGAGACAATGGTACATTTTAGTGAATAATTTTCAAAGAAATTTCCTGATTGTGGAAAAAGCAAGAAAATTTAAATAAATATGAAGACATTTTGATAGTGTCAGTGAAGTGCCTGATGTTCAACAGAAACAGCATCTTTTCCATTCCTAGCATTATAGCATAGAGAGCACTAAGTGGTTTCCTGTACTGCCCAGCCCTTTTGAGCAGAATGTAAGCAACCCATTCTAGGGATGAGACGTCGGGTCTCATTGTTGGCTTTGCATGCATGCATATAATCTATTTAAAGTACCTCTCCACTAGGAGAAGGACTAGCATATACATTTTGTACAGATTGATTACTGAACAGCCATCAGATGGTAATGACTCTCAGATAGGACCAACACCAGTCAGATTTGAGTAAGTGAGGTAAAATGTTGCATGCCAACTGTACCAATGCTGGGTTAGTCAACCACTCTTACATGATAAATCTTACGTCAGTAACATGTGCAATTTATGGCAAACAAACGCGGGATTTTACATGCTGCTCAGATTTGTATATACACCAAGAAAGAACACAGCCCATAAATAAGATTGTTTGGAAAACATTTACTGCTGTCAAATGGATAATGCATTTTAAATCCTGGGGTTATCAAAAAAGTGCATTTTTTTTTCTCCATATTGTTTGACAGCTGAAATTAAACAAATCCTATTGAAGTACAAAGCTAATAGAAGGTTTACTATGTGTGTCATTAGCACCATCCATATAAGGAAACAGAAAATATGAGGTGTGGATTTTTAAAATATGATAAAATGAGAGCACCGTTAGATGCATATGAAGGTGTGACTTCAGGCCAGGCATTTTCTTATTAGAATCAAAGTGACTCTATCTTATGTTAGTAAATAATCACTGTTGTGTGATTCAAGTTGACATCTTTCAAATTATTTTATCATGCTAAAAATATATATTGCATTTGAAATATGTTTTAACTGTTACACCATCCTAATAAAATAAATGGCATAAAATGATTATCATATGCTGCTAAACTTCTTTATGTTCAGGCATGCTAAACCTTAAAAGATCAACTTAATTTATAACTTAGAATATTTTTTAGCCCTTGCTTTAATTTAACATTCTACTATTTATACAGTTAATCTAAAGGTTCATGTGCTAGATTGCTTAAAGCTTATATCAGTGCCCATGTTTGACACAAACATTCCACTGTATTTCATTTTACTTTCCTTTAAGAAGGGGGGGGAGGGAGGGATTGAGTAAAATCAAAAAGAGTAAGCTGTTTCTGCTCTGAAAATGCAAGAAAGCATAAACTCCACATAATTTCTACATAAAGCTTAGATGGTTGTGTTTTGAAAACTTAACATAATATCATTGCCAAAGATTATTTTCTAGGGCAATTGGATGAACATACCATAATTTTAACCAGAAATCAGGAGCTTAGAAAGTGACAAAAGGTTTTGGTTTGTTCAGTTAGATATGAAACATTTACACACCTTTAGGATTGTCATTTTTGAAAGGAAAGCATATCTGAAATGCTTGATTTGGAATACTGGCTTATTGTGTCCTTCCAGTTAATGCTTAAATGCGGCGAATTGTTAAGATGATTACATTAGTTAGGTTATGGACAAAATCATGGGCAAATAATACAAATTCAATATAAATGCAATAACATATTTTTCTAAAGATTTAAGTGTAAAAGCCAGCTAAGGACACAGGCAGATATGGCTCATATTTTGGGGTGACTTGTTTTTAATAATTCCTACAATAGATATAAAATGTCAATTTTTCTTCCAGAATTTATCATAGGTGCTTTAATATATGCCTTTCTCCAATACACATTACTGTTCCTCTGTGCTTCTTGTCAGTTTATATCAATTTATCTTAGGTTGACTTTTTTTTTTTTTTTCTCCCATGATTATCTTCCATTTGTTAGTTTTTGTTAGAAAGCTGCCAGGCCAGAAATACTTCTCATCTACATAAAGGGAATTTTAAAATGCTTATTTCTTATTGCTAAACTCCCTCACATCTCCAACTTCTTTTTCTGCATTTCTGAGAAGTAGATGCTCAAGGCAGAATATGTATGCTGCTTGTGCTGATGCAACCTTTTATGAAAAAGGTGCAAATATTTTATAACTAGCTAGCTTGACAGATGTATTCACACGTGTAATTCTCCAGCCCATTCTTGAATCCACTTACTTCAATGGCCTGGAATCAGGAACAATAAATGGTTAAAATTTGCTTTTAGCTTTTTTTTTTTTTTTTTTTTTTTTGAAGCAGGGCAACTCTGTATTGTATTAACAGACACCAAAAGTATTTACTCGCAATACAGGTATGTATTTCTCTTCAAGAGAAGAAATCTTTTCTTCAGTTGGGTTTTCCATGTGGAAAACAACTAACTTCCTTCACAGAAAATATAGATTCTCCAAAATTTGTAGAGCTACAAAAGAAATAAACTTTTAGCAAAGTAAAACTACCTAAAAGCTTTGGGGAGAAGTGATTGGCAACCTGCATTCTGTTACTTTCTTTTATGTTTATGTACACTTCTATCCCTGAAGCACATAAATACTGTTTGTTAAACTTCTGTTGTTATGGCAAGTGTAAGTCACTGCAGAAAATATAAGCATGACAGGCAGTATCTGTATAAAAGTAGCCACACATACTTTGCAAAACAAGTCTTTAGTAAGCAAGTGGTCTACAACTCTGTGAAATAGTCATATTTTTCAAAGCTCTATCTTTCTCCTTGAACTACCTTTCTCCAAAGTAAATTATGCCAAATGTAAATTTATGTTGATATTATTGATGGAGTTAGACCTGTTGCACAAAGAAATCAAACAAACAAAAAAAAACTGTTGTTTTCATTTCTGAACCAAGGAAAAATACTGCTAATATTTTTCTGCAAAGAAAAATCTAAAATGAATGTAGAGGCAAATGCTTATCTCATATACAGCAAAAAGAAAATCTTCACAAACTATAAAAAAAATCACAGTGTCATATCGAAGCATTTTTCATACTGCTTGTATGCACTAGCAACTAAGAACAGATGCATACAGTCAAACCACAGGTCCATTTATCTGGCCAGCAACCTGCTTCTGACAGTGACCTAAAATAGATGTGAAAGAAATGGTACCAGCAAAAATTTAATAAACAAGCACCTTCCCCTAGAAAACTATCCCATCTGTGAACTGTTTGTGTATCAGAGACTTCCTAAGCAAGAAGCCTCTGATAAACAAATTACATGGCTAATTTCATCCTGACCCCAGACAGACTTCTAGCATCCGCAATGACCCACCCTAAGGAGTTCCACGGTAGACAGGGGGCAATGCTTTCCTTGTGCTTGTTCTGAACATGCCACCTGCTAGATTCACTTGGTGCCCCTGTTTCTTATACTGGAAGAGAGAGAGAACTCCTATTCTCCCTTCCATGCTGCTCTATTTCATACTTCTGTTCAGTCCTTTACCAGTTGTGTCCTATACACTAGTATGAGGTGTATGTGATGATAGCTGCCTACACGGTACAGATGCAAAATGGATTTACACTGTTTTGTTTTACATTTTCTTCCTAATAATTCCTAATATTAAGTTTGACTCTTGAGCACAGAGATGACCACAAACTTTAGGTAATAAATATCTATTATAACCTTGAGATCTTGCTCTTGAGTGGCAATCAATGGTCAGACAGGGACCATCAATTCTATTTCTTAAGTTAGAATAGCTTTTTTTTTTTCCCCCTATATACATCACTTTACATTTACAGTCACTGAATTTCATTTGCCATTTTATTACCCAGTCACTCAGTCTTAGGAATTTCTTTGCACTTCTTCAGTCAGCACTAGTATTAACTACTAATGACCTTGTATCATCAGGAAAATTGCCACCACATTATTCATCCCCTTTCCTAAATCATCTACACTGAGCAGAACAGATCTCAGATCCCAGTGGAACATCAGTATAACTTCACATTTACTTTTTTTCCTCTCTTTGTCATGCTTTTTAAGCAGAAAATATCTAATGAATGATTTCTTTTTGGAATTAAGCAGATTTACATGCTAAAAGCAACTAAATTTTGAATACTTCATGTATTCAAATGAAAGTGTTTCTTTTCCTGAAAAATCTCTGGAGCCTGTTTCTGGTTCACTGTAATGATTTGGGGATATCGTTCCCAATTATTACCCTGTTGCTTGCATTACTTTTAGAAACTTCATATACAAATTTTGGTCTATGCAGTAAAGAAATTAAGTGTCAAGCTAGACCAATGTCACACTGTCAGTTAAGGAGTCACATGAAACTAATGCAGTTTTCTTAAAGCTGGAAGTAGAGCTATACCATTGCTAATGTAAGCACATGCAAAATTTCTCTAAAAATGCACTTTCTACTGATACCAGAGATCTAACTGACCAGTTCTGTCAATAGATGGGTACTTTCACAAAATTTTTGTCACTGAAATAAGTTTGTGTGTGTTGAGTTTAAACAGATGAGTAATTGTTGGGACTGCTGCTCTAATAAAATACCTACCAAATGCCATGGTTTATTACTTACCATCCCAAATGTACTGTGTAAATTCAGCATACAGACATCTTATACTTTACAACTGCTGTGACTTGAACTGGGAGTACTGTGGTCAGCATACAACAGCTGTGTCAGGTGTCTCAAAAGACGGTAAGATGCCTTCTGGCCATGCCCGTAGGATCCTGTCTTGGATAATGTTTCCCTTTAAATCTCTTATGAAGGGAAACCAAATTACTGTATGGGGCCAGTCAAAGAGAGACTTTTTAAAATTTCTGCCAGAAAAGTTTATACTTAATAATATTTTAGAAGTGTAATAGTTTTCTGCTAAATGAGGTCTTTATGTTCTATTTGTCTTTCTCTTATAGTGGAATACATATTATAGCATGCATATAACAGCAAAACAGGGAGATAATACTATCATTATGTATAAAATAACAGCATGTATGTAACACTAGCAAATGTGTATGACAGGGCATCTAATTTCTTAACCAATAAAATAATGAAAATCTGAATGTACAATGCCGATATGTCAGAATAAAACTGTGGCTTTTCCGGTTCAAATTCCTGAAGATCCTTAAAAAAAGAATATAAAAAGGAAAGAAAATAATTTATTATGAAGCAACTAGATATGGGTAAAGAAAAATTTTAATTACATCTAAGCATATTTACAGTGATTCATGATGGCTATTTACATCAAATGATTTTTTAAATATTAAATATTAAGTCCATTTAAATGTAATAACTTGTATAGCAAATTTTCATCTTTATTTCAGAGCCCTGCTATTTTAAAATTTGTCATTAGAGCTAATAAGAAATGATATTGAAACTACTCTGTACATTTAAATGAACCATAAATCAATTATTGAAGCAAGGAATTTTTTCATCATTGTAATGATTATTGGAATAAATTTAATCTTGAGATGTTTCATAATGAAATCTGCAATAGTAAAAAAATTACATGGATTTAATTTTTGCTATGTGCTGTTTAAACATGTTTCCCATTGGTGAAATATTTAAGGGAATACACACACACACACACACACAAAACCCACAGAATTTCATAGATAATGAAATAGAAACCCTAGGTTAAGTTGTCCTAACATGTAGGAATTCTGTATCTGATTTTTCATCAAAAGACTGTATTGATTACTTCTTTCTCCATCCTGCGACCTTCAGAAAGGAGTGCAGAGAATCAAAGTGGTCATAATCAGGTTTCTGAAATATACAGATAAAAGTGCTTGAAGCTTGGGAAAATTTAAAAGCGTGAAACACTTATATACCTGTCCGTGTCTCATCTGGGAGAAAATTAGACTAGCTGTGATGTGACAGCAACAAGTGCAGCACGGTGGATGCAAATAAAGTGTCCAGTGACCATTTCATTGTTCCCCGTTCTTTGTAACTGCTTGGGAGGGGCTGTTTGGCCAGGAGAGTTAATGGCCACACTTTGACAAACAAGAGCAGGGCGAATCACCGACAGAAACGTCCCTAAGTGTGCTGAGGAGGTTATTATTGCATCATCCCTCATCTCTGCTCCACTAACAATGCTGGCCTCATTTGCCTCTCATGCAAATGTCTCTGCACCTTCTTCCCCTTAGGCACAGAACGCTCTTCCCAAACTGCTCTGCAAGTCCACTACCGTCTTGTCCTTCAAATCTCCTAATGCACACCTCTGTCACGGTATCGCTCTGGAAACTGCCAACTAGTAATGGAGTTGATTCAGAGGAAGAGGGTAGTAGCGGACAGGTACTTTGTCCATTTATGATGGGAATGCATACGTGTATTCAAGAACCAGAGCGTAGAATCCCAAGCGCTTCAGATTTGACTTGGAATCATTCAGCTGTGCTCTGTGAATTTGTATTGCATGCATTTCTCATTGGATGTCTGTGGCCCTGTCTCCAAATACCTGCTAGAGAATGGCTATTTTTCTATGACTTTTGAAACTGGAGTCTTTAATGGAGGCATTAAAAGTAGCCGTGAGTGTGAATGACACTGCAAGACTTGCCCCTGTTCTTTGTACTATAAAAGTGACATCACTCCAAATCATCTTTCTACCCTACAGTGACTTTTCTACCACAAAGACTTCTTTTGCAGAGATGAGATTGGACTAATCTTCTACTGGTTAACAGCAGGATGAGCATTTAACATCCATATATGTTATTCATAAGGTGAAAGGCTTAATACAAGCTTAATATCTGAGGTTTTTTTCCTTTTTGTATTCTTCTGAAGAGAATACTCTCTGTAAATATAACTATACCCTTATACAGATCGTCTGACTTCTTCCAAGCTGGGTTGTTTTTTTTTTGGTTTGCGTTTGTCAGTAAAGTGAAATATTTGTTACTAGGTATAACCACGTATTCACATAAGAACTTTAAGATATATATGTTTGGGATACTGCGTGTTTATTTAATGAGAAATGGTAAAAGACAGTCACTTATCCTCTATAAGTAGAATTCTTCAGAATAATTATTTTTTAAAAATTGTTACTTTGTGATTTTTTGCTAAATACATCATTCTTCAATGTATTGTCAATATGTTTTGCAATTAAGCATATACAGCTAGAGGAGAAAGATACAAACAAAGCGCAAATGAATATTCATAGCCACCTTAGCTCTACTGTTCATAAGAAGTTCACAAAAGCACAATGATTGCAATATAGAAAGTGAAATCCTTTCTATTGAACACAAATATTATGTGGAGACTGATCCTGTGACCTTGACACAGGAAAAACTGCTTTTATTAAGCATGATTTTCTTGAAGAAAATTTTGGCGAGTAAGACCTAGGTTATAGCAATACTAAAAAAGAAAAAAAATTCCTTCAGCTTCTGTGGAATGAGCACTTATCTACTACAGTCTTACACTTCTCATTTTCCTCTGTCTCATAAATAGAAACAGTTTGTAGTTTTAGAGTTTTAATCTGGTTTCATTAAGAAATAAGGGTGATATGATTACCCTCTATATCATGTCTGTCTCTCTTAACCTTGCACAATATTTAACTTAGGTTGACCAAATTTTAACCAAACTTGACAGATATTTTGTAAATACTTACGCTGGTAAAGTGCCTTGCCTGAAGGAAACCTAACATTCTTAACAAATGCAGTAAATAGAGGATGAAGCCATTGCAAATCAGCTTCATTATTTTTCTGCCATAAGAATTACAGACTTTTTTGAAAGGTGTAGGTCTATTAGACTGAGCAGTGCTAGGGAGTCATTAAGACACAATTTCTAAAGTGGACTGTAATCGTTTGATCTATGATGCAAGAAACTTCTGTACTTTGCGTTTATTTTCATTCATTTGAATTAGAACATAAAAAGACAGTTGTACCTATAGGACCAGTCCTTTCTTTGTACTGGCATGCATTCTGATACCTAAGTTTATTTAAAAGAAGTCAGGGAGGACAGGGGAGGAGAGTGGATTGCCTGCCCCATGCCTCTATTTGTTGTGTAAAACAACATTAAGACCCTTTTAGTTTACTAAGTCCACTCCCTACAAATACTGGGTTCTTTCAGACAACGTCATCACATAGACCATGTATTATATTCTTTCAAACACTTTGGGCAATGCTGTTCCCATTTTTCCTCTCTGTAGCACCATTAGTAAGCCCTGTTTTAATCTTACTAACAGTACATTGAAGGAAGTACATTAAGCTAAGCATACATAACCCTTTTAAACAGTCCTCTACACACTGGTAAAACAAACCTTTACTTTTAACAGGTGCACAAAGGAGTCAGGACACTGGATTCCAACAAGTATCTTCTAGCTTTGTTTTTTTTTTTTCTTATTCCCTGTTTAAAGACAGAATGCTTTTTTTTTTTTTCCTTGCCCATGGGGAAAATGTCTTCTAGAAGACAACAGAAAGAAGCTGAAGGATAATGTTGCCAACAGCATGTCAGAGATGATTACTGCAAAAGAAAAGAGTGCCTCCTGTTTTGACATTGGGCAGCCAGTAGAGGAGAGCAGAAAGAAGCTACAAAAAAAATGTTTACATATATAACTCATATCCAAACTGTGTAATTGTTAGCCAGTACTCTTTTCTTCTTTGAAAACACCCTCAAAAAGAAAGGAAGAAAGGAAGAAAGGAAGAAAGGAAGAAAGAAAAAGAATCGCTTTGTTTTTTGATTGGATCTTGTCCAGCACAAGACAGAGTGGTATGTCAATATTGCAAATGGAAAGATGGCTTGTACTGAGTCTGGCTGGCATGGAGTTAACTGTTCCCACAGCAGCCCATATCGTGCTGTGCTCTGCACTTGTAGCTAGAGCAGTGCTGGTATCACACTAATGTTTTTGCTACTGCCGAGCAGTGCTGGCACAGCACCAAGGCTCTCTCCAGAACCCCCAAAACCAGTAGGTGGGGGTGGGCAAGAAGTGGGGAGGGGACATCACCAGGGCAGCTGACCTAAACCAACCAAAGGGATATTCCATACCATATGATGTCACACTCAGCAATAAAAGCTGGGAAAGGGGAAGGAGAAGGGGGGGCTCTCGTTATGAAGACATCTGTCCTTCTGAACAACCACTGTGCGTATTGAGACCCTGCTTCCCAGGATGTGGCCAAACATGGCTCTTTGATGGGAAGTCGTGAACAATTGTTTTCTCTCTCTCTTTGCTTCTGCACAGTCTTTGCTTGTTTGTTTGTGTTTTTGTTGTTGTTGCTGTTGTTTAATTATATTATCCTTATCTCAACTCATGAGCCTTTTTATTCCCATCATACTTCTCTACCCCCCCCAACCTTTGAGGAGGGAGAGTGTGAGAGTGGTTATGCTGGAGTTTAGCTGTCCACCAGGGTGAAACCATCACACAGCTACAAATAGCCAAACCAAAAATGTCTGTGGTATATACAAGCTACTCAATCAAAAGAGATAAAATTGCATTTCTGATAGTTCTAGGTGACTGGTTTTGGCCAAGCATTTGTTTACAGTTACAATTTAAAATGTAAAGAAATGCATGTTAATAAAAAGTCATCATTTATCGAGTGTGCCTTGAAAGACATCCTTGGGCCAAAAGGGGAAAAAAATGAGGAAGAGGATCTGAAATCCTTTATTAAACAATTAAATTCTAAAGAGAAATTAAAATTAGGATCTTTTTAGTCCACATGTGCTTACCACATCTATGAATTTCTAACTCCAATTTGCCATGCAGTTACCATGGAATTCCCTCAAGAAGATTAAAGAGGGTATCTTCACAGTAATACTTCCCTAAATAGCAATGATATTACCTTTTTATTTACAGATATCTTTCCTAACATATACCTAACAAATTCTAAAACCAATCTTAATCACTGTGCTACAGAAGCTGGGATTAATTAGCCAATATACAAGCAAATGGACAGTTCTGGTACAGAAAGGTTGCATTCAGTATTTTTATAACTGTGCATAACTTCTGCTACATTTACATTATAATTATCTATATGGCTATAGATTGCCCAAGAAGGTTCTAAGTGATACTAATTTAGTTAGATAAAAATAGACAAATTATTCCTTCTTAGTGTGAGCTGTTTACACCTTGTTTGTGTATATTGAAGCCCCTATTTTCACACTTCTGCTACTTTGTTACTGGTACTGGTCAACCCTAATTCTAGTTGCTTCCACTGGGATGACTTGTGAGAGTGTCATGGGCTTGAGCCAACGCACATCTGACTTGCGGAGGCATCGATTACTCTTACGTCCTGTGGGACAGATGCTACTTCTTGAAATCCTGTAGTAAAGACTTGACCAAGGGAGTCAGTGGCAGAGGTAGAATCAAACACCCAGTTTTCGAGATTTCATATGGGTAAATATGAAATCAACCTTGTGTGGCAGCCTGTTGGACTGAGAACAGGATCTGTTCTGCTCTGTTAGACTCCACTTGCTTAAGAAGCAAGCAGAAGCAGAATCCTTCATCTACAAAGACATTTGACTTCAAGGAACTTAATGAAATATTCCCTACTGTCTCCTAATCTATATGTTTCATATTAGTTTCAGGGAGCATTTTCATAAATTGTTTATAAATAGTTAGCCAAATCTTTGGCACCAGGTTTTACAACCTTTCATCTACTACTCCATAAAAGACATGTTTAGGACCTGCCACTATCTCCTGTAAAGAGATATTTCTGTGTTTCTATACTTTTTAGGAAGCAAAGTAATTAATGTGGCTATCCTACAACCTGTGCTATCTTTTCTATGAAATTTACGGAAACATAAGAATTCGTGGTGAAAAAAAATAAATGCTGACTGACAAATTATGAATTATAGAAGGTTAAAAAAAAATGTATAAACACTAATCAGATCTGCAGTCCTTACTCAAATAGAACAGTCAGTAGGGTAAAGAGCAGCTTTATCTCATTAAGGAAGGCAAGCCTCCAAACTGGACATCTGCATGGATGTAGCATATAACCAGTTTATAAAATTACATCAACCAACTATCTCATTACTCTAAGTTGCAAAACACTTAATTTATTCATATAAAATTGAGTGTTCTATTTTACAATGTGTTAATCCAGAGGGATCAGAAAATGATTCTAATAGTGAAACATTTAAGTATTAAGTACTGTATATTTTATTGATTTACATGACAGGTGAAAATATATCTCAGTTATAAGGCTGTCAGAATAAAAGAACCTCCCACAATCTCAACCTAATATACATTTGGGGGTGGAGAGGTAGATATTCATGCAAAGAAGAACAATTTAACCTTTGAACATTATATTTTTTCTAACTTTCAGAGACTGGTTCACTGACTTATCTCTATATTTCTATAAAAACTAGAAAAATACTTTCATTGAGTAAAAAGGACATGTAAAATTCACACTGGAGTCAAGCCCAGACCCACTTTTTTGTTGTTGTTTTTCCAGAGGAGAGAGAACAGCACCTAGAATGACAATTCACTTCATGTTTTTTGTTCCAGGAGAAAATCTGAACACAGACATAAAAAAAGGAAGTGTACGAGAGGTGGAAGCAGGGGCACATGACCCAGCTGGAGTATAGAGTTACTGTCTCATCTTACAGGGATGGCATTAGGTAAGCCAAGGCCCACCAGGAGTTGAATCTGGAAAGGGATACAAGGGTAACAGGGGTGAAGGGAAACAAGAAGAGCTTTTATAACTACGTAAACAGCAAGAGGAAGACTAGGACAAATATGGACTTGCTGCTGATGGGGCAAGGCAGCTCCACAGAGAAGGCAGGTTGGTGGACACCAACCTGACCATGAGCCAGCGATGCACTCTTGCAGTAAAGAAAGCCAACAGCATCCTGGGCTGCACTAGGAAAAGCATTACCAGCAGGTTTTGGGAGATGATTCTTCCTCTCTACTCATCACTAGTGAGGATACATCTGGGCTATTGTGTCCAGTTCTGCTCTAGCAGGCCTTGCTTGAGCGGGGAAGTTGGAGTAGATGATCTCAAGAGGTCTCTTCTGACCTCAACAACTCTATGATTCTGTGACAGCTACTTCAACAGACAGTTCCTCAAATCTAGGGCCAAATACTAACTGTAAGCCCCTGTTTATTATTATAATGCAATGTGTTTATGTTAATGCAACTATACTCTCTGTTGCTGGGATCAGGGGAATACTTTTCTCATAGTCTTTGCACAAAGGCAAAAAAAAGTTAGACAAAGATCTAACATTAAGTCATTTGTGTATATACGTTTGCACTGATTATGAAGGAGTGTTCATTTAGAATGTGATGCCTGGCTAAACTATTACTATGTTTTCCAAGGTTTTATTTCAGTAATCTAAAACGTGTAAGGTTTAAAATGTTTCCTGTGTTGTTGACCTCACTTCAAGCAGGACAAAGTCCTCAGCATCTTTCAAGCTTTCTCTTATAATGTTGTGCTGTGTTCTCCCCTTTTCCCCCAGTTCTAGCATGTGCACCCATTCACTTTACTCAGACACCATAATGCAGTAACAGTGGATGGTCTCACAGTGGAAGTAACGAATCAGAAATATACATAGCACGCACTGCTCAATCTCTGGTTTGTGAATAATTACAAATCAGAAACAAAATCAAATGCCTCAGTGAACAATCCAGACACTGGAAAAAAAAAAAAGACTGAAATTCATCAGCTATTTTTTTTTTCATACAAGCAGTTCACCCAGCTCTATTAAAGCTGCTGGAGAAATCTCTTAGAAGAAACCCATTAAGCACTTCAAGTGTGTTATTTTCGCTCTGGGCTCAGAGAGTCTTTTTCTGTGTCATTGCACTGGTCCCACTCAGATGAAACAAGCAAATATAGAAATATTGGCAGCTTTCTTACTTGCTTTTTGTCCCAAGCCCAGCGGGTGAACAGTACTGAATTTCCTTGTTTGCAAGCTTTTCCAAGTGAGCCTAAAGGGTCTTGCTCATCAAGGTTGAAATATCTGGCAAATAGTAACAGCTCTAGATTGTAGCTTATAATTAGAATTGCTTGAGCCAGTTCAAAAATAGTGAACCAAGCCAGAACCTACTCTACTGGTAAATCCCCGCATCTCAAATAAGACCCTTTTACATAATGAGAGATTCCACATTTAAAAGTTCATATCCAACAAAATATCACCAAAACACCGATAAACTTTGCTAGATAGAATTTTATTTTCAAATCATAAGCCCTGGAATCCTGTCACAAATTATAGTTCATTTTGTGTCATTTGTGAAAGAGATCTTTTCTGGAGAAGTAACCTGAGAATGACTAAGCTGAGAATGACTAAGTTTCACAGACCTCAGCACCTAGTATATCACACAAGAAAACTGGGTTGGGTAGAAGAGAAACAGAATGAATACAAAAAGAAGTATGAGATGATAAAGGTGGATCTACTGAATCGGAATCAAAGAAATCAGAGAGGGATGACTGCGTTCAGAAGCTAAGAAAGGAAAAAAATCAGATTTGAGAATATTAATTATGGTGAGGGACAGGGACAAAAATGATGCAGGAGCTGCTAGATTTGGGAATGTAAGCAGGAATTTAGGGAAAAAAGTAACTGAAAAAGATATTATTCAGTTTGTCTTGAAGCATTATTTTTGACTGAAGCTATGAGATGCAAAATTTTCATAGAACAGTAAGGATTACAATCTTCTCCCATATGGTCATCCAGTTTCAGTTTAGTGCAACTAAATTTAAAGTTAAAATGTTTTAACTAATACATTTTAGCTTTAAAGTTTGGTTCCTGATTTTGTTCCAGCAAAACAAAAAATACATAAGCACATGTATATTACATTTCACCTTTGCTATAACATCAAGACAGGTGATTACCAGCTCTGGAGATAAAAATGTTTCTTTATCCAAACAGAGCTAAGCACAGAAATTGTGCAACACAGATGTAACAATATGTTCATATGCCTTTTGAGGATGAAACAAGAAGCAGAAGTATGAAACCCATTGATTCAGAGGTAACAAACCTTCCAAGGTTTGAAAGCTTTCTCTGATTGCTTCAGATTGGCAAATTCAGAAAATTTTGTAGGATTTCTTGCAATACACTGTTTTCAGCTAACTGTAAATAGCATTTTTTGCTACACTTTGTTCTATTTGCTTTACATCATGATCTAGGAGGCATAAATATATGAAAATAGATAGCTAACAGATAATAGATAGAATGAAATTCTAACATTTCATGCTTCAAGAATAAGATCTTTCCCAGTCACTTTTTGTTTTTCTGACACCTAATTTATTGCTATAGAATTTGAGGTTTGATTCTGGAATAAATGAATATACAAAGGTTCATTCAAGGTAGACTGCTTAATCATGTTATCATGATCAATAATGAAAGATCTCAATGCTTATTCCTCATTTGTCTTTTTGCTATCTAGTCTTCATAAAAGATCTGTGCTAGTCCTAATAACTGTGAAAGGGAAAAGATATTAATTTATACTTTTGAAACTACCTCATAATTGTAATATTTTATATACTTTATATAATTTGCTAATAGATACACTAAACTCATGTGAACTTTTACAGTAGTAAACAGCAAAAGTATATAATCTGTGCTAGTCACTATTTTCAAATCACAAGAAAATAAGTTGCAAGAAGCAACACTGCCACCACTAGCAATGGGGTTCATGTATCTAGAATAAAATTCATTTACATAGAATATGTGAAGCTATCAGAGAACACAAAGACCTTGGAAGCACTTGATCAGTACTTCTCCAGCACTCAACTCCAAGCTCTGCTAGTCTTATTTGCTGAACCATGCTTGTAATCATCTCTAGTTTTCTCACTGAAGATACAGGGGATAGTGATGAAGAACTATATCCAGTTTGATGGCACAAACATTGCTTTATTTACAGCAATACTTGTTAGCAAGCTATAATACAAGCACTTAGGGGTCTGGATAGCTCTGTGTAGTTATAATGCAGGGGAGAAAGGGTGGGGCAGAGAGACAGAGATTTCCATTTCTCAGCAACAGATATGGTGCAGCAAGCACTAAAACTTGAAACCATCACAGAAGTTCACTGGCACATTGAATTGAACCACTGATCTCATACTGCAAAACATTTTCCTCAAATGTCTAATGGGGTGAGCATCATTCGTTCAAAAAAAAAAAAAATTAGTTAGACATGAAAGATCCCAAATCCTTACCTGAAAAGGAATAAAATCTAAGGGAATGAGATTTTCAAGCACCTACATCTCTTCTGAAAATGTTGCAGATGCCTAAAACAGAATTAAGAAAAAGTTTATTGTGAAAACCCACTATAGCTTCAGCACTTCAGACAGGCACCTTGGTAGAAATGTAGAAAGATCAAGACATGAACATGGCTGAAAACCTAGAGAACTTTTCAGTTATCAAAAGTTATTTTTTGTAGTCTCATGGGGTAACAATGAAAAGAAATCTCATGTTATTTCTTGCCAAGTAGGCTAGAAATTTTCTGGATAGTTTATAATCTCAGATAAAGAATAAAGAAAACAAGTCCCAGTCCCTCAGATTGCAACCACCTGTTTGTGGATTTTGTCTCCTCTGATCCATTCTCAAGTGCCTAAAGAAGAAATATTCAGTTCCTCCTCCTTAACAGAGAGTTGCAGTTGATGTTAGCTGTATAATATTTGAGACCCCTAAATTTTTTTTGTCTGCAAATTCATGCACATCTTTCTGCCATTCCAGATAATATTTAAGCACAGTAAGACTTTCACTGAGTTGAAACCTTTTATTTCAGTTGAGCTATAAAATGAATCTCTAGCTCATTGGGAGTTATTCTTTTCATGTTTTATTGGAAAATATCTGCCCATAACAATGTCTGAATGGCAACAATTTGTGTGTCCCACTCAAAGAAGTTCAACAGTGAATATAGTTAGAATGGAATTAATAAATACAATCAAGTTTTGGCAGTTGTCCAAGTATAGCATATAATACTTTCTACTGTTGGTGGCATGCACAATGAAATATTGGAAACAAAATTTAGTATATATAAAACAGAGACGGAAGCTACTTGCTGTTATATATCTCCTATAATACGTTAGGTAACAAGAGCTTTGTAAAATCTCTAAATTAAGTCTTTAAAAGATTGCTTTGGTTTTTGATACTGTGCAATAGTATCAACTAATATTAATACTTATCACATCATGCAATGACCTCAAAGTGCTTTACAAAAGAAAATAAGTACCATTATCCCCATGTTACATGGAGAAACTGAGGTATGGACAGGGTATGTTAATACCCCATGGCAAGAAATAAGTCAGTAATATAAGCATATAACCTACGCCTCTTAAGTTTTATGCCAGTCTTCCTCCTGCTTAGTAACATTGCCTCCGAACATTTTTTTCTAAGCAACCCATCATTTTTAATACATTATTTGGCACTATAAGTGTTTGCAAAACACTGACCACTGTCCAGTCACTTGCTATTTGCAGCCTCTGTCCTAATCCCCATGTAATCCTTTCAACCATGACTTTCTCATCCAAAGTATCATATTCACAAGCTACTGAAAATAATATCATAGAAGCATAGACCTGTAAAAGACACCATACTGTGAATCTGCTATTACCGTGAAATCATGGAACTTTTCACATGAAACAAAAGCTCATGATGATTCCTACAGTTAGTAAAGTGCTTTCTCATTGATAGTGTTGAATGAGAAGGACATCTGAGGTGGCACAAAGCACAGAGGGATAATTTATACATGAGCAGTGCAGAAACTCTCATAAAACAATCACAGTGATTAGCTTTTTCAAAAATAACTCTAATCACCAAATTATGCAGAGGTATGCTTTGTTGACACCTCAGCAGAAAGGGAAACATTTAAAATTTCATGTGGAAAAGATTTTCTTCCTCCTAAGAAACTTCAATCTACCTTTCCTGGAAAGCTCAGGTAAACAGTATCAGTCCTGCACTAATGATTCCATAGAGACATGAGAAAGAGTCATTTCACTGTGTGATGACTACCAAATAAACCTTTTGGCTTGTGGTCATGTGGATTTTTAATTCTACAGAGAAATAATATCCACATGTTAGCTTTTAACTGTAGTAGATAAATTCCCTTCTGATGCAGAAAGGATATGTCTCTGCATAATTACACCATTTAGAATATTGGTTCTTATTAGGAAAGTAAGTGTAGCACCATTTACTCACTTTTCAATAGGATTCATGGCCAGAGGAATGGTTAGAGCTGCCATTTCAAATCATAAAGAAGTCAGGGATGTTTTCAAAATGTTCAAATTGGGAGATAATGAAAGGTCTGTTTTCCTTTTTTTTTTTTTTCTTAATAGCTTTCCTCAAGTAATTTTTAAACATTCTTACTAGAACTTGAATATGTCACATTTAAAGTTACAAATACCATTCCATCTGCTCTTCTTAATGAAATTTCACATTTAAATGGTTTAATCAGTAAATGTATCAGTTTGTATGTATAATAGAACTTATAGCAGAACTTGACTATCAGATAGTTTGATGATAGTTTGATTATATTAGTGACAGAATTAAGAAACTTAGATCATTTTACAGCTAATGGCCTATTTCTCTTTTCCAAATATCAGCACAAATATAGGTACAGACACCAGGCAATTACAGCATCGTGCAAATCATTTCATGATGTCATATGGAATGAGCTCTTTCTCAGAGTTTGCAAGTGAAGTGCCAGGGCAGCAAAGTCTACAGGGGCATATTCTATGGATGTGTCATTAAATGCTTGTCCTGCACTTGTACTCTCTACAACACATCCAGTCTTGGCCACTGCCTGCATATCCTCATATCGTGAGGATACGCAGGCCTTTGGTATGACCTGGTACCACTGTTCTTATTAGAGAACATTATAACAGAGTGAGCAAATTGTTAAACTACATCAATGCTGGTCTCTTTGTTGACGATCTGAAGATCTGAACAGACGAGAACTGAACTGCTAAAAGTTTGTTCTCTCTATATATGGCTTGAAACATACTGGGAGGAGAGGTAGCTAACATATGCTCTACCATTATCAACACTTTTCTTGTCCTGTGAAAAAATCAAGCTTTCAAACTGTCATTTTGCAAGAACATCAAATACATGCACTTTCACACTGAAGAGGGAAATTTCAGCAGAAGTACTTGGGATTAATTCTTTCTTTCGTGATATTGCTTGCATACATATACAGTAGCTATAGCTTTATAACATTATAGACAACTGATACAATGTAAAGTAATAAACATTCCTAAACTAGAAGCATTGCTCTACTTTCAAACCAACCCTGCATAAAAAAANGGGTGTCAGTTTGTGTTTTACAAACAAAAAAAAAAAAAAAAAAATCAGAGAGGATGGCTCAGTGGAATGCTCTTCATCAGCCCTGCATCTGCAAAGGCAAAGTAGCTCCAACAACTCAAACATCCACAGCTTTCACCTTGAAGTCTCAGAAAAGTTGGTTCCTACTCAAGAAAGACACAGGGTTGGAACTACAAAAGTGTTCTCAGCTGGAGTACAGGTCCAGCAGCAACGCTGTGAGGAACATATGCAGAATCCTCTGTCATTACTCCAGGAAATGACAAGGTTTTGGCATCATAATTTAACATTGCAATGTGGTCTCAATCATTTTATATAACATTGTTTTACCATTGTCTTGACATAGTAAAGTGGTCTCCACAGACTTACATTGGCATAATTTTGCCATCGTCTTGACATTGTAATATGGTCTCTATAGACTTGAATTGAATTTTTGTCATTGCCTTGAAATTGTAATGTCCTCCTCCCAGCCTTGTCTTCATATGCACATCCTCACCCTGTGCTTATATTATGTCATACTCATTCTGAAACCACTGGGCACTTTTATTTCCTTTTCAACATCAATACAGTTTGAAAGCTAACACTTGCATGTAATCAGTGACTATTTTAAACCTCCTGCATATCATTGTCTTACAGGATTTGAAATAATTCCTCAAATCAGAAGTTATTCAAAGAAAATCCAAGCACAGGTAAAATGCTGCTGGTACATGCGACATGGTAGGAATATGTATCATTTATGTTCAATATTACTTGTTCTTTAAGAACATCTTAGGTTAGGCCAGATCATAATGGTTTTGATTCTGTGTTCTCTACTCTGTACAACTGCTTAGAAGACCTGATAAAATAGCATAAATCAGTTAACCTAAGTATACTCAAGGAAAATACAACAAAGCAGACTCTTTACAGCTCAAAATCACTTCAGTCCTCTGTTTAGTACAAATGAGTCACCAAGCATTTTCTCTTTCTTCTTTGATAAACCTGTTCAGGACACATTCTATCTGGGGACTGCTACTACTGTTCCCTCTTCTTGATTAAAAAATACTAAACTTGCATAACCATTCAGCTTTACTTCCTCTATAAAGAAGCCATTCCTTCACGAGGATGACAGCGACATTCCACATGTAAATATTTGCTGATTTTTTCCTCATTTTAAAAAATGTTATTGCGATCTCTTTTCTTATAGTATCAAATGTATAGCAAAGCAATACTTGAAAGAATAACAAGGACTTAACATTTGTTGAATACTTACAGATAAGTGATGACTACCAAAGTTAGGAAATTCTTGCCTTGTTTCACTGACTTAAAGTATGATTTCTAAAGGAAGTGAACATTTTTCTTATACTGCTTAAAGAACATAGGGCAAACTGATTTATACATCGGGCAATTTAGAGCAACTCGTTTGTAATCAGTCACTTGCCTGTTAGTCAACATACCAGTATGTACCTCTTCCTCACTGTCTTCCTCACTACAACCTGTCCTTAGAGAAATGTAGGGAGTTTGCCACAAGACTCCAGCTGAAACAAGCATCTTAGCATTACAAAGTATAACATCTTTAAGAAAATTAAGCTCAGCATAATATTTATACAATGTTTTCCTTCAAATTGCTTCACAGATCCAGGTGAAATACCTCTTGGTTTGCTAGAAACAAATTGCAGGCATAGAAGAAGATTGAAGTTAATTTTAATGATTTGTGAAATTATTAATATCATTAGAAATAGACTATATCTGAAAATCTGGCATACAGAAATAATATAACAGAATATTGAAATTCACAAGTTGATAGTGTATCTTAACTAGAATTAAAAATTAATAAGGTAGCAGTCCTGTGATACAGAGGGTAAGATTCAGACACCTAAACATACATGCTTGTGGTCAGCCAGACATGCTTGGGTGCTCTGCTCATCCTACGCATTCCAGAAGGGTGCAGGCTTCCTGTAGGTTCTATGTGACATCTGTCAGCTCTTGCAGATGCCATGTAATATCGCAGGATACTTCAACTGGTCCCAGATACCTGTGTTTCTGCATCTGAAATGCATCTTGAAACCTAAATTAAATTTAGAACTTATTTGGGCTTTCACTGACTCATTCCAGGGAAGTGGAAACAGCAGGAGTAATGTTAATGGGCTTTTGATAACATGTAAATGCTGCTTATGGCAGGCACAGTTTATGCAATTTGCCTACTAAGGGTGGCACAAGATTTTTTTCAACAGAACTTAAGAATAAAGGTTAATAAAACAAAATACTTGGAAATGATGTCAGAACTTACACAAAAAATGAGGACAACTTTAATAATAATTTTCATGTTCTTTTAAAAACCTCAATAATATAGCAATAATCTGACCTAAAAACTGTTCTTTCTCTCAGAATTTAACATTCACTTCCCTTTGTATCAAAATAGTATTTGTCATAATGAGATGCAAAGTAACTGAATGCTCTGTAACACAACATGACACAATACAGTTAACAGAATACATTTAAAGAACAACACTTATTCTAAAATCAGATAGCCGCCATCATATAAGAGAACAGGTATCTAATTATAAGTATGTGTGTGGCCTCACGCAGAGCAGACAATGAGATGTCTTGGCTACTTGCAAACCAGCAGATACTGTGGTTCACTGAGTATCCAGATTATTTGAGGGCAGTTTGTCACATCTCTAGATATTTCTTTAATGAGTTCTTTTTGAATTTACCAAGCTCCAAGTTCATTGTTTTGTAAAAATTCTATTTGTTCAATTGAAATCTAATATTGTTGAGTTTTTCCATGCAAAATTAACTAGCTTTTGGGGAAAAATATATAAATTTAGCTTTGCACACATTTTCTATGGACAAATTAGACCAATAGCAGTAAATTTACGGTGTTGAATTGATACATCATAACAAGAAAGATGACCGGAATTATCCACTTAGTTCAAGTAGTGGCAAAATAGGACACCAGAGAGAAATTTATGGTAGTTTCTACAATACCTATTATCCTATTTAGGCTCTGATCCTATAATTGGGTTTGCCCAAGTGGATCTGATTGCAGGACAAGGGCTATATATCGTAGGCTCTTCAGGGTACAGGCAATCGGGGATTTTTTTTTTTTTTTTCTGTTTGGTGGTGGTTTTTTTTGTTTTGTTTTGTGGGTTTTTTTTGCATTGTAGGTGAGGCCTAGAACAAAGTAGATACCAGTGCAATAGATAAAATAATGAAATAAGTCAATAAAAAGATTCTCCACTTTTCACTACGAAATGAAGGTCTGTAGATATTGCATCAGCATGGACTATAAAAATAAGAAGACATTGAAGGATACACACTGTATCTGAAGAGTTTGGGACTTTATTTCTGTCCATGACAGAATAGAGAGTGATTCTTGTCTTCTTAATAATAACCACAGTTTAATATTAATTTATCAAAGCATCTCTCTGAAATTTAAACAGGGGCAGGCCAGAATCTCTGACTGTAAATAGTAGTATTCAATATCTCATACTTCCATAAGACTTTTCAACCAAGGATGTTAAACTGCTTTACAAATATTAATTAAGGCTTAATTAAGCAATTAATCAACTGTGTCATATTACTTTATAATTATGATTTATATTGCTCCCAGTGTGTGTTAGGCAATTTACAGATATATGAATGAATCTTGTCCTGAAACGTAGAAATTTAGATAATCTGGTGTTTCCTTGTTAATCATGACCCACAGATATCAAATATTTCTCTCTCATCTTCATCTTCTAACTCAATACTATCACCATAAATACCATCATCATAAATCAACTTCTAACTACTTTAGTGTGGGGTAAGGTCCTATCCATGTAGATCTTTGTAGTGGGTTCCTTTCAACCAGGAGAAGTGTATATCTGTTTTCAGTATTTCATCTTTCCCCCTCTCCTAGTTTATACCTTCTACTGAGGTCTGAAGCTAGAGTGGATCACAGTGCCTGTGACTACGCAATCCAGGCTTTTACAGCTTTTTGGAGATCTCTTTGCTCCATGAAACCTTGAGAAATACAGTCTAGGGAATGCTCTAAACCACAGGTGTAAATGGTTCCAAAAATGGTTCCAAGGCAAATGAGTCAGTCATACTGCTGTGTGACTGGCTCTGCCCAGACATATCTACCGCTCAGCGGTGTAAACTACCTCCTCTGCAAAGGGCTACCAACCTAATTTAACAGCACTGTGGGAATAGCCACATTTTTCCAATCAATGCTTCATAAGAAATACCTTCCACAGCTTCCCTCTTTAGCAACCACAGAGAAACACTGCTGGGTTCATTTTTGTAAACTGGTGAGTCTATTGCACAAAAGTTAGCAAAAAACACTGCTCAAATACTTCTTGATTCTTTCTACAGTCAATTAAATACTACAGATCAAAGTACACTCTCATGACTACACCGTCTGGGATTAAAGAATGGGAATTGATTTTATACAATATTCACAAAAAATAATTTGGTGAGTTCTGTTCACGGGTAGTACTTTTTGAAGAGATGGTACAATGATTTTTTTCTCTAATCTGCATAAGCTAAAAATAACTCAGACTGACTGCCCAGTGTCATAGAAATGCTTGTTCACAGTGCACATGTCCAGAGGTGTAACACATCAGAGAGGCTGCAGCCATACTGACAATGTGGCAGCTGTGCTTCTGCGAGAGCCTGAAAAGTGCTTCCCACTAGTGAAGGCTGATACGTTTATTTCTCATTGTTTGTTGTCATGGGACCACAACTGTTCTCCAGTTACTACTAATCTGAGAAAACATGTCTTCTGAGAGTTATAAAGACTGGTTTAAAGAAGAAGGAGCTTAACTGGTACCAGGTAGAAGGGTTCGCTTCCTCAGTTGGCTTAACTTCCTGCAATCATTAGCCTACCTTGGGCTTTTGCTAGGTAGCCACTGCCAGGATATCGCAAAAATAGAATCCATTTATGATTGTGAAGCTTTCCCTTATTACCATTGGGCTGAAGGTCACCCAAGTGAAACAAAAGGCTTGTTCTTCTAATCAGTATGTATCTTTACAATTTGCTATTAACAGTCTTCCTTTCAAAAAAATTAATGGGTATGTTTACCATTTTAATTTAATGCAATACAGAAAAAGTTGGTATTTTAAGATAAGTTAACTATATTATGTGGAATTCATTTGGATATGGTCAAGTCACAATATGCTAAAGCTTTCTTTAAATTTAAAGAAATCTGAAAGTACTTGAATAAAAAATAAAATCCTAAATAGGCACTAGGACTTGTAATGATATGTTTGCCAATAAAGGGAATATGCATTTGTGCTTTGATTATATTTTGAAACTTCAGGCACTAATTTATTACAAAAATAATGAACAGAATATAAAGTTTTCCACAAAGTTCTTAGAAGTGAATCCCCTGGATACTTACAGTCCTTGGTGATTGCAGTGGGAGGTTTGTATGAACATCTGAAGAAAGAAACAGACCGGTCTTAATGGATTTGAATAGAGTCCCGAGGAAAGAGAAACAGAAGCACCTTGACTGCTGCTTATAAGAGGAAAAAATAAAAATAGCAAAGCTTGTTACAAAACTTACTTGTATTCTATTTTAAAGCTAAAAAATCCTGCAAACACTGGACTCCACCTGATGGATGATAAGCATGAACTAGGTCATTTGTTATTACGTATGATATCTCTACAAACTTCCTTAGGCACTCTGCTTGCTCCTCTTTTATAAACAGGAGAACACTGCAGGGATCAAGACATGAAACAGAGGAATTGAAACAATGCACTTGAAATTCCATGGTGTACACCTTACGGAGAAAGATGATTAGCTGCATTAACAGAGAATGAATATGTCCAAGATTTCTAGGAAAATTTATACATACATAATTTTATATGTAATACTTTATTTTTACTTTTACTCATGAGATAATAATTGCTGCTAAATTATTCCTGCACAATTACTAGGATATTAGGATGAGCTTTGAAAAACTAAAAGTAAAAGGCCAAAAGTCTATCATGAATGTCAGGACACAGAGAAGATTCTCTAGTAGGTTACCATAACTGCCTTGATAAAACGAGGTTATATTTTTTCATGTCTGTATGCAGGCTGTTAGTGTTCATGGCTATATAATTCGGCAACCTAGCCTGCAGAAAATGGAAAAGATACAATTAAACTGTAAAATAAGATTTTACTAATTCTCACAGATATATCTGTCAAGCATTCCTTCATGTCAGTTACAGTTGCAGATAATCAGGTCAAAAATAGGCCTTTTATTTTTCTTTAAATATTTCAAAAATTCTAAATTATGACAAAGTAAAATGGACGTGCGCTTGTACAAAACCAGCCTAATATAAACACTCAGATATGAAGCCAAATATCCAAAATATTGTTTTGCTTATTTCTGAAAGAAAATAAGCAAATTTCTGAAAGAAATAAGCAATTGTCACCATTATAAGACTTATCAGTCATAGATATACAAAAGCAAAACATTTTAAATATTCAATATTTGTGCCAAATATATGCTTCAAGACATATTTCATTTGAAATTTTTGTTTCATTCCAATCTTTGAAGGTTTCAGCAAAGTTGTAGCACAAAATATCATCTTTCCTGGAATATCCCTATTTATTACTGTAGCTGCTCTTTATCTTTTTACACTGTAGTAGCCACTGTACGTCAGCAGCTTTTCTGGCACTGCATTGTCTAGAACTGCTAAGGAAGATGTCTGTTCACTAAGAAACTGTCTAGCACATTATTTTGATATGCTCCGTAAGTTAGCAGATCAATAGTTAAAATAAATAAATAAATAAAAAATCTTTGCATTCTGATATTGTATGTCCTTTGTTGTTTCAACCATTAACATTTGTGAGCTGCCTTCAGTAATTTCTTTAATGAGATTGTTGTGGTTTTCTTTTGGAAATGTAACTGTCAGGCATTTTACATTTGTCCCTACTAATAATTCCCCAGGCCTTTATTAAAGAGATTTACAGATTTCTTAAATCCACAGTCCTGCATCACTCAGATACACAGTTCTAATAAAATGATAAATTAGATTTTATTCTTTGCCTTAGCCTTACAAATGAACAAATTAAAAAAATGTTTACTGAGCAATCTGGCAGAAGGTAACAAATTAAACATTACTCTTCTCCAGTCCTTTTGGATATAGAAGCAATGTAGATACACATGAAGCAATGTACAAAGCTACTTTTAAAAGCCATTTTTAAAGTCAGATTGAAAACTCCATCGCAGAAAAAGAAACACTGACTGTAAACATGATTTTTATCCAAGGCATGGATGCTAATCTTATCCAAGATGGATGCTAATACAGTATTTTCCTTGCAGCTGTTTTGGGGGGAGGTTTTGATTTGGGTTTTTTTGTTTGTTTTGTTGTTGTTTTTTCTTTTTCCTTAAGAAACTGTGCTAAATTGTTAATGGTTATTTTGCAAAGCACTTGGTTCAGTTCATTTTAACAGATACAATCAAGATAATGAGCTGAAGATCAATAATACTAAAATACTATAAGAGATCTAAAACTCCATCCATAAAATAATCAAGAGAAATGTTAAGCCACTTCAGAGTATTCTGGAGAACAGCAAATATGGAGACCTGGATGATTTTAACTGTCTGTGCCTTCCTTTCTACCTGAGTCCTTTCCACTTTCTCTCCATAATGCCATGTTGGAGTACATCCTGCTTAGCCTCCAATCAACATTTCAAGCACTGGGATCATGTTTGATATTGTCAGATGGCCTGGAAAATTAAAAACCCAATTAAAGGCTCAGCACGCGGGTCAGCTCTTCTGCATATCAAAAGGCCTCCTCTGGCTATTCTGCTCAAATTGTATCTGTTAACAGCTCACTTTGCAGAGAGTGAAATAGCGCAGCGTTTATGAGTAATAAGTACCTTCCAGCTGATACATTTCAAACACAAACCACTTTCATGGCCCCGGCAAAAAGTACAAGTCATAATCAAATTGTCAATTTTTTCCTGCGAGATGCATAGATCCATTGTAACTGTGATTGTTAAAGAAGGAAATGCATTTTATTCACACGTTGGAAAAAAAAAGATGCACATTTTCCCTACAATTAAAGATTTTTTGTCACTTTTTTACATTGCCTTTCCTTTACATTTCTAAATAGTTACTATAATTGATTTTCGGGTTGCATTCTTTTTTTTTTTT
>VXAA01006474.1:142353-186581 GCA_013399115.1 Anseranas semipalmata
TTTTTTGTAGGAGAATCATTTATAGTTTTTATGTAGTGGAAGAAATGGTTGAAGTGAATAGCATTTTTGTTTAGCTGGGGTATTAATGTTCACCCAAATGTTTATAATGTGAATGTGCAAAGCACTAAAAGCTTTCGAGCTAAATGCAAATTAGTAGAGCACTCAAATGACATTTTTAGAAGGAGTTTTCATCTGTCAATGTGGCATAATATTAAGTCAAACTAAAGTCACTACTTCAGCTACTGGCCATTTGAAAAAAATTCATAAGATACTAGGGTTGACAGAAAAGAAAACAAACTACATAAATATTTTTCAACATATTATATTAACCAAGCAGCTGCTACAGGATTTCACAAGAAGTTAGCATATAATGTCTCCCTTTAGAATATATTTTGAGTGTATGCAATGTCAAAAATCTAAATCCCTGGGTTTTGCATAATGCATTAAGGTCCACATCTGAGACTAGAAAGATTTTTCAAAGCAATGTCATGTGATGAAATAACACATGCTTCACTCAGGAAAAAAAATCAAGGAATATTATGAGTTAGGAAAAAATGCAAACAGATTAATATTCTAAAGTATTAATCCATGTAATGTAAATTCATTAATCACCACTCTGTTTCTGTTTTTTTTTTTTTAATCATTTACTTACAGCAAACACTTAGATTTCACATTTTTTCTTTTTAAACAAAAGGCCAACTGTTAATCACAAGAAACTGTCAAGTGACATTAAAGATTAGAATCTCACAAAAGCAAAAATTCTGACAGTTAAGGCTGAAAGTCCATCTTTTGCCCACCCTCACCGAGAGTAGGTATTGCTCCACAGAGTACATGCAGGCTCACCCGGTGCTTCAGATGCTTCCAATGCCTCAGCAGCATGGAACGTGATATTACTGGAGCTTGCACACACATTCCCAGTTTCTGTGCTGGTATAGGCTTAGGTGAGCCTTTTGGAAGCAATTAGGTGTAACTCGTGTTTATGAGTCAAACTCCCCTCTTTGTGGCAGTGCTAAAATTGGCAGAAAACAACAAAATGGGAATAAAAGTTTCAGCAGTTGGTCCTGCAGGATTTTATCACCTGTTCAGCTCGCGCAATTTGCACTGATTCAGTTTATCCTCGGGATATATTGTCTGGCTTAGTGAAATAGCACGTATTTCTGGGGATGTGTCCTCAGCAGATCCCAACATGGCTGCTCCAGGTCGCTGTGGGAGAGGCGAGCCCCACAGCTGCAGAGACACTAGTGGGCGCCATCATAATGACTTTAGATCTGCATCAACTTATTCATATTAAAGAACAACATATTGCATATTAATAGACAATTTAAAATAATTACATGCTTTAATATTTTCTAAAGAACAGTTACTTGTCTTTTGAAAGTTTCATACTTCTTATAGAAAAGAAAGCAAGTGCTTTTTCAGAGAAACAATGTATAATAATATGTCAGTAAAGATTGAGCAATTTTGAGTAGTGATGGGTGAAAAGGACATTATGTTCTTTTTTCTTGTCATGGTCGGTATTTTTCTGTCAGTTGGCAAAGGCTGCACTCAGCAAGAAGAAGCTAAAGACCTGCATTGAGAGACGTTAGGGTGACAGCTAACCTGACAGGTCAGAAGATGACTGCAGAATTAGCCTTACTTTAATTCTCACTAAAATTCACAGCTCCTGACGAGGAAATGGGAAAAAGAAATTTTCTTACACATTTTCTTTTCATTTCATGTGCAGATTATACATATTCTGCTTCCATTAACAAGAAGGAGATTGTGCTTTATGCAGCTCTATATTTAAGGGCAAAAGACCAAGCAGATGACAAGAGTGACCCTTCTCTTGTCTTATGATCACTGCCAGTTTGACATGACACTAATTAGACTGCCTTAATCTAAACCCAGTTAGTTCTGCATGCTTGCAGCAAAACCATTGTAAACCTGAACATAAATTGCCTTGGGCCTTTGTCTTCCTAAGATACATACATACACACATACACACACTCTCTTTCATAATCCAGTCCTGATAGTCTTATATATGAGACTGCTGCATATATTATTCTTAATTTTCAATTTTACAATTACCTTCCATTCCTATTCTACAATATTGTATAGTGTATATGCTGGCAGACTCAGAGGAGCTGTAAGCAGATTGTTTCATAGTTCATAAAAAAATGCATGCTGCATGCAATCTGAAATAGCCTGTAGTTGGTAAGCATATACACAGTTTACATTTTCCTTTAATGGTGAAATATTGCAAAACTATGAAGTGAAATGTACACAAATTAATCACATTTAACAGAGAATCTTCGATTTGGAAAAAAAAAGTCTATGTACAAATTAATTAAAAATTTCAACGTTCTCACTTGACCCAAAAAATAGCTAAAAATCATCTGTTTAGAAAATTCAGGGGGTAAAAATGTTACTAAAATATAACCGTAGGTACTGAGTAAAAACAACAGATATGGTATATAATCAGAATTTAAATGGTGGTTAATAGATCCACAAGTAACCTCTGAATGTTTCTCATTCAACTTTATCTGTTATAACATAGCTAATGTGTCACAGAAATGCACTTATTTTTAGTTAAGTAAATTGCAATTAAAATACTTGAAAAGTATAATGTTCCCTTAAAAATGAAAACAAATCTGGTTTGTGTTGTTCTGTTATTCTTATTGTGTACTGAACCTCCTTAACACTCAGTTCTCTGGTATTATTTAGTTCATTTTGGAGTTGCTTGGATGCCTTTTAAAAAAATAAAATAGCAAGTTTAATAAATGAAGACTTTCAAAATGAGGACTTTATTTTGAAACAAATGAACACTAAGGCATAAACCTAATTATTTATATTAGCTGAAGAGTTGATTTAAACCATTATCATCCATTGTTTGGTCCAGAAGAGGATTTTAATTTTAATTTTAATTTTAATTTTTTTTTAATCTGTAAGTTTTCAGTTGTAGCTGGAAAAAAAAAAATGGAAAAATCTCCACTAAAGACAGTCAAGAAGTTGGATTAATGAATATTAAAACATTGTAATTCATGCTGAAACAATATTCTAGCAACTTTTTCTGTGTAATATAACTAAAAAAACAAGCATAAGTGGTATATAACATTTCCATGAATGGGACCCTTAGGCTTATTCAGCTGAACATGTTTAGCTTGCCAAGTTTAAATATTTTCAGAACTGATCCTGGGACTGAGAAGCCTTCATCACAGCACAGCATTTAAAATGATGGATGTGATACATATTTAATACAATAAAATGGCCATTTATATGCTCATACTAGGCACAAGGGAAATCTTTGTAGGAAAGACTTCTAAAATCAAAAGGGGCCTATTCTTTCATTGCTGTGTGAGGAATTTAGGTATCTAACTCCCATTACTGCTACTGGATGTTATGAGCCCAAGTGTTCCGTGTATCAGTGGGACAATACATATTTATGGATCCGGAATGGAGGCTCTGCCGATATTGAGCTACCACAAATTCCTCAGGTTTCCCCTGGGCAGCTGAATGCTAGGGGAGAACTACAGTCCAGTGCTATCATGTCATGGCTTCAGTCGTGCAAGCTTTCACAGAGTGCATCCACACCGTCCATTCCCCAGCCATACAGAAAATACGAGCATAGCAGTGATCCCATGGAGCTCCAAAGAACACTGCCCGAATTTCCTGACTTCAGCTTTGCCCTGCTGGGCACCAAAATTTCCGAGCAGCTAGCAACTCTATTGTGTGGCTAGGCTGTCTTTAATGACCTCAGTGGCATTTAGAGAAAATGAGGAATTAAGGAGGTGGGAAAAAGTGAACCCAAGGTAATGAACTGAAGCTTTCCAAGAAAGTGTATGCAGGAAAACATAAGAAAACTAAGGCAAGCTAAAAGCAGTGCTGAAAAAAAAACAATATATATATATATATATATATATATATATATATGATAGGAATAGACAGAAGCAAGACAAGAGCAGTAAGAACAAACTACATGGTATCTGAACACATCTACAGTAGTGACAAGCGTGGTTGGTTTGGTCCATCAAAGTGATGGCCACATGCAACTGCTCAGTTGTTATTCAGTCCTTCCAGTTTACAATTAAACATGCCAATTTGAGCTACTAACAACTCTCCTGAATGTGGACCACAGTACCCCTGGGAAGAAGTCTGCAGGATGTTCTTATGCTGCCTCCCCTCCTTTTTTTTCAGGGACACATTGAAAGCCCATTTTCACAAGCAGGAGTCTCTGCTGAGTTTTGATGGCTTTTGATCAGGCACTAGCCCTTCAGCACTGCCGGCCACTGTGGCAAAATTGACCACAGCAGCATTAAATTATTCTGACTCATATTGCTGGCTGTACAACTAAGATCCATAACATCTGAAGACATTTCGAAGATGATTTCATGGCACAGTAGAGAAGGACACCTGAGCCCAACTTCTTTATAGCTACTCATAATATATGGAAGTCCATTAAAATCTGACCAACATGCAAGTTTTGTATTTGCATATCTGATTAGGAGGCTGTGCTACAGAAATGTATATTTTAGTTGTCAGCATCATGTGTCCTTGCTTAATAGCTGAACTACTACAGAGGATATTGTAACTTGGAGCTCTTGTTCAACTGCTGCTAATAGCACTCATCAGGTATGAAAGATTAAAATTAAAACTAAAATTATTTGCTGCCAGGAAGAATAAATCTCATAAAACCTGTAGTCTATGTGCATTATGTTGAGTCAAAAAATGACTCTCAGACAAAAAGAAGCTATTGATTTTAGCAAATTAAGAAAACCAGAACATGTATCGGAACTTATTTAAATACCCTAAATTCTGCATAATAGCATGAGCTGCTAGCTCTGCAAAATTCTGGAAATGCACCCTGCCGTTTGTACTAATTGGTGGGAAATGCAGGCCTGTGTCAAAGACAACTAATTGTCTGATGAAAATAGCTTGTTTCTGACATCAGTAGGTACCACACCCCTATATCACATGAGGAGGGTTTCAAAAAGGTGTTATATATATTGTCATGGTAATTATAATTAGGTTATATGTATCCAAGGTACAGAACCCATACAAGGTGATGGCATAAAAGAGGGTCTTATAAATGAGACTGTAGGGCATTTGACTAAACAATTGCATGCAGAATGAAGAGCTTACATAAAAGTGTGTATTATGCAGATGTTAGAAACCTGTGTCTCTGAGAAGACACTATTTTGACCATAATGCATTCTGTCATGTGAGATAAAATGCAGAGAACATTTACATTTCTCCCACTCACTGAGCTTCTACCACACGGCTTGCATTTTTCTCACATCAATAGACATCTTTTTAAACATTATATTCATGTCTGTCTCTCTTGATGGCAAATAAAATTCAATAAATAAAATACTTTGTGATAAATATGTTAGATTTAAGAAGCGGTTGTGATAAAGTGTGCAGGTTTTCAAAAATGATTTGTTAAAACCAAATAAATTTAACAAGACGTGTACACAAGCTCAAAATATATTAATATATTGTAGATGATGCACAATAACATAATGACCCAAAAGCACATTTGCACAGTTTTTGACACTGCTTAGCTTACCGCTAAGTAAGACAAATAATCAACAGAACTTGGACCCACTGCCTCTGTAGATCAGATCAACATGAGACTGCTGCAATAGCTTGACTTGCCACAGCATTTCAAACCAGCTGTAGTTACAGATAGCTACTATATAGACAGGGACATGTTCACTGCAAAACCATCAACAAGTCTAGTGCCACTTAGAATGCTGTTATAGATCACTAAACGTTTCTATCAATATTATAATGCATAGCACACTATTTTGCATTCAGCCGACCTGATTGGTGTACATAGCAAACCAATAATTTGTAATAAAATATAATTAGTGAGTACAATTTAAATGTCCTACTGTGCTCCTGGTAATCATCTCCTCTTAGGTAATTTGAAATTGCACAGTTAATGTGTATCATCTTAGAGTTAAACAAATAGATGACATTGCAAATCACCAGTTCCTCAGTTTCTTTATAAGTTTGTGTTTTGCCATTTTTCAAGACGCCCATTTCTCAAATATTATTTCTAGATTTAATTCATTTTTGCTTTTAAAGGAGTAAAGCATATAAAAAGTAAAGAATTTGCTGTATCAGTTGATTGCTTTTATTTGTTTCTCTACTTAATAGTTTCCTACTTTATTCAACTTTAAAAGATTGTTTTTAGTGTTTTATTATCTTAAGGAACTGCCAAGAAAGTCAAACAGATAATGTGCCTTTTGGTGTTTTTAGAAATGTAAAATAAAAAACAGCCCACCACCAATTCAAAGAGCTTAGAATGCAGACAAGACAAAAGAGTATTATTATTTACTTTTTAATGATGAAAACTAAGGCACAGAATGATTAAGCTATTTCCATAATGTCACACACAAGAATAAAGTGAACCCAGACCTCTCAATTCTCAAGTGCAATGACTAAACCACATGTCAGCCTTCCTGTAATTTTGAGGATATGGATCCCACTCCCCCAAACTTGAGACTCAAATATACACTTTCATCTCTACATGTTTTAATCAGGGGGAATAGGCTACATACGGAGACTGAAACAATTGATGTAGGGTAGCTACATCAGTTTTACATTTAAGTTTTGAATTAAAAAAAAAAAAAATACCTGTTTGATCATTTAAATATGCAACCCCACTGAAATGGCAGGGTTTCATAAGCACTCACCACCCAAACCCTCCACTTTCTTCCAGCCATGCAACACAATTCTCTTAGACCACAGAATGAACATGTCTAATTTCAGATCAGACCAAATTTGCATGCTAAGTTGCACAGCTAGATGGAGGAGCAGGCTGAAGACAGACCACAACTGCAGGAAAATATTAAGGGCTAATATCACTTCCGGATTCTCCTTTTAATGTAATGTCAGCCTGTATCTACAGGCATGCTGTCACTTATGAAATGGAGAGAAGTTACAATGGCAAGATCCATCACTACAAGAACCTGCAAGAGGGTGACAGAGGCTTTCTAAAGATTCAGAGAGGCATTCCCTGTTTGAAACGGAGCTGCTGCCATATCTCTCAACTTCCTCTACAAATTGCAGGGCAGTAATGTTTACCAGCTAGTGAAGACAATCACACACAAGTTGTTTCACATGCATCACAATGTGTGATCTATGGGCATCTGAATCATATATTGCTCAAGGGCCAGTCATCCATGGTAGACTTGAGCATTATCCCCTCCAACAGTTAGTTCTACCTATTCCAACTTTGCTGCTTGATCTATTGCCATTCACAGGCCTAGTATCGCTTGCTCAAGGACCAGATAACACCAGTAATCTCATCACTCACCATGTGAACATATTCCCAACAGCACTAATCCCATGTTCCCTAGTACTGAGTTAAAATGCTTCTCAAAGAGAAACTGTTTTGTTATGTCACAAAGGACAAAGCACTATCTGACATCATAGTATTACTGTGCTGAATTTGGTTAGGCTTCTTGCAGAATAGTTTAGGTGTAGTTGGTCATGTCTTGGGTCTGGAAGCTGTCTTAAATGACTTTTCTAAATTCTTTTCACCTCAATTTTGTTCCTGCAGCAATGTAAACATTATAACTTTAGCACAATATATTAAATGTGTCAAGTCTTTCAAATCACAAAACTGACTTTAAAGCATGAAATGTTCAGAAAGAAATTAGCCTGCTGGAAGTTTTTGTATTTGTCTTGTTGAATCCAAGCCTTCAATTCTAACTTTCAAACTTCACTTCATAGGCACACGAGATGTAAGATTTACACTTTAAGAATACAAAATCCCCAAATTTCAGACACTAGCATGTCATTTGGTTTTATGACTTCATACAAAGCATATCAAGTATCATGAGATCCATTATTAAATGACAGTTGTGGATCAGTGGTCTTGCAGGAATCGTGTCTAACATTCTGAAACTAAGAGATGTTTTATGAAAAAAATCTAAAATGTATATCAAAGTTCTGCATATGGGCTAGACATCTATAGTACTGAAACAACACAACTTCTAGGTAGGTTGGATAGAATAAAAAGGGACCACTAGGATGAGAAGATGGAGGAGGCTTTTTGTTCCTTGCAGGAGGCTAAATTAAAGACAACAAAAACAAATCCACTGTGTGCAATAGTTGTATTTTAAATTTTGATAACATATTTTAAAATATTTTTTTCTTCAAAACCCCAAAACTAATGTTCATATTAAGATCAAACTGACAAACCATATTTTATTTTTAAATTAGGCTTCTTTATTCTTCTGCTTGGGAAAAAAAAAAAAAAGAAAGAAAAAAAAAAAAAATTTCGAAATATTTCCCCCCTAGTAAAAAGTGACAATAATTATAATCCTATATTAGTGAAACTTAAATGCATTTGCCCTAACTTACAAATTATAAATTAATTTTCAGCTCAGTACATTTATACAGTTTTTAATGCTATAAAAACTGCATATGCTTCAAAGCTGAGAATAGATATTGCTTTAACATTTAGAAAAAGCTCTTCATGTTGTTTCTTAATCTCAGAGAAAAACTTGCAATAGTGTTAATGTTCATGAAACTCTAATCCTTATGAGTTACCCGATTAGGCTAACTAGTCCCACTCTTTGAGAGAGATTTTTCTGATGCCTCAGTTACACCCTTTTGAAGCTCCGTATGCTTCTTTGTACTATCATGTGCAAGCACTCTCCACAACAAAAAGTATTTCTGGTCAGAAACCTGCTTCTTTGTCCTTGCCTTCTCAAAATGCTGCCAAAAAGACATAGAGGGAGTAGAGGGGGCTAAAGAGTTGATAAGGATGGAAAAGTAAGGAGTTGTTTATAAAACATGAGATTCTCTTATGTGATTGCCACCCATTCTTTCCTGACAAGGCATTCAGAGAAATTCTAAAGACAGTTATAGTAGAAGTAATTCCTGGAAAATCTGGATTTTAGCTAGCAAGCAGTGAGCTTAGGCAGTAGGACAGTAATAAAATCACCAACAAATATTTTGCTTACACGAATGCACAGACTGGGCAAGCCTAAAAGACGTGCCAATGGAAACTAGTCAAAGTTCCTACTGTTTTCCAATGGGACTAAGGTATGAACTGAGAATGTGGGATTCATAAGTTTTTGCCTGTTTTTGTTGTTGTTTTCTTCTGCCTTGGCTATTTTCCCAACATGAAACACAATTCTCATCTCAAAACAGACTTTGGAAAGAAGAAAATCAAATCTTTAATCAGTATTGGCTACGTGAAATATCAGGCTTTTGTGACTCTTCTGAGTCCTCACGGAATGACAGCTTACAGCCTTGCAGTCATTACATCCTAACAGTATCTTGGTATTCAACTATTTAAAACAAATGTTGAGATATCATAAAAGAAACCAGCATGTGTTTCTACTATGGATCCAATAAATGTGTGAAAAGGCATTAATTTCATATTTTTTATGTGAGAATTATGTTAAGGCATACATAATACAGGAGCAGAAACAGAAGAACACAGGTGCTTCCCATGCCTATCAGTCTAAACAACTGTAACTTTTGCTGGCCAACACCAGCGATAATCCTAATTTCATCTGAAAAGATTGCAGACATGAATTATAGCTACCCGTTTTTAATTGTCTCCTGTCCCATTTCAACAACGCAGTCACTAAGTCTTCAGCATATTAAGATTTGACTGTTTAGAATTCCACAACAATTTTGTATTTTCAGTAATTCAGTACTGAAGGCTGAGACCAACTCTGTTAAGTCACTAGTGACATTCCTATGAATAGAGTCATGTCTTGTCCTAAGGCCCTGAGGGCACTCCCAGCCCTGACCGTTCCTGCACACCCCCCTGGGGCTCTTCGCACCCCACCTAGGACCCAGGACACCATTTCAGCCCAGCTCAGGGCTGCCAGTCCCTGCCCAAGCAAAGCCCTGTGTTCATCTCCTGGATGGACTTGAGTCCATCCTGCAGCCTTGTCTCTGGCCCCATCTGTCCTTCTGGTCCTGCCAGGAGGCCATGGTTGGACCCTCGACCTGGTTTATCCCCTCTCTGTACCAGGGTCTGTTGAAGGGCCTTGTTACCAGCAAGGGTTCTACCCCATGGATGAGGGCATGGCCTGCAACAGGGTCACCTTTTGTCCCAACTCCACGTCCCTTAGGGACCTCAAGGCACTAAGGGCCCTCCAGCTCCACAGCTGTAGGGACCTCCGAGCATGTTCATGGGAGCACAGAGAAGAACAGAAGCAGAAGAGAGCTGACAGAGTATGTGACCAGGACTAAAAGAAAGTCTTTTCTGAACAGGCAGAGACCAAAAAGCAGATACTGTTCTAGGAGTCAGCTAGAAGAAAATACAACCTAACCCCTGCCACTGTGGGTGGGGGAAGATTTCTTTACAGGTTCTGTCTTATTCTGAATTTTCTTTAAATTGGTTCTTCTTGTTTATTTTCAAGAAAAATCTAGCATTGACTATTTGTCGTTGTTTGCTTTTTAAAAACAACCCTTTTTTTTTTGGCCCTTTGGGATGTTCACGTGAAGGAAAAGATGCTGGCAGAAATCTCTGACAGAGCTGAAGTCCTGTTACATCTCTTAGACCAAGAGCTATGCTGTGAAACAAAGTTCTGCTGAGCCATTATTCGTCAACCTATTCCACCCCACACAGCACAAAATGAGCAGTACTGTTTTGCTTTGCATCTCCTTCAGCCGCAATTCTGCTGACATCCTCCCTCTTCCACTACATGCTGTGCTGTGTAAGACAGCCTTGCAGCCCAGTCCGGTTGCTGGAATTTCACTTTCTAAATGAAAAAAAAACCTTATTTTTATGATAAGCCAATGGGATATGCTTTAAGAACTGCTTAAAAAAATGTTTTAATATGAAAAAAGAAAATCTATCAGTTTTGACTCTGGCAAGACACTTCAGTAATGTCAATAACGTTTTACATGCCTACGGACCTGCTGAAGATCTGCACCTTTATACAGACTTAATAACCTATAATTTGTGAGAACATTTTCAAATTACAAAAAAAGTCACAATACTGGCACAAACATCTTCATGTTCATATTCTTAAGGTCACATTAAAATATTTTGCACTTCCTGCAAACACAGTTAACAACACTAGTATTCTTTGACAATTTCTTTGAGACAAAGAGATTGCCAAGGAAGCTTTCTACCCCCCTGGATTGTTATGCAAATAGTTAAAATATTGAAATGAATTTAAGGAGTTATACTCTAACACGTCAGTCCTGTTATAATTTGGAGACAATGAATAATATATTCCAGACAAAGTGAAGGTAGCTATAGAAGTAAACTAAAATAGGAAAATTACGCCCACCAGGCATTTAAATTTAGGAGCTGAATAAATTATCCATACATTAAAAGGTTCATATATTTCAAAGAAAGCATAAAAAAGTTTAAAAAATAACTGAGAAAATGTAACAAAAAGCAGAATAATTCCAAATGTGATCAAAGCTGGTGTGGAAACCTATTAAATGGATATCCTTGTTGTACAAAAATTATACAATACTAGTTTCACAGATCTATTCTTTCAGCAGATATTCTCTTAGAGTCTCTGCTGTTTTGTGAAATGAGTTTTAATCTGGTACAGTGAAAAAAAATGATTAAAACTAAGATTTTTATCCATTCAAATTTCTATTGCATTTTTTCATCTTTTGGCACAATGGACATTTATTGTTTTTAATCAAGTGTACTCTTTTATCTGGTATTCTTCCAAGAGGATTTCCATATATTCTTGTATGATTCAATTCAGTGCATATGTTACTCTTACAAATCTATTAATTAAAAAGCCCACTCAGGGTATTTGATAAAAACCAAAAATACTTCAATGGTTTTCTCATCACACTGAAAAGCTAATTCTCTGACCATTCATCCAGGCCCTAGTTATAACTTAGTACACCTAGCATTTTCAAACGTTCACCACGTTCAGAGTATGTGAACTATTGCTATCCTGATTTTATAACAGATTTTGTTAAAAATATCTGGGCACATTTGCATGTCTTCTTATTAACGTGGCTTCAGAATTAGGAATAGAGGAGGTACTTTTACTCATGCTAGGGCTTAAGAACTCTGCTAACACATTTTTCCAGATTTCCAGTAAACTAAACTAATGATATATACTTTCCAGTGAGGAAAAGACTCATCACTATTTAATAATGCTATTAAACAAAGATTGCATTACACTCCCCAGATTCAAAGGGATGCACTTCTTTTTACCTCATTCTGAGAGTATAAGTGCCTTCAAGTGAATCTAGCAAAGACAATCGACACTGGTATGGCAGTGACAGTGACATATTTCAGTAGTTTTCTTCTGGGTAGTAGTGGTTGCAGAGTAATGCCCAATGCACTGCCAGCCTGTCCGGTTACATAAAGGTTGATTTCTGAGAGAGGTATGAAAGCATTTTAACATCTTACAGGGCATTAGACAATATCTGACTTCACTATTGGACTTTTGAGAAGCTCTTCTATCTAACAGTGATTCTGCTTGCTTCTTGGGAATGTCTGTCTCATAGTCATGACATTTAACTACGTGATCACAATGGAATGAAGATGGAATCCATACAATCATGCACACATTAGAAGATATTTCATACAAAGAAAAGTTCATGTAACAGACGTGAGAATATTATTCTTTTGATAATATCAAGAAGCTTTGTTTTATATTACTTTTAAATTTTTTTTTGCCATGCCATACAGAAGTATTGAACTGAATTTGACCAATTTATATTGTTCAAATGGACACTTCCTGGGCACTTGCCTATGAAGACAAAATATGTCACCAAACAGCCGTTGCTCTGCAACAGTTCTTCTGTGCATGTGTGCAGTAAGCACGCTTCTGTGAGGTAGCATATTCCATTCAGAGTGTCATGCAAGTTAAATCATATTCAGTGTGTTTTAAGGACATCACCAAAGGGACTTAATGCATAGTAGTTTGCATGCTGTGAATCTAAGCCTCCCTTACTGCACACTTATTCCACATTTAAAGGCCATGGTAGAGCCACAACTGATGTAAGAAGGTCAAATCCATGTTAAAAATCATTGGAGGTTCATCAATATCATCTAACGTGTTATTTGTAACATAATGGTTATTACCTAAAAATTATTTGAAAAGCAGTTAATTTATTAACATGATCAGAAAGTTTTCTGTGCTCAGTGCTACCATAACTTTTGGTTGTATGGCTATGAAATACCCAAGTCTTGCTCAATTATAAGGAGTTTATTGGGCTCCAAAGTGCTATGTTCTGTCTGAGAATGAATAAAAACATACAAGATTCACCAGGAAGGTAGTTTTTTAGTACACAATCCAGAAAAGATTGGCATATAATACAGCAATTTATGCTTCTTTATTTTAGCTGTTCAAGTTTCATGGAAATTTGTGTTGTTACTATAAAATGATATAGTCAATGTACTTAACAGGAGTAGGTCACAAAGAAAACATCCTTCCTGAGTATGCCTTCACATTTCTTGAACTTAAGTCTTTTGGGATATGTAGTTCAGCCACTAATTTGATATTTGTGACATGCATTGTTGTGACTAGTTAAATTCAAGTATTTCGTTTTGTGAGAGCTAGTTCTTTACCTGCAAGTTGCACCATGACAATTACACTGGCTCTGGGCATAGGGTTTTTTGCCTGATGATTCATTCATGTCAGTAAAAATCCTAATGCAGATGTAATTACATCAGTATGCATCGGTACAATTTTAAAAGCTTTCCCACTCTTAACAGGAAGATATTTTTAAAGAATGGTTGTGTCCTTAGAAGTGCCCTTTCTTTAGTGATTTGCAGAAGTAGGAATGTGTCACCTCAGAATAAGTTAGCAGGAATAAAATTATCCTTCATTGCCTTTGGGACAAAAGTATATAAGCTTTAGGCCTCCAAACCTAAACTCCCACTCCAAAACTAAGCTTTATGAATACAAAGAGCAAAAGAGGATATGTTCTGTGGCTATACATGGCTACTGGCCCATGTCCATACACTGGCAGTTGCCCCTCAAGCTGCAAATGACTTGTAGCTAGGTTTGGGGTGGATTAGAGTGCTTTTCTGTACTGTGATGGTAAGAGAATGCTACATTAACAGGATGGCAGAAATTCTCCAGGCTTTTGCTGTATTAATTAAAGATGAGAAGCAAGGATGATCTATGATTTCCTATCTAAAGTGCCAGGCTGGATATCTTAATTGCTCAAAGAAAATGATATTATATTCTCCAAAACAGAATTTTTATATTTGGGGTCCTTTAAGGAACCTGATGAGTCTGAGGAAGAAGCTACAGGTCACTTAGATCATTGTGCTTTATAAAGCCAGAGAGTTTCAGATTGTAAATTATACTGTAGAAATTATTGATGGATAATTCAGAGAAGTTTGTAACAATCAAACCATAACCCTTTGCATCTACTATTTTTCTGCCTATTCAGCATACCTTATTCTCCACTTTCTGATTTACAGCTAAATAAATCATCATTTTACCGATTTAAATGAATCCTCACTAGCTAGTTTTCACTGTTTAAACCACACCAGCATAATACAACTCCAACTTAATCCCAGTGGATTATTGAATTAAAGGCAGGTTTTATAAAGATAAAGAAAGTTGAATTTTAATTTTTACCGATGAAAGATGATGGGTGAATTCTGCGTATCAAGAAACTGAATACGGGATGGAGAAACTTGCTTTGTATCTTATTTTTAGCTGAGCAGTCTAGAAGTAAATGGAATGCGTTGTTCTTCTTCCTTTTCTTTTTTAAAGAAAAAAGCAAAAAAAACTTTCTTCTCCTCTAAAGTTATCGTATCATTCCTATGTGCCTTTTCTTTGTTTAAAAAAAAAAAAGGTTTTTGCCTTTTGCTTATATACCTGATTTTCAGTGCCATATGTCAATATCTTATAGTCAGCTTTTGATTTTATTGCCTATTCAGCACATGTGAGAAAAATAGCAATTGTTTCAAGTACAGGGTTTGTGGACATTTTTAATTTCCATTTTTAAAACAGTTTAATCC
The DNA here is from genome assembly GCA_013399115.1 of Anseranas semipalmata. Lineage (NCBI taxonomy): Eukaryota > Metazoa > Chordata > Aves > Anseriformes > Anseranatidae > Anseranas > Anseranas semipalmata. The sequence continues at coordinate 157,283 of VXAA01006474.1, forward strand.
AAATCCAAGCCTTCCAAATTTGGCAACACATTGTATTTTTTGATGTCTTGTAACTAAATAATTCTGATTTCATATTGTCATGAAATCAGCCACTTGGAGAAAACATGTGATTTGCCTTTCTGAATCTATTTTTTACAGTTGCAAAGTTCTGGTCAAATGAATTAAATTACTGCAGCAGTATGTAACTAATTTTATGTAAATTAAGGTGTTAATGTTCTGAATCACATTCTTGAAAATGGTCTGTTTTCTCTTTCAGCTTTTCTTCATTAATGCCACAATGGAAATCTAAAAACTAATTTCTACAACACTAAATGCTGCTGCCTGACCTCTAAAAGAATTAAATTTATAGATAATTTTAGTGGTCAGCTGACACTTCTCTTTAGCCACCCAAATAAATAAGACCCCCTGCCTTCTTTCAAACAAAATGGACTGATAGCATTTTTTTAAACATCAGATGATCTATGCAAGGTTTAGTCACTCAGTACATAATTATTGTAATGTTTTAACTTCTGTTAGTTGCAATCCCCTAACGCAAGCAAGGTTGATGCTTTAGTTTATCAAGAAAACACAAGAATAGCAGAATGAAAATAAACATAATTGGAAGCCACAGAAATACAAAGTCTGAAACAGCCTTATTATTTGACTAGGAAGGTTAAAATAGCAAAAATATTCAGGCACAGGAGAGGCAAATCTGAAAAACTGTTCAGGTAGGTAAGTCCTCAGTTTCCAACTGCCACTTTCTTCACTTTGTTCGTTGTCATATCAGATTAGACCAGGAGAAGCCATGGTTGTTTTTTTTTTTTTTCAATTGTTCTTGCAGCAGGTCCAGATTGGTTCTATTTTAAATTCTTTGTGCCTTATTATAGATGATCATCTGCAGTGTTAAGATAAACAGGTTCATGTTCTTCAAACTTTGAACAAGAAGTTGGATTGGATTGAACAAACATCGCTGTATACTGCTACAACTTTTTTGCACATACCTACATTTTACACAAACAAAATATGGGGATATGGGAAGGTAATTTTTCAACCTACTCCTTCAGTTTAATGTACACCACTTGCATCATCACTATAAAGGATGAAAAGATGAGAGACATTTGCTTTGTATTTATGAAAATCATCTTTACAAAGAATTTTTGCTAGCCTGGTTATTTCAGCTACGCAGAACTTGTTCCTCCATATGCCAAAATCTTATGAAAGAAGTATAGCTATTGACTTCAGTAAAAAATTCAGTGGCTATGCATAGCTACATACCTCTGGGAATCTCACAGTACTATACAGTAAATGTTATATGCTCTCAGAAAAGAAAAAAATGCATTCTTCCTAAAACCCCTCAATCCCAGATTAATGTATGAGAATGTTACTCGTTTTTAAAAATAAATTTCTAGCCTTCATATTCACAGAGAAAACAATATTAATATTACAAACTTAGAATCCAGACTGTCAATACAAATAATTCTGAAAGATTTTAAAAGAATTGGAAAAAAAATATTTGGCAGTCTTGATTATTTTTGTTTATGTAAGTGTGGTTAATAACATTATTTATATTTTAAAGCTATGTTAAAAAAAGAAGAAGAAGAAGAAGAAGAAGAAGATATTCTTTACAATAACGTGCAGACATTTAGGGTGATTGATTTTTGCTTGCCTGAATTTCTAAAGATCTATACCTCCCCCCTTTACAATAACGTGCAGACATTTAGGGTGATTGATTTTTGCTTGCCTGAATTTCTAAAGATCTATACCTCCCCCTTTTTTTTTTTTTTTTTTTCCAGTGTGACTTCAATAAAAAAGGTCTTAAATTCTCCAGAACCACTCACTTTGTTAAACTGGCTGAAACTTAAGAGTGACTTAAGTCAATATCTAACAATAACAGTCACGCTTCTGAGCCCCACAAGTTAATGAGTTACTACTATGCATCAGCTGAGCTGTGGTGACTGTTTATTCACTCTTTGTTTGTGTCAAACACAAGGTAAAACACATTAGGTTAAACTTTAATGAAAGAAGGTTATGCTAATGCACTTTACTTTGGATTTGCCAAAGGCTGAGTTCATATAGTACCTCTTAAAGCAATGGCAACTTGATCAGATGGTTGAGCCCTAAATAAGAGAGATTAGCATAGAATCCAGTCCCCTTGATTTGTGTCTGCCTGTTGTAATCATTAAACATAATTCAGATTCAGAGATTTCAAGACAATATTTATTTGCACAAGGAAGCATGTTGTCAAAAAGCTAAGTAGCAGCAAGCTTCGTTCAATCCGTAAGTACAGTGAATAACCACCATTTCCCCCTTACATTATTTCTTTAGAAACTGAGATCTAGGCCTTCATCCACCTTTGCATATATGCCTAGACTTTAAAGAAAAATAAACTTCTTCTGAAAGCCAGGGCAATTGAGCCTTGTATATATAAGCCACTGGAAGGGAGGCAGTACTTGTTGCAAGGTGATAAGTGAAAAGAAATAGCTGGAAAGGCAAGAATAAAATAAACTGGAGAGCAGCCATGAATAAAATTTTCTCTTTGAAACCTATTTGCAAGCTTTTTGAGAAATAGAAGATGAATGGATTAAATCTTTCTCAGGACTGGCAATAATTCTGGAGGAAAATACAGTTCTTGCCAGCATGGAAACTCCTTTAACAAAGAGAAATGGGAGAAAAGCTCACAATTTCATATTTTTTTCTTTAAAATTTAAAGAATTTTCAATGAAAATTTCTTGATCTGAAAAACTGCAAAAAATACTGAATTAGGCTTTATTTAGCATATACTCTACCAGCTGATTGCATTTGAAATGTTTTGTTTATTTTCATCTACTTTAGAGAAAAATTCACCTTTTGTAAAACAACTTTTTCTATATATCCTCAGGTCTGACAAACTCCACTACTGGATTTCAAGACAGCCTAATTTACTCATAGTATCCCAAAGTAACAGAGCCAACATAACCACTACTATGTTTGTATTCCAAACCTTTGGCTTAAGCATATGATTGGCAAAAGTTGCAGTCAAATCAGAGTCAAAAGTCAAGCTCCACCTCCTGGTTTCTGATTCTGTAAATCTGAAGACATTTGAAGCTGTAGCTGAAGACATTTAAGCCAGACCTTTCACAGAATTACAGAATGGTTAAGGTTGCAAGAGACCTCTGGAGGTCATCTGGTCCAACCCCCTGCTCAAGCAGGGACACCTGGAGCAGGTTGCCCAGGCCCATGCCCAGGCAGCTTTTGAATTTCTCCAATCAGTGAGACTCCCCAGCCTCTCTGGGCAACCTGTGCTAGTGCTCAGTCATCCGCACAGTGAAAAAGTGTTTCCTGATGTTCAGACAGAATCTCCTGTCTGAACAGGAGGTCTGTCAGTTTGTGCCCATTGCCTCATGTCCTGTCATGGGGCACCAAAGAGCCTGGATCCATCTTCTTTGCACCCTCCCTTCAGGTATTTATAAACATTCATGAGATCCCCCTGAGCCTTCTCTTCTCTAGGCTAAACAGTCTCAGTTCTCTCAGCCTTTCCTCATGGGAGAGATGCTCCAGTCCCTTTGGCCATCTTTGTGGCCTTTCACTGGGCTCTGCCAAGTATGTCCATGTCTCTCTTGTACTGGGGAGCCTGGAAATGGACACTGCACTCCAGGTATGGTCTCAACAGGGATGAATAGAGGGGAAGGATAACCTCTCTCGTGCTGCTGTCAATGTTCCTCCTAATGCTGCCTAGGATGCTGTTGGCCTCCTTTGCTGCAAGAGCACATTGCTGGCTCATGTTCAACTTGGCATCCACCAGGACCCCCAGGTCCTTTCCTGCAAAATTACTTTTAAGCTGGTCAGCCCCCAGCATGCATTTGTTCATGGCATTATTCCTCCCCAGGTGCAGGACCTTGCCTTTCCTTTTGCTGAACTGCATGAGGTTCCTGTCAGCCCAGGAGGTCCCTCTGGATAGCAGCACGACCCCCTTTCTCTTATTTGTTTGGCAAACCTTCCTCCAGATCATTTTCCTAACCTGAGATTTCTTACAAGTACTTTTCCCTGCAACCCACTCTCTCAGTTCCTGCCTGAAGGGAAGCTGAGTGTAGCACAGGGTGTTCTTGAAAGCAAGATACTCCAGGGACCAATTCATCCTTTGACACCAAGTAATATATGTGAGTTACACAATATATTAAATGCAGTATAAAGTAATAATGTTTGAAAAAGTTTCTGCATCTAGAGTGAACAAGCCAAACTGTTTTGAAACAGGTACGAATTTAGGAGGATTGGTTCAGCAATCCGTTTATTTTTTAAGGTGGGAATGTAGAAATGCAGTTTACTGTAGAGGGTAAAACCTTGACAACTGAGGTCCTGCCTGCTCTATAACTTTATTGGACTTTGCACAGTGAGTTTCAAATGAATACAGATACACTTCAGCATTCTTGTTTAGTATCTCTCCTCTCCATAGTGCCTTATTATCATTACAATTTAATGTAGTGGCACCTAACTGGCAGAGTCAGGTTCTACTCCAATGTGCTAAACAAACATAATAAATGACATGACAGTCCCTGCCACAATACATGGGCTTCATCCTGACAGGGCTAGATCCAGTGAAGGAGAATGCAATGATTTATTCTGACAAGATTCTGAAGGTATTTAAAATGAATGGAAAACCTGAGATTCTGTATGCATGTTCTCTTTAACTGTCTTGAATCAACACAAGGCAGCTTGTTTCATACATATTGCTCTACATAGCCAGACCAACAGCATGGATTTCTGTACCAAAGTCTCATGGACAAGTACGTAGATCTACATGCTATGAGGCAGTGTAAACACTTATTCTTGGAGTATTTGACTTGCCTGGTTTTATACTTTTAGTGGCACTTCTGGAAGTTCACAGCTATACTGTCTTCATTGTCCAGTTTCAAAGTCTATCTAATGACAAACAGATGTGACCTCATCATGCCAAACTTTTGGTTGCTTTTGGAAAACAGATACAGGAATTATGGCTGTAGAAACCAAAGGCCACACTCTAGTTTGGAAGGAAACAGGCCTTTCCTGGTCTGCTGAACAAATTATCACATTTCGGGCTATAGACTTTAAACTATCATCATTGTTTTCTACTATTTAGAAGCAACAACAACAAAAACTGCTATAAAAAAACATTCAATTAATATGCATATCCTTTGCCCTACTTACAGTTACACCATGCACAAGGATGTTCTTTCCTCCCATCAATGTGTGTAATCTGAAACCCCAGCCTGATGCCAGTATGCAAGACTTGCTCTGAATTTTTTAATGTTTTCTTGTTCTCATTCTATGTAAAGTAACCAGGTGGTCATGGACAGACGTCACAATCTAAAATGTGAGACATTATTTGTAACTGACTATAATTGCAAAGCATTGCTATTACTGTTTGTTAACATTAGGGAAAATATGTGTTTTTGTCTCCATACTGTTGCATTCAGTAAGTAAATATTAAGTTACAATATTATATGCATTAACATTATATAAGACCAGAAATCTTTAATAAATTTGCCTGTTTTGATATTGAAACAAAGAATTGCTGTTACAAACAAAAACATAGCACCTGCATTTTTCACTGAAAAAACATTTTGCTTAATGAATTCTCTAGATTCTGCTATTGTTCAGTGAAGTACACTCCCATGCAGAGAACTGCAGGATGGAAATTTCAATAGGAAACTAAGTTAATTTATGACAACAGTTAAGTAATAAAAGAAAGGGATATGAAAAACATTGTAAAACCATGTCTGCGCACCCTGTCTTTCAAAGAAATTAGTCTACAAGGCAGTACAGTATTCTGTATTTACTGGGATTCTGGATATGGTGATAGACACCAGTGTAAAAACCTATCTTAGTCTTGTCATTTGTGTTAGTCTTACACAGTACAGAGTATGCATGTTTGTATTCTTATGGATCTAGATACAGTTCTGAAAATGAAACCAGGTTCTACTCCACACTTCTTGTGCAAGACACCCTTCCACAAGGGTGTGAAACCAACACCATGCATTTTTAATTGTTCATAGTAGCTACAATGGGTTATAAACCTTAAAGTTTGTAGAGTGCTTAAGTGCCACCAATATTACTGAATGCAAAGTTAAACCTGCTTTCACAGATGAGAAATGCCTTTAGAATAACAGTAGTGGAATTTATTCCACCAGATGAATTTCTGTTATATGATTGCAAAATGAATTTTTTTTTTTTTTAAATGGACCAAGGAAGGGACAGTCAGTCTGAGATTTACACCTGATTTGTGTTATAGTAATCTTTGAAATTAAGAAGTGTATCCTTGCATTTCATTAAATTCTGGCTAATGAGATAACTGTCTTCCCAAGGAGGGAGTGATGAAGTACTCATGCCATAAAGCATAAATTAATGCTGCAAGGTTAAACACTGGAACTAACTCATGTTTCAACAAAAGCCCCTACCAGCAGTTAAATTAACTGACATAAATACCATAAAATCTGTCTTTATTTTAGTCTCAGATGATGCTTCTTTTTACACCCCTGCTTTCAGTTTGTATAACTCATTTTTGCACATTATTGCATGCATCATTTGCCATTTAAAGAATCAGCTACAACTGAAAAAAGATTTAAGGAATCAAATACTCAGGGAAAAAGAACCTGTGGGTATGAGGAATACCCCTATCATACTGTATTTTGCCAGTACTCTTTAAAGAAAATACCACAGTAGACAACCACAGTTCAAAGAAACAGTTAATTATGTTGAGAATAGACGAAAGAAATCTACTTTTTCAGCTTTTTGATAGACATCTTGAAAAAAATGCTAAAGAAAACCTGTGGTGATAATAGGTTTGATATATATTCTGGCAAAAATTATATCACATTAATGAGGTGGCTTAAAGGGCTCATGCATTTTGTAGGAGGCATTTCAATGTATTAGTATAATTAGCAGTGATGAGAAAACTGTTTGGAACTGAATTACCTCTCACGAGTTCATTTGAGCTATATGAAATTACACCATGCAAGAAGGAAAATTATGGAGCCATCCAGAGAGAGTTCATGCCTGATTTGATCATAGCCACTAATTGGATGATCATTTTCGTAAAGCTTTTCAAATGGTTGACAGTTTCTGCCTCTCATTTTTTTAATGGACTAGCTCTTTATTTCTTGCACTAAGCAACCAAACATACATTTGTTCAAGATTTTGGTGTTTCTACAGGGAACTACAGGTGTAATTGTCACAATCTGAGCAACCTTTGTCCCCTAATTAGCTGCTTTTTGGGGACCCCTGATGAGAGTTGCTGTTCTTGTTAACAATCTTAGAGAATACGTGATGAGTAAGACTCTCCAAAGTCTGATGCATGTCAGCAGACACCATATGACAGCAATTTAATGAAGTTAAAAACTGACCTGATTCTGATGGCTGGAGTAGCATCTGTGTTGTATAGCTTTTGATTTCTGTTAGTCTATTTTTTTTAACATGAATTGGGTGTTCTGGTGAAGGATAACAGAAAGGTGAAGGATACAGGAAGGAAAGCTTATTAATGGAAATACTTTATGAGCTCTCTTTCTGTCCTTCCTAATATCCAGTAACACTGAGCAAATTGAAATGGTGCTAACCTTCTTCATATATTTTAAATGAGATGCCTAATATATATAATACTTGATTTGGGAATTGTTAAGCATTTAACTCAGATCTGTTTTACTGTTTTTTTTTTACTAATACTCTTAGCATTTTTTTTCTTTTTTCTTTTTTTTAATTATCCTTTCCCTTCATTTAACATAAACATTTTGCAGTATCATTTGTGTCACCCCAAGTGCAAATTGTTACTTAAAAACAGCACTTTCACAAATAATGTATGTAAGATGAAAAATCAGGAAGGAAAACAGAAAAAGAAGGGCTTTCTTGTTTCTTTAAAAAATATGGGAACATTAAACTGAAGAATACTTTACCCCAAAGATACCAATGATAGGATATAATTCAATGTGAATAACAGTTCTGAAAACCAAAAGTTCATGTGTAGTTTTTGTGCAGACTATTCTTTGAAATTTTTGTAGCCTCTCTTTTGTAGCAGCAGAGACTCTGACATTCTCTGTTTACCAAAGATTTTCATAAGCCTTCTAGCAGTCACTTATGGAGAGAATACTAGCACTTACTGAGATGTTATCAGTAGATTCATATAGCTTTAAGCAAAAATGCTCTTTTCACATAGAGTATTCTATTTTAATATAGCTCTCCTTTTATATCAGTCTTTACAGGAAGATGTACCAAATGCTATTTAATACTGTTTAAACTTTATCACTTTCATTGAATTTTCCTGCAGTGAAGTGATGTCCTTGCAAAAAGTCTGAATTCTCAAAGAAATCTCTAGAAAAACAGTGGTTCATAAATGCCTTTTAACTGAGCCATGGTTCGAAACATCTTGTTTACAAGAATTTTTAATAAGAGTCTAGCTTGTGTGTTACAGACTGCAGATAATACAAAAGTCAATAAGAAATTTATCACCGACTTCAATACAGGAAGAATATATGTATTCAGAAATATGTTTCAAGAATACGTGTGTACTAGTGCTCTCATAGTAAATAGAACTGCTGGTAGTTCAAACGCTTAGTTTATGTCATTTCTTCCTCTAATAGAGCACACAATAATTCTAGCAATGTGCTCCACAGCCATTAATGTGGCTTTGGCCACTCTAATGTTGGATGTCACGTGGAAGACAAATGCTGCATGCCCTTTTACATCTCATAATAATTAATACTGTGAATTCACAAAAGTTAGAAATAAGTAAAAGTACTGTTAGATCATTGAGGTCAAATGTAGTGTAGAGCCCCCATTTCCAAATGCAAATCATACTCTTAAAGGACACATGTCAATGGTAATAATATTATAAGAATGTTCATTTAAGTAACTTTCTAGAGGGCGTTATCAATGTAAAGTAAAATTATTGTCAGAGATAAAAGATTATTTTTTACCTGCAACCTCATAGTAGGGTTGGCAATTTTTATCCATTATGCAGCAATTAATCAAATAATATTAATATAGTGGAGTCTTACAGAAACTTGGCAACATGATACAATTGCTCAAAAAGCCACTTAGAGATTATTTCCACTTCACAGCTTACCCTCCCATATATTCATACCTTTGCTTCACTGCAGCTGTAGGTTTCGTTCATTTTTCAGATGCAAGAATTATTTTTTTGGTGGTGGTGGTGGTGGTGGTTTTTTGGTTTTGGTTTTGGTTTTTGTTTTTTGTTTTTTGTTTTTTTTTTTGCATCTGAAACTGATTGTTTTGCTGAAAAAACTTTCAGCTACCTGAGGGTACAGAACAGTTTTGGTTTTCACGTACTATAGGCAAGAAAAAATCAGCTGAATCAAATAGAATATTAAAGCTAAGGCTTTCTAATGGGAGATTTATATGTTAAGCAAAGCAAACAAAAGCTGTATGGGAGACCTTTATTTTGTTAGGAAACACGAGATGGTAGGTCTTCTGTTTGATCATAGCTGTATTGGTGTGAAGGCAGTTTCTATAAATCATATTACTTCAGGTATTTCTGGTTGCATATAGGAATTCTGCAAGAATACTTTCACTCATCGACATTTTGAATGTCTCAAGTACTGCGTATGCATAAGCAGTTTGGGAAAGGGTTGTCATTGTTTTATATTTGTAACCCTGGCTGCTTATTCTTATACAGAAAACATACCATAATTATGATGAAGATAATAATTAGAATAGCGATGAGATAAAGTGAGGATTACAAAAGCAGCAGGCTCACTGAAACTTCAGAATGTTATTATTAACCTTCTTTCTAAGAAGTGACTTGATATATCAAAGTGTTAAATGTACACAGAAATCAAAGTTAGGAAAGTTTTTTTTTTATTTCTGAAGGACAGTTTAAATTCATCCCAACATGCACACTGTGAAGATGGTGTCATTGTATCAGGAATGGGTTTAACCCAACCTTTGTGATCTTTTGATAAAATGAAATTGGTAAACAGAAGTGGGGCAGAGGACTCAGATGTAAATGATATCACTATACTTCTAAAATACAGATTCAAAAAGAGTAGAAACATGGCCATGAAAGAGACATATTGTTTGGAAGATTTAGTATGTCATTTATCTAGAGTATGCACTGTCTGTGCCATTTTTGTCTATGAGAATTAATATGCTATAATTCCCTTGAAAGGTTAAAAATCAACACATGCACATGTGTTGGAAGATACTTCAACAAATTAGATACAGGCAATACACTCCCTGTAATCTATTAATACAAGACATTGGAGCACTCTAGTTTGTGTGAAATAGTAGAATTCCCCAAGGATGAGAGTATGGCCACTGCAAATTCATAAAGTACACCCTCTGCCCTGGCCACCCCTGTCCTTCCCATGTCAGGGCAGTCATTTAACCACTGCAACAAAAGTGGCTCCAGGTGCCACTTTTGCAAAAGTAGAAAGCTTCCCAGTATCATACATATTGGACTTCTGGCTAGTACTAAAATCTACACAGTGATATTTAAATCAAATTCTAAAATTTATTGCTCAAAGTTGTCATCCAAAGATTATGAATACTAAGATCTTTTTAATAATATTTGTGAACAGCTCTAACTTTTAGTGGCTACTTATTCTTCATAATAATGAGCTTCCCTGTTTCACTGTTTTCACCAGAAATGCAACTTCTATCATTGTTATCATCGCAATTCTAAGGAATGTAGAAATTAATAGGAATGAGATGGTAAATGGCCCTCAGAACCAATCCATCAGACTTCAAGTCATTTTATTTATGGGAGATCTTTAAATAAACCAGAGAAAATAGTATCTCACTCCCTGGGAATATCTTTCTTTTACTGAGAAAATTATTTGACTTTTTTTTTTTAATCATCGTATTTAATGGGGGTTGGAGGCTAGAAACAGATTCCTTGAAGACAGCAGTAACTCAAAAAAATATTCCTGAGAAAGATTTCTAGCAATTCCCTGAGCAGCCTGACCCAGGATATTAGCCTTGAAGGCTTTTGAACAGCCACCAGTCTCACCACTAGTGGAGACAGCTACACTTCCAGATGTTGGTGTTGGAAAAAATCTGTTCCCAAGACAGCCTCAGCTTCCTGAAATCAGATAAGTCTTCTGTGAATTGATGAGGATTTTCAAGCAAAGAAAGCAAAGAAGAATATTTCTTTTTATAGAATAAAAACCACAATGCTGACATTTATACAGCTTTCTCTCAATGACAATATTCAATTCAATAAAAGAAATGCAAAAAAAAAAAAAATCTCAAATTTGCAAAGAATGTCAGCTTGTAAGTACTAAAACATGGGTATACAAATTAGGCCATCTCAAAGATATTGTTGTATACTTTGCAGGTGCTTTTTACTACTTAAAAAGCTGCATTTGAAAACTCTAAATTACTGAATGTATTTTACTGAATTACTGAAGATATTTTGCTAAAGGAATACATCTTCCCTTTTTAGGGTTAGACATTTTAAAACATTATTGAAGGGAAGAGGTGGTCAAAATGGGTATGTTCATTTTACAGTCAGGAAATTTATGTGGTAGATATTACCAGTTCCCAGGCATTGGTCACCTCTGTAGACCAGGTATTTGACTGTTCTTCTATATAACCAGCAAGTGTATTCATTTTGTTCATTTTTAAATATTGAAAATGGCCTATCAATACTTTTTCCAATGATCCAGCCACTGAAGACATCATATTATCAAGTCTAATATCTTCCTCTCTGAAAGGTGTATTACATTTAGCATATTAATCATTGGAAAAGAAATTGTGCATTGTGTTATTGTTAGCCCACATGGTGAAATCTCAAAAATTTGTGAAATCTAATTCTCACAGCACACAAAGTCAAAAGTGATAAAAGGCAACATTCATCCCCATTAATAGCTCCAGTGACTCCGATGGAATTACAGCAAGAAGAAATTTGGCCCAGTCCCTTCAGCACGACAGACTGTTCACATGTGCTACAGAGCTCCTTCTGGGTCTCTGCCACAGCTCTTTTTGTCTTTTTCTTTTTCTTTTTCTTTTTGTTTTTCTTTTTCTTTTTCTTTTTCTTTTTCTTTTTCCTTTTTCTTTCTTTTTCTTTTTCTTTTTCTTTTTCTTTTTCTTTTTCTTTTTCTTTTTCTCTTTCTCTTTCTCTTTCTCTTTCTTTTGCTTTCTTTTGCTTTTTCTAGACAAAACTTTGAAATGAGGGAACAAGAAGAGAAGGATCTACTCAAGTGGTCAGGTATCTTTTTTTTTACATGTTAATTAGAATTTTCATCTGAGACCAAAAAAAAGATACAATAATTCTGTTTAATTTCCTGCAGAATACCAAATTATATTGGTTTGAGTGTTAATATTCATGACACCTGCGAATATGTTTACAGAAGTTTAATCCTCAGTAAGAAACCACATCCATGGTCTTCTGAATACAGATGTTACTTTATCCTGCTTGTAATATTCCAGAGCTGCTTCTAACGAAAATCTCAAAATTCCTTCTATAAAACAGAAACAAAGAGGATTTTGCCTCTCATGCAGTTTGGTCACACCATGTATAAGGCCTGTTCTCAGAGTCATACATTAGATATTCTACAGCTGTCACTGATTTATGGGTTAAACTTTATTTACCCCATCTCACTACTTTATGCTAACAAAAATGCCAAGTTATTGATCAATGCCCATAAAATATTGACCATGACTCCAAGTGTTTGGCTTTTCAAACCTTCACTAGCTCTCAATGCTATTGAGTAGTGCCAGAATCTAGTGAAGAGAAAAAAATTGTAAAAATTGCACACTTGTAAACCTGCATGATACCTTCTTTAGACATTATTATACTATTATTATACTATTACTGAGTAGTAGCCATTCTTGCATAAGCCCAGATTCAAAGATTACTGAAATCAATTGTATTTCTATTGATTTCCACGTGCTTTATAAAAAACCCTTAAGTAGTCAAAACTTTACCATACGGTTTTTAGTAGAATCTAGTTTCATTAGCTAAATGCTACAGGGTTTATTCAAGCAAAAATGAGTCTTTTTGCAAACTGTATTAGCTACAGTCAAGAATCAACTCTTTCCTATTCCAACTACATATTAAAAACTCTACACAATTTAAAACCACAGGGAAAATAATTAAATGTAACACACACTACAGTTTCTCTACAAAGATACTAACTCCACTCTGTGAATTAATATCCTTGCAGATGTGTAATTGTACTGTGCATCAGTTCATACTTTAGCTGATGTTTGTAAGTGTGCCTCACTGTCCTTTGCTCACCATGTAAAACTACATCTGTGTTATGGTATGTTTGTTGTAAAATGTGAATTATAGTGTGGTGACACTAAGTCCCCATTTTATGTAAATTTATTTATAATCTCTAATATATTAATTGTATAGTGTTATATTACAACATTTTCATGTTTTTGGCTCTTGGCTAATATCATGTATTCTCAAAGTATCTTCTGGTAAGATACATCTCTGAAAGCTCCAAAATAAAAAGGGCTAGTGCCAAAGTAATAGAAAATAACTGCATCCCATTGCCAAGCTGATTTTAGATCTCTTCTTCCTTTTGATAAAACGTTGTTGGGCACAATATCAACAAAATGATGTGATTGTGCATGAAAATCAGGTTGCATTTAATCTTTGAACAATGTTGCACTCATTGCTCTGTCAATTCTAGGGCTCATCATGGTCTCAGCAAAGAAAACAGATAGTGGCATTTCCATTAATGATTACGAATGCTGTTTCTGACAGTGCATTGTTACATGCAGTTTGTGATATAGTTATCCTGTATGTAACTTCTCTGTGCTTCTCTGCTTTAGCACAGTGGGGTGGTAATATTTTTGCTCTGTTTTAAAAAATATATTACAATGTCTGTGTTGCTTAGAATGATTTGTTAAAAACAATACTGGGAATTGTTTAAACAATTCTAAGGTTTTGGCAAACAAGAGTGTTTTCAATTTGCACTCACACTAAAGTGATATGTCATTCAAAGTCTCTGATGCTGTACTAGATGAAGGGTCTCCTTGTTTTCCTTCCCAGATTTATCTCCAAAGAACCATGTACAATGGATATTGCTGACTGGCTCCAAGTTCTACTTCAGACATTTGACTAATTAACACTTTCTAGCAGAGGAACTTCCACTCAATGTTACTTCCATTGGGCCCCTCACTACAAGAAGGATGGTGAGTTGCTCAAGTGTGTGCAGAGAAGAGCAACAAAGCTGGTGAAAGGACTAGAAAGCAAGACATATGAGGAGTGGCTGAAGGAACTAGGGCTGTTTAATCTGCAGAAAAGGAGGCTGAAGGGAGACCTCATCACTCTCTATAACTACTTGAAAGGAGGTTGTGGCAAGGAGGGTGTCGGTCTCTTTTCTCAGGTGATAAGCAATATGAAGCAAGGCAACGGCCTCAAGTTGTGCCAGCAGAGGTTTAGATTGGGTATTAGGAAGAATTTCTTCGCAGAAAGGGCGGTCAAGTATTGGAACAGGCTGCCCAGGGAAGTGGTGGAGTCCCCATCCCTGGGGGTATTTAAGAGACATGTGAATATGGCGCTTAGGGACATAGTTTAGCAATGGACTTGTAGAGTTAGGTGGATGGTTGACTTGATGATCTCAAAGGTCTTTTCCAACCTAAATGATTCTATGATTCTATGATTATATGACAAAGCAGATTTACCTAACTAAACATTATTCATTTTTAGTCATGCAGGCGAACATGTGCCTTCCTATTTTTTTTCACTTTTCTCCAGGAATATGTCTATGAATGTTAATCACCTTTGATCTTGTCTGATGCTATGTATACTTGTTGTTTAACTTGATTTGTTACATGACGCTTTAGAATACCTGCCTAGCTGAATATATTCTTGTACTTTTGCAAGTTTTGGTCAGTATTTAAACTAATCTTTTGATATTTGCACTGAACAATATCCTCCAACATAATTGTCCCTGTGTTAGCCTTTCCTTGTCTCATTTCCAGGGCCTTTTCTGTCGCCTTTCATCATAAAAGAAAGCAGATCTCCTTTAAGGCCCAGCAGTGCATCCTGAGAAAACAACTTCTTCATAAACCCATTTGCAAAATCATCTTCTACACTTTTCTTATGCTGTCTTTTCTGTCCTATTATTCTCAACAACTACATTTCAAAGAACTCTCCTGTAAATTGTACGATTTTCCATTCATTCTCTGAACAGATTACCAGCAGTTGTTTCCATGAAATAATCATATACCTACATACTTACATATATAAGAATAATTTTAAATCTTTAAAACTTATTACTTTATTTACTAATGCTCTTCAATATTTTTTACTGTTTCATAGTGAAATAAAGACCTTTAATGAAACAAAATCAAGCACACAAAAAGTGTGCTTATGAATGGAGTTTCAATATCACAGGAAAGAGTTTCCTCTTCCTTTCCACAGCAATAGTAGCAAGACTTTTTTCCAGTCTCTTCACTTGGAAAAGACACCATTACCTAATGAGAGGGCACTGACAAGAATTCCACATTCCTACTGCTAACTGAAATCTGCCAAGACTGGCTTGCTTCTTCGCTATAATTTCACTGCCAGAATTCTCCTGATTCTTCTTCCAATTCTTCTTGAATCTATGGTGAGAACAAATGCAGAAAAAGCAGCATAAGGAAGATGCTTCAGCCTTGCTAAGATTTGGCTTAATCATCGTGAGCTTTCCTTTTTTTTTCTATTCACCCTCCTGCTCCTTCTCCCCAAAAGTACAAGTCTGGGTTTTTGAATCTCTGTCTTTGTTTGAAAATATTTCAGGTCATCTTGAAGCTCCTCATAACAATCATAAGAATTAGAAACTTTCTTTGTGTTCCTTGAAGTGAAAATCAACTTTGCTAGTCTTTTGGCCACCCTTCAAACTTAAGTGATACTCTCCACACTACAAATAGCTTTGCAGAAGGGAATGGGAATTGAGTCTTATTGGAGCTCAGCTGCAATGAAAGTAGAGACTGTGGTTTTAGCAGAACTCTGATGTTTTACCATGCTAGTATTTAACATCTTCATATTAGCAGTGCTGAAAATACAGAGCCCACCTTTCCTCCCATAGAGTTGGACCATGTGAAGACTTGATGTCAAAGACATATCGCATTTTTAGACTCAAATAATTTTGTATAACCATAACCCTCTGTAAAGTTACCTAAATAGAAAGATACGATAATAAAATTAAGCTGCGGGAACTTTTAAAAAGCTAATGTGCTCCCAATATTCAATGTCTGCTAATTTTTCATTTCAGAGAAAGTATTTTTAACCATTAGAAATACAAGCGAAAGTCATGGGAGTAGAACAGGAGCAGGGTCCCCAGAGACATCTAAATGACAGGAAAATAACATATTACTCATACTGGATATTCTCAATTCACTTGGAAGATGAGAGCCACATACTCAACCTCTGTAAATAAGCATAATTCAAATTAAGTCAATGGCACTACCACCAGCTACAGTTCTAGCTCAGGATGTGTTCCCCAATTTGTTTATCATATACGATAAAACCTCCTAATATGCATTTGTAGCAGGAGGTAAAAATCAATAGACGCTGTGACACTAACTACACACAAACACTGATAATGCAATATATATCTTTTTTTTCTGCCTGGAAGCACTTAAGAGAAAAAGGAAAGCACTTAAGAATATTAATCATTTGTGGACCATTTCATTACACCGCAAATGTTATGGTGAAGTGACGTGTGAGCAGCTTGAAACTATTGCATATTATACAATGATTTACCATAACTATGCTCATATTCTATTTCATTACTCTCTGCTTTCATAAGCATACATTTTCAAAAGGTTTACAGTGTTTGATTTGTATTTAAAAGAAAAATCAAAACAAAGCATATGTCTCATTGTATTTGCATGTCAACAGTACTATCACAGCAGAAAGATTTGTGTCCAGTGTTTACTGGATGGTGTCACATGCTACTTTAACTTACAACATCATGTGCATTTAGCTGCCAGAATCAGCCCTTTTTATCTAGGTCCCATTGCCACACAAGTAAAACAGCAGGAGCTTCAGCTATGTCAGTCATTCTGTGCCTGCCTTGTGGTTGCTTGTCCATGACATCCAGGCAATTTGGTCAGAGCCACTGCTTTGACTTGGCTGGACGTCAGCAAATCCCACACAAATTTCACTTAGACAAGACTTCTAAGTCAGATAAGAAAGGTACAAATGTAACATGGGGTTCCTATTTGTAATGCAAGGCATACTGGGGCTTGCTATGCTAGGCAATAAAAATACTATTTTCCCTAGAGAAAAGGCTAGCTTTAGACAAAGGTAACTCATGCTCTAATTTCTACAAATCCAGTTCATCAGGTATCTTTTTCTGCACTGCTCTCTAACTTACCCCTGTCTAATGCCAATTCTCTGTGCACACTGTCAAACAGACATGCCTTGGTAAGGAAACAACTCTGCACACTGAGCAGTATTTAACAGAGAATTGGAAATATTCTCTCTTTGCTTGTCAGTTTCTTCAGTCTGATGGGCCCTGTGTGCTCTTGGATTTCAATTCAGTAATTAAGGAACAATAGTTGGAAAGATGTATGGGAGTAGTCCATTCAGAGGTTTTACCAAGAAATCAAAGAGGTTGCACACATTAACTCAATTACTGAATATCTCCGTTTGTGCTTTTGCACATTGGGAGTCAGTATCAACAGAGCTACATTGCCCACTTGTTCAAACCTGCCTCAGTTTGTCAGGTGTAATATGAAATGCAAGAGTCAGTACTACCTTATTTTATTTTATTTTTTAAGAATTGTGTTGAAAAGAATACTGTGCATACAGGAATGCAAGAATCATGCAGTAGAGAAGTGTCCCATGCAAGAGAACTTTGGCAAGAAGGAAACCTGTGCTGTGGCATAATATTAAAGAACAGGGAGCAGGTGATTTGTGTTCATTCTTTTGTTCATCCCGTCAGTTTCAGCACCTGGAAATCTTAAAGGTGATGGATGAAGTCCTGCTATTGAGGTTTGCTATCAAAGCTCAATGAAAAAGTAGACTTTAAAAATTTGGTTCCCCACCTAAACTGATACTTCAAAGCTAGTTGATTTGGCTTACAGCAACGGTGTTTAATTTTTAAGAACTCAAGCCTCTTGTTGTGTCTCACCTTTGGTATTTAAAATAAACATATGCCATCTATATGTGGCATTCCATCACAGCTCCTAACAGAGAGGTAAAAATCAGTGTCCGAAGTGTGATAACTGAAATTAAAAAGCCTACTGGAAAAATAGTAGTGCTTTGCACAGTGTCATGTATTTAAACATGAAATATTTTGCATTTTAGTTAACTTACACAGCTTTACAGTCCAAGAGAGCACAGCACACACAGGAACTGAGCAAAACACTTATTTTCTCTATCTATCTGAAGGTCAAGCTAAAAGAAACCTGACTGACATTATTTTGATTTTAAGAACCTCCTTGCCACCTCCAAACCTCTCAAGTAAACAAAAATTATTGTACATTTGTGATTTTTTTTATTGCTGACACCTTACTTACTTTTCAATATCATGAACATGAGCAGCTCCTTGAATGAGTGCTCTCTGAGATTCAATTAGATGACAATTCATTTCATAGATACTTTTTAAAACAGTAGTGAGATAGTTTCAACATCTGTTATTTTTCCCCATCCCTTGAAGACTCTGTTGAATGAACAGGGTGCATGACAACAGAAAGCCAAGGTGACAGGCTTAGATTAAACTAATACATCAACAATAGTATAATTAGTCAAGTACTAACAGCAAACCACACTTGTATTGAAACCTAGAAATAGCTGAAAGTAAAAGGAAATCCCATAACAATACATAGGTTTGATAATAGCAAAGAATGTTTTAATGAAAGAATAAACATTCAACATACATTCACATTTCATGTGAAGTGCTCTTGGCTGCTAAGAGTCAAGAGCTCTTCACATGAAAGTAACATGTTTCTAACTCTTTCAGAGATGATCGACTGAAGGAGCCTTATTAATAGCTACAGAGGGCTGCTGCATTGTCCTTCTAAGTCATCTATCCACTTGAATTATTCTCAATTGACATATAAGTCTGCATTTCCCTGCTGCTGCATTAACCAGCCTGAACACAATGGGTTGGATCCTCAGCTGGGGAGAAGCTTCAGAAGCTAGTTTACACCAGCTAAAGAACTGTCCCATAACATTCAAAAGCTTTTATTTGGTTAACTGTAACTATAGAGTTATTTAAATACAATTTACTTTTCTGGTATAAATTTTAATGCTCTCTACTGTTCCCTCTCAATGCTGAGAATACTTTCACAGAAGTGTGGAATAAATGCCACAGAAGGACTGCATGAAATAATAAACCTGATACATTTTACTTGGAACAGAAGGTACCCCGTAGAGAATTTTGTCAGAAATGCATCAACAATAAGACAAGAAACAGCTTCCCAGAAACTGATCATAAAAGGGTCAACCAGTTAGCAGCCCTTTGCAACCCTCTACTCTTTATATTCCCCAAGACAACTTCTCACTGGTTAGTACGCCATCTTAACAGAAAAGCAGAAGCTGGAGCCAGAATGTTATATGCAGGTGACAGTTAGGTACATTTATACCCATTTATTCTGACTTTTCGGCGATTTCTTATCATGACTGGTTCTCAATTCTTTTTTGCTCTTCTGGTTAGTTTTAAGAGTCATGCATTGAGGGCCAGATGTTCATCTATTCAACTCACTGCAACTTCCTTCAACTTACTGTAACTTCAACCAAGCAACACGAGTTTATTCTCCTCAGAGGGAAGAGATACCAGACAGGTATAAAGGTGAACTTTATAAATAATCTAGATATGAAGTCACTAGCACTTTCAGCTGTAAAGATATAAAATGGTAAAAAGGAAAGAAAGAAAGAAAAAAAGGTCATCATTTTCCTCTCCCCACTTGCATTAATAAGGAAAATTCTGACAGCCAACCAAAGTCACTGAAAATCCTAAATAAGTTTTCCCGGGCAGTGGAACAACATTGCAGGGAATTACTAAGGGCAGACAGAAAAGCTGAAAAAGAGGCAAAAGAAAGGTCTTCTTAGGATGAGCCTGATAATCTGTGCACATCCAGCATGTGGCTTTAGCATCCTAATCCCAGAGGCAACATGAAGGGCACAAGCATCCACAATTCTCAGTTACAACGGGCAGAAGAGAGAACAGAAAGCTACACAGCAGTTGTAAACTCCAAGATCAATAGCTGTCCATAACTTCCCCTCTTCCCTGAACATTTCCAAAAGTGTTTTGACCTTTCAATGAAAACAAACAAAACAATTACAGACTTCTAAGATATTTTTTTTTCGGGTTTCCGCTTTTCATCTTCCAGATTTCAATATGGCTTTATTTTAAGGAGAAAATCAAATATATTTAGGAAAAATAGAACAAGAATCCCTTTTAAAATAATTAACAGAACGTTTTAACAGCACTGATCATAAACTTTATTACTCCAGTGACATACTGCTTTTTTCCATTAGGTTTTTGCCTTATTATCAGCTAAACAGATGAAAGGGCCAAGTCAGTAAGTCTAGCATTTCTCTACATGGAAACACTTCATTTTCTTACCTAAATAATATTACTTCGGTATATAATACTTAAATTAGATGTATTGTTGTGAATGTCAACAATCTCTGCCTACAGCAGATTCCCTTCCACTCTTTCTCCAAGGTTTTATGGCTCCTGCCTACACCACAGATCTATGGGAGAAGTTTCCCATCATTGCCAAGATTGCTGCAACGTTATTAATTACATCTTTACTATAACCTAGGCTCTGATAGCTCTTGACACTTTAACCATGGTATAGCTGAGAGCAAGGTTACTATTAACAGCCAGGAAATACTGGATTTGTAACTGCAGTAGTGTTTTTACTCTTGCTGCTGATAATGGTGGAACAACAGTGAGAATTTTTTTCACAGAAAGCTATAGTATGCATATACCTAACAACAGCTGGTTTGGTTCTTTTTTCAAGTCTTAACATTTCCGGCATTGCATTTTTTTCTAAAACACCTCTTCTATTTATGGGTACACTGCAATATTTGCTAGAAATATCAGGTGCCCAGACTACGTTTTAATTTAGTCCAGCGTTCTGTTCCAGTTCATGAAGGCTTCTGAGTGCTTCAGGAGAGGTGTAAGAAATTCAGTGATAGAAAGCTATAGAAGAATTTGCCAGCAAGGAAAATTCTCCCTAATTCCAGTGAAATTGGCATATGCTCTGAGATAGGCAGATCATTATATTTCTCCAAAATATTTTAATTTTCTTTTCTTATTCTCCATCCTTCTATATCCTCTTATTTTTAAATAATTTCAAATTGCATAATTTCAAAGAACTATTTCTAGACAGTAAATGAATCTAAATAAAATTTAAACACTCAAACACTTTGGGAGATAACACATGCTTTTACTATAACATCAGATCTGTGGAAGAAAAGCAGAGAAGATATTCAGTTCTATCCCTTTTTTGATCTGTACATATATGGTATATATATATATATATAATATATACATATTTATTTTATATATTTTCAAAAATTTTTAAGATGAATTTTGAAAATCCATAGGCATTTTCTGGAATTGACTAAAATAAAAAAATATATATATATACAAAAAGAAAAGGAATGAATATCTCAGCAGTTCTGTATTACTAACATTACAAAACAATCACAGAGAGTAAATAAAATGGAACAAAGTTAAGATAAACTACAGAAATTATTTTGCAAGAAATGTGTCAATTTTACCTCAACATGAAAACAAATATATTTTTTTGGCAAGACTTTTCTGTCTGTAACTTCACTGTATATATTTTGTAGGTTTATTTTACTTTCAGGGGAAAATTGCTTTTACAGTTGCAGGTGCATGAAGATGAAAATATGGCCCAAATTGCATGTGAATTCTTGAGATTAGTGCATCATTTCATGGACCGTTGAACTTGTCTTTCATATATATATGTCTCATAGCAAAGACACAGAGCACCTCCATGTTGTATTCTAAATATTCAAAGTGTTTGCACGGATAGTGATCTTTCCAGCTTCTATTAAATACAATCACAGAGTCATAGAGCTGGAAGTATAAAATGGATCTGAGCTTTCATTACTGTTTTCTATCAGAGGTTCTTGGTGCCAGACATTCTACAGTATTACACTTGCTTCCATGGAAATAGTTTTCCATACAAGAAAGCACATGTCCTGTACAAACACCTCCTGGGAATTTTCTTGTTTCACAGATAAGAATTAGGTACCTAACTCTCTTTTATTTCATTGATCAGACTTACTGAAAAAAAATCAGGTGAATCTTTCAAAAATCTTCATGCCCTAATATGATAATCTCTTGAGCGTGATTGAATTCAATAGGAGGAGAAGAAAGAAAAGAAAGGTGCTTTTTAACTAATCTGGACAAACATAGCAAAATGGTGTTGAAGAGAAAATAGACTGTAGCTTTTGCATGCTTCTACTGGCCCCAGAAAAGACTAATCTTATACCAACAGATTTGTGTTAGTATAACAACTGGGGGTGGGAAATATTTTTTTTTTATTTCTTAGAAAAAAAAGAACAGCTTTGTTTCTCTTAAATATAGATTTCACTGTACACTAGCTAAAGGACTAATTTTGAAGGCCATGAAAAAGAGGTGCAGAACATCTGCATGGGAACCTGGTCTCTCTCTCTCTCTCTCTCTTTTTCCCCCTAATTTGCATTATGTGCAGTGGAAATACAGTACAGTGGAAGGTTTCCTTCTGGGAAAATGAGCAAAGAGTCTGTAAGTTTGTATATCCAAAGGCTATTTTAAGAAGGTTGTAGTGAATGGGTGCATTCTAAGACCATCTGAGAATAACCCCAGCATGAATTAAACATGAGAATTAGTTGTTTAAAGTTTTGCTGGTATTGCAACAGAATGTGAATGATTGCTGAGTAAAGTATAAAAGGACAGCAGATTATTAAACACAAGCAAGCTGGCTAGACCCCAGAAAAAAATACTAAACCTTATGAACAACAACAATACAGGCAGATGGCAGTGGCTGGAAAGCACTTTCTAATCAGTGATACGATGTTTATAATACTGCTATTTATATTTAATGCAACTCAGAACTTACAATGCTTTGGCTCTGTCGTGTTTCCTTGTCTTCATAATTTGATTCCCTTTCTTTTACTACTCTGTATGTATAAGTAGCTGGTCAATAAAAGAAAAAGAAAAAAAAAAGTAGGTGTAGCACAAACTACAAGTTACAACATTAAAAACTGAATTATGTCTCACATCTTGAAAGAACATAAATTGAATACACAAGTAAGAATATGACTATCATACTATTTCAAAATTATCTTTCATTTCCCTGTGATTAGATCTTTCAAAATATTAAGAAGCTGTCAGTATGTTGAGATTTTTTTTTTTTTTTCAACATCTAAAAACAGGGAGACACTCACAGCTGGAGATGGAGCAGAGGTACCCTTATGCATGCTTGAATAGAGTCAGGGATATGAGAAGGTGTAAAAACTCACTGCAAAAAGAACTGTGTCCCTATACCGGTAACAAAAGGAATAAAAACATGTATGTTTCAGCTGCTATTAAAAAAAATAATAAGTTTAGAAGTATTAAAAAAGTTTGAAGTGGAGAAGTATTTGCATATCAGTTCCATGCCTAGAAAAAATAATAATAACATGTTGTTATACATGTGTTATCTTTCTCAAATGTATTACAAACTCATCATAAATACCCAACTACTCAACACACTCTGATCGGTATATTACTTGCTCTTAATTTCTTGTTGCATCTTGAGAGAGTTTATTCTAATTTTTATAAAAGAATTCTAACATTAAAATTTAATGATCATTTTCTAATAGAAAATGCAAGTGCATCCAGAGATTTGCGTATGCAAATCCTACCCAAACTGGGTCAGAACATGTCAACTCCGTAAAGGTCTTATACTTCATAAGAACACCAAGAGAAGTATCATACTCCTCTCCAGACCCAAAGTTTGGAGGCTAAATATGAAATATCCCACTGGTGGCAAGCAACAAGGGTAGAATGAGGAGCCTGGACATCTGGCTGTAGATGCTTCCACAGGTTGGAGAGCTGGGACTGGCCAGAACACGTGACACAAGAATCAGTAAGGAAAACAAGGTCCTCTCAATTTCTTCACATTAAGGCATATCTTGTGTTGCAGCTAGTCGGGCGAGCAGGGAAGAGGTGTTAAGTCCAGTGTTTCCTTCTGCCTGCAACAGTATCAGTGGCAAATAAGAATAAGCCCAACAGAAACTGGTAAAAAAAAAAAAAAAGAGGATGATACTCAGGGGGAAAAAAATAAGGAAATTATTCTCCTCCCTTATCATCCCAGTCTCTGAATTTTGGTGATGAGGCTCTGCCCTTCCTTAATGCATTTTTCCAGGGCAGCACAACTATTTGCTGTGTTGTAACCTCACACTAAACCTAACCTGAATACTGTTAATTGTTTCTACAGAAAGCTATGTCAAAATAGTTACAGCACTGAATTTATAACTCATTCTTGTAGAGCATCTGATATTTATAAGTAAGGCTTAGATGAATTTAAGTTCTCTATATTTAACAATCAAAAAGATTTTGTTATGTGTAAT
This sequence comes from Anseranas semipalmata, assembly GCA_013399115.1. Classification (NCBI taxonomy): domain Eukaryota; kingdom Metazoa; phylum Chordata; class Aves; order Anseriformes; family Anseranatidae; genus Anseranas; species Anseranas semipalmata. Next base: position 181,758 of record VXAA01006474.1, read on the forward strand.
GTGCCATATAGTATGAATCACAGATTAAATTACAGACACACATGGCATACAGTTTAGACTAGTCACCGCAACAATAAGTCTATGCTTACTTTTTATGATCAATCAAAATGAATCACCAATCCACTAAATTTCAACTTCTAGCACGTAGTAATATTGTAATTAAACCAGGCTAATTAACATTTTATCCTCATAGCAAGAATGCTTTTGCTCTGTTTATGTGGGATTATATATACATCTTCTATAGAACATCTGCAGGATCTCTTTTAAAATTTAATCTTTGTTTAAGAATATTTTCAGTAAGAAATATCAAATTGCTTTATAAGGCATTATTTACCACTTCAAAAAAAATCTTTTGAGGAACAAAGAAAAATTATACTCTCAACTAACTCCAGCCTCCTGCTCCAAGACTGATAATTGTTTGCAAACCATGTATTTGATATCTAAATCTTGTTCAGTGGCTTTCATTCATGATTGTAGATTGATACAGTCCTCTCTGAAAAATATATTTATCTTTTGCAACACTCATCAAACACTAAATACCTAACTAGGTTGCAAGAAGAATCTTTAATTCCATCATTTTGCTCTGGTAATTGCTTTTGCTTCCTTATGTTTAACCAGAGTAAATGAACTATAATTTTAAATTTCTCTTGACACTTGCTATCTGACAGTGTGTAAAACACGAACAAGGTGGTGAATGCTGAAAAAGGTAACTATAACAAGAAGATATTAAACTACAAGAGTACATTTTAGATGGCTGATGCAGAAAATTCAGAAAACAGGGTTAGGATTTTATCCCTAAATCAGTTTCCCAGTACTGAGGTGCTGGGAAATATTCTATTTGGATATTTGAGTACTAACAAAAAAGTCACTTTCAAATAAAGTGGAAATTTTGGTATGACTAGAAAAAAGAATGTGTTTCCTCCATCTCATGCTGTTAGCAGATTTGCACACTGGGAACAAATAAAAATTCTTCAAATCAAGGAGCAGGTAACTCTTGTCTCTGCAGAAGACTGTAAGTGTTAAAATACCTGTTGCTGACATAACATGTATCCTAAGAAGTTAAGCATTCTGTTCTGACTGACTTTTTTCACCTTTAATTTCATGGGATTTATTTGCTGGTCTCTTGAAAGGCATGAAGTGTTGAGGGTCTGAGACTGGAAAGCCTTTGTTTGTGTACTCAAAAGCAGCTGTACTCATATGTTTTGAACACTATCACCTGCATATGCAGTTGCCAGAATTTGCAGTTGCCAGAATTTACACTTGCAGATCTTGTTAGGCCAGGTGTTCTCACACAAAAAGGGAACCTCTGCAAAGGTGCCTTTGAAATCAAGAAGATGGAGGTTTACCTGTGACAGTTTTAAATGCTGGCAACAGTCACAGCACTGTGTGGGTACTAAAGAATTATCTTCACCAAATCTGAACAACAGCAAAATAAATAAATAAATAAATAAAATCAATTGTTGTCAATATTACTTTTGTACTAAACAGCCTGTGGTTTTCAGCAGGTCTTATTTTGCAGAGGGAGAAGGTGAGGGGAAGAGGGGAAGGGTTGATTAGCACTTTGAAAACAAATGAAAGAATAAATAATTAAAATAAATACTAGCTACTTTTTCCACCAGCTTCTGTAAACAACCTTTTTAACAAGTTTAAATGTATTCTGCTTCCAACTGGGCTGAATGTTTGCTGCTTGATTTTAAAACACAGTGCCTAGGGATTATATTCTCTTCAAAGATACAAATGTGTAGCTTCCACCCTCTTCAACAGAGCTGGTATACAGAGTGCAGAATGTTCTCTAGAGGATCACAAGGATCATTCTGTGTCTTTACCAGAGGTTTGCAACAATGAATAAAATACTTAAAACCAGTCTTATCTGCAAAGGTGAAAAAGATAACTTCTGGATATTTACAAAGCCTCAAAGAAAGTGCCCTAATTTGACCAACAGTAGTGTAATTATGCTCCATACGTACTTAGAGAAGAGAGCAGGCATTTTCTGAAACTAAGTTATGAGCTACTATTACTAATTAATATTGTCCTTCAGGCAATGGAGTTCTTACATTGTAATTTTTTCTAGGTAAATATTCATTATTAATGTTTGGAACTGCTTAGTCTACGCTGAAAAGACACTTTTAGATAAACAAATGGTATCCACATTACATTTGTACTGAGATCTTCAAAGTCAGTATTGCTTTGTGTTGCATGCACAGAACAACAGTGGGGCATGATTTTGATGTTAAATAATGTGTCTGATTCATAAGCTGAAGTATTCATATGATAATTAAGGTTCTATGCATGCTGCAAAAGAGGAAGAGCAGAGTCTTAGAAATGTGGAAAGTGTATGTGTTTATATGAATGAATGAGAGAGGAGACAAAAAATGTTGGAAGTGATCTGCTGGAAATGTCAAGGAAGCCAAAGGATTTTTTTATAAAAATTAAACAAATATTCAGTTCCTGTTTCAAGATGAATATAGGAAAAACTCTTAAAGATCTCTTAAAGATCTTTAAAGATTAAAGATTAAAGATCTTTAAAGATTAAAGATCTTTTAAAGATTAAAGTATCTCTTGAAGATATAGAAGAGTCCCTGAAGGGTAAGTTCCTAAAGTGATAAACACTGCAGCAATCTAGAGATCAGTTCACAGGGTATTTTGAGAGCAAAAAAAACAGATCAATATTTAGTAGGTAAATGTGAAGATTCATGTAGTTTATGAACCTAAACTAACCTATGCAAAATGTAGACATTAAGCTACTCAGTCCATATCACCAGTGGATTTTCCAGCACATAAGTATTCACACAGAAGTACTGAGGAACTCCTCTTTGACTTAGGCATCCAAGCACAATCCAAGTATAGCTTTCAAGATCCTGTTAAGTTACTGTCAGTAAGTTACTGACCAGATTACCATCCTTTACAAAAAAAGTCAGGTCCACAATCTGTTGCTCAAGGCCTTCTCCTTTTCAGGGTACCAAAACTGAGTCTCATATTCCCAAACCCAAAGGAAGAAACATTTCTCCAGATCAAAGCTTCATCCTATAGTAGTTGCTTCCTAGCTCCCAGTCTTTGATCTCCTGAGCCACTGCTTACTCTTTTACAAATTAGAGAAGGCAGGAAATATAACCCCACTCTTCCCTTTAGGGATCAGCCCAGACACTGAGCTTCAAAGCAGAGAACTCCTGTGCTTCACCCTTCCTATTTTCCCCTAATTGTCAATGTGTTTTCCTACACCATTCTTACCCCAGCATCCCAGGAGCATGTCCCACAACCTTGAGTGCAGCTAACAGAGGCAGCCAACAGACCCAGAAGTTTGTGCAGCAGTTTCCGCAGCAGTTTCCAGGCTCTGCTTCTAGATCCTGTAGATCTTCTGGGAACATCTTCAAGGATCACTAAGGAACTCCTGTGAATCCTTTGAAGAAACTAAGGGTGCCTTCTGCTGCCAGGAAAGGATATCTATGGGGGACTGTCACTTCAAGAAAGATCTAGCTCAAACTGTCACCTATTCTTTATCAAAGAATGCTTGAGCTTTTATTCAAACACTCTTTGATGTGGTGGTGGTGGTGTACTATAGGGTATGGTTCCCAGCACCTGCTGGGTGCTGGCTTATTGGAGGCCTCAACTCAGAGCTCTAGGAGGATGCAGATCTCCAGGTCTGGGGCATCCTGTGGAGTCTGGCAAAGAGAGGGAGCGTCCTTGCCTGCAGGAAGCGGCGCTGGTGGTGAGTTTGTGTTGCCAAATAGAGGAGCTGCCAGAGAAGGTCAGCAGATTGTATGTGCAATGTCAGAGATGAGGAAAAAGAGATTGGCCAGATCTTCTCTGAGACCCTGCAGGTACAAGATCTTCAACCCTCACCTGTACTGGGGAAGGGGCAGACAAGGTCAGTCCTTACTGGATTGGGAAATGGACACTCTCATGATGGCAAAGGCTGGAAGTTTTATGACTTTTGGCACTAGAATCAAAGTTAGGGTACAGTTCAACAAGCTAGATATACACAAGCCAATGGGTCCTGATGGGATGCACTCAAGAATGCTAAGGGAGCTCACTGATGCCACTGGAAGGCTACTCTTGATTATCTTTGAAAGGATAGGCAACTGGGGGAGGTTCCTGAGGATATGAAGAAAGCAAATGTCACTCCTATCTTCAAGAAGGGTAAGAAGAAGGATCTGGGGAACTACAGGCTGCTCAACCTCAACTGAATCCCTGGGAAAGTCATGGAGAAAATCACCTGGAAGTTGTTGCCAAACATATTAAGATCAAAAAGATGATTGAGAGTAGTCAGCAAGGATTTATGAAGGGGAACTGATGCTTGACCAACCTTATAGCCTTATACTATAAGATGACTAGCTCAATGAATAAGCAGAGACTGGTGGATGTAGTTTATCTCAGCTTTAAGTACAGCTTTTGACACTGCTTCCCATAACATTTTCATTGGCTGACTGAAGTGGTCAGTGAGATGGATCGAAAGCTGGCTTTGTTGCTGGGCTTGGAGGGTTGTGATCAGCATTACAAAGTTTAGCTGGAGGACAGACACTAGTGGCACACCCCAGAGGTCAGTGCTGGGTCCAATACTGCTTAAAATCTTCTTTAATGACCTGGATGATGAAGCAGAGCCCGAGCAGGTTTGCCCATGGTACAAAACTGGGAGAAGTGGTTGATATGCCAGAGTGTTGTGCTGCCCTTCAGAGGAACTTTGACAGACGAGAAATGTGCACACAAGATTCTCATGGAGTTCAACAATGGGAAGCGCAAAGTCCTACACCTGGGCAAGAGTAAACACATGCACTGGTACAGGCTGGGGAACAACTGGCTAGAAGGCAGCTTTGTAGAAAAGGCCTT
>VXAA01006474.1:186614-231542 GCA_013399115.1 Anseranas semipalmata
GGGGGGGGGGCGGGCAGATCTTACCAATGTGTATAAATGCCTGATGATGAAGAAGAAAGAAGATGGAGCCATACTCTTCTCACTGGGATGCACTGAAAGAACAAGAGGCAATGGGCCGCAACAACAACAAACTGAACTATAAGAAATTCTATTTAAACAGCTTTATGATGTGGATGGTCAAACATTGGAGCAGGTTGCCTGGAGGGGTTATAGAGCCTCCACCCCTGAAGACATTCAAAACTCAATTTACAAGTTCCTGAGCAACCAGCTGTAATTGATCCTGCTTTAAACAGGGTGGGTTGTACTAGATGATCTCCAAATGCCTGTTCTAACCTTAACCATTCTGTCATTCTGGTATGAAGCACCTACCACTTCCTTAAAGTGAGATGATGTGTTTTACAGTGGCAGATTTTGCTCAGCAATGCAGTCACAGCTGGGAAGGCCATCATGTCTTTCACTAACCCTTTCCATCTTCCTCTTGGTTGGGGTCAGTGTTGCAATTGTGGATTTAGATGGTTATCAACACCTTAGTAAAGGAGAGAAACTCTCAGAATTGAAACAGCTGTCTTAACCTATTCTCTTTCTTGATTTAATTCCTCCTAGTTTTTATAAATGGAGGAAATCTACCTTAACATTCTTATACTTTTTATAAATTTCCAGCAGATGGTGAGAGTGGGTGTGTGTTTGATAAAAACCACATAATCTATTTGAGAACAGTGCTAAAAGAATAGTGTTGCAAACACCTAAAAAGCCTTAGGTTAAGTAATCTTACTCTTAAAAAGATCATATGGGTGTTTTATTGGTTGAGGAGTGGAATGTTTAAGCTAGAAAAGTGACATTATCATCATTAAAATTATTTTATTTGAATATAACAAGCAGTACCATTTTGAATGGGATTTGAATATTTCATGAAGCCCTGTGTTATTGAGGGATATATTCTAGTTATCATCTAAATATTAATCATTTAAATAAGAGAAGATTATCCGTTACTTCATTACCGATAATTTGGGCAGGGTGCCTGACTGGCACTAGAGATGTGGCTCTGATATCAACCTACAGCCAGGAGTGATTTGACCTTCCCTGTATTAGTTATCCATCTGAAACAGGAAAAAAAATCTGTTTGCACAAAGGCTAGAAAACATCATTTTCCTCCTGATGTTACCTTAATTATCATGCTGGTAATGAATTTGATTTCTATTTCATTTTTGGTTTGTACAGATGTGAGGATCTTTCCTTACTTCAATACTGTAAGTAATATAAAGTTGATAAAGTTTGTCTGAGGTGCCCTCCCCAGACATAAGAGTTCAGAACTCGAGGTGCATAGAGGTAGATGCATGCCATGTGCTGCATGTAGTGTGGTCCATACAGCTGTTCCCTACCATCCTCATATCTTAGCTGAGGTTTGCTTCCCACTATAAACAGACTGAACAGCTTATTCAAAGGGTCCACAAGTCTTATATACTGTCCTTATATACTGTGCTTCCAAGATTTTGGGTTGCTAAAGTAATAATCCTGTCTCTTCATTCACTTCCTCTCATATATATGTCAGCAATCAGGTTGTATGGAAGTGGGTAGAAAAGAAGTGCTGGAGAAGTAACTTCAACCCAAGGAACTACCACAGGCAATGTGTGGAATCTGTGAAGCAAAATACACTATATTTAGTCAGGCCCAGCAGAAAAGAGGTCATTTTGGTAAGTTATCCACTATCATCCCATACTAGTTCTATGAAACTCGTAACATAAAATCAACAGTCAGGATTCATTTAAGGTCTATTTCAACAAGCATTTCTTATACTTTATAAACAGTTTATTCAGAAAAGAATGTCAAGGGAGCAAGCCTGAAGTGTTATTTATCTATCACTTGCTGATGGGTTAGTGTTTTGAGCTATGTGTGTGACAAGGGAAGTGATACAAGTACCATCCTCAATGAATTGCTTGGGAGAAAAAACAGAGAACACTGTGGGAGGACAGAGGGAGAAAGGCTTTTTTTTTTTTTTTTCTTTAATTGAAGGGATCAGATCCTCAGCTAGCCCATTAAGTCAATAAAGCGGCTCTCATAAACAACAGCTGAAAATGTTGGCTTTTGCCTTGCGGGTGTATCTTCTTATTCTGTAGTGAGACATGTACTAAGAAAAGGCTTGGAAAAGGTTGGCTGAGTGAGTCGACTCTAGAAATTGGAAAGAGACATGGAAAAAAAAACTCAAAAATAAGAATAGCAAGCACGCTGAGAAGCGCTTACATTGAACAAACTGAGCAGATGATAAGAGATGGAGGAGTGAGCCTTGACTAGAGCCAAGGAAAGACTTAAGGATGAGGAGCTGAGGTGCACAAAATACAAGCTAAAGCTAGTGGAAGGCTTTATGAGGGGAATTGATGTGATCAGAGTGGAGAGATTTTCTTTATAAAGTAAAATCACTTTCTGATTTCAGCTGCTGGGGTGTGCTTATTTGCTCACTCTTACAGATTTAAGGTTGTGTTTCTTTCTACTGTGTCCCTCCATCCATCAGTCAAGCAGTAGCAGTTGTGAGACAGAACCTGGGAGAGGGAAGAAAAAAAAGCAGTTTCCTCTTAGACAGCAGAAGGGGCAGCAAGAGGGGCACAGAACAGATGAGAAAACAGCCAACTCATTTACAGATTTTCTCATTTGAGGTTCTTGATACAAAAACATTCCTGGTTCTGATGTGCAGACTGAGGCTTGTCTATATATTTATAAAATTAAGTGAAGTGCAAATCACACTAGAAGATTTATGCTAACGGTGTTTCTAAAACACACCAAAATGAGTAGAATGTATCACCAACTGCTTCTTGCAACTATACTTGTTCCACAGAAACATTTTTAATAGTTAAGCAATTAAAACAAAACAATATAGCAGTAGCTGAACATAAGGCTTCTGGATCCAGCGTTGTGCCTTGCCACAGACTCCCTTAATGACCTTACTTACTTAGCCTTCTACTCCCCCAGTTCTCATATGGATAACAGAGACATCTCATTCAAAAACAGTGTTGCTGAAAACTACTGTGTAGCTGTTTTTTAACCCTGAAGGTGCCTGCAGCACATGAGCACGTTACTTTGCAGTGTTAAAGGTTCTCTGGGTGCCTGAAGTTGTGATTTTATGGTGTTTCCAAATTAACAGGACTGTGCAGCTTGTCACCAACCTTGTATTTAAGCCTGGCTGGAATACAGAAACTAGAGGGCCATCCACCTAAGACGGCTGGAAGACTCCATCTGGTTCTGAGAGTGCATCTGGTACACAGACAGAAGAGTGATCCTCACCAAATGCAGCTGCAGCTGCTATTTTAAAGTACAGAGAGAGGACATGCCCCCTTTATACAATAGTCCAGTGGCTAGGGCTCTTGTCAGGACATGTGAAACACAGATTTAGTTTCTCTCTCTTCCTGAGGGAATTCAGCCTCTCATTTCCCACCTCTCAAGAGTCATTTAATCTCCTGGCTAGAGCTTATTTTGGGTGGGAACATTCTTCACCTCTTCTGCTGAAGCAGCACTGCCGTGCAGGAAAAAATTCCAGAGCCACTGTCTGTGGAAGACAAGAAGGATGCCTAACTCCCACGCCTGCTTTAGGGAATCCCATTCACAAGTCTGGAGCATACTGTGGGAAGCAAATGTCTCAACATTAGGCATTGGGGGTGTGTATGTGTGTGTGCATGTGCGCATGACATTTTGGCTGAGTCCCATATTGAACCTGCTTCAATTGTACTTTACCTAAAAGAGCTGTTGTGCAGATAAATAAACTGAGAGTTCAGAGACTGATGTAGTGAACACTGCATAAGTATTTTGAACAGAATGTGCACGTATGGTTTTGGATTTTATGATTCATGCCACAAAATTATGAATATGCATGGAAAAGTAAGTTACTGTTTATAAGAACTGCAATACCAAGAGAAAGATACGTTCATTAATAAAACATTTTAAGGGGAAATCATATGGATTGGATAATTTTAGTAGAAAATGGAAGGTTAATATTTAATTTAACTGGAGCATTTTACAACAGAAGAAATTTGGATTAGGTATCGACAGAGTGTCACCTGATAAAATGTGTGGTGAAGTTTGAACAGCAGATGTCTCACCCAGGGACGCTTCCCTGAGGAAACAGCAGGAACCTCCTGTACACTCACTTTGCCTGGCATTCATCTCCCGACCAGCTGCCAATTTTAAACTATAGCAAGTCTCTCAGTTTATAGTCCTTTCAAGCTAAAATCTGTTACATTTGGGGAAAAATAGCAATACTTATGTAAATCAATAATTGCATTGTATGTAATACAGTAAATCCATAACATGCCTAGAGTGACACTAACAACATCATGCACGGGTGTGCTATCAAGCAATACGTACAAAGCGATTCATATGCATTACAGCCTGAATATGTCTTGTTCAAGTACTCATTTTGTTTGGCACAAACAGCCCTCTTTTTGCAACCCAGGAATAAATATCGCTTTGTTTCATCTTTTTTTTTTTTTTTTCTTCAATGGAACTATTTACTAAAGCTAAATCCTAGCCTCCATTCATATCACAGTTCTGCCTACAGTTTAAATATACTACACGGTGATGATTACTGATGTCTGCTATACTTCATTCTGAGCTGCAGAACACTGGTCAAGCAGCCATGCAGAAATCGGTGAAAACCTAGTTTCTTTGTATTAATGAGATTTTCAAAATTAGAGGCAGATTAGAGATAGTAATAGAAAAGAAAATGCTACTTGTCTTTGGAAGCCATCATGAACGGAGCATTAAATTAGCTACCCTTTCATTCTATATTCTAGTCTCCTGGCTTTTTTCCCTCATTGGTGCTGTTTTTTGGTCCAATGTGTCACAACATGTTCCAGGGCTGAATACAGAGACCATTTTTAAAGCTTTCTTTGATGCTTTTCTGGGTAAACCAAAATTGAATATATTCTTGTATTATTTTAAGTGAAACCACATGAAAGATGGCAACTTGATCATCCTAGCAAACTGAAAGATCTTATAACCAAGACAGGTGCAGGTGGAGTCAATTGTTACATCTGTTTTCTGATGCACACCCAAGCACTTCCCACTGTCAAATAGAAATAGAACTTCCAAATATTTCCTTTTTTTTTTTTTTTTTCACAGGCATGTGTGAGATTTTAACTCTCAGTAATAGAAGTCTGACCTGGAGCAGATTGAAACTGACAGTGCCAATATGTAGGTTCCACTTTTACATATGGAAATTATCATTCTTATGAGCTCCCCAGGACAGTAATACCTTTTAAAGGAATCAAAACTAGTAATGCGTGCATTTGGTACAATTTTACAAAAATGAAAGGAAACAGTGCTAAATAAGAGAGGGATTTGTCATATAATTTCTAAAGAACCACAACTCAAATACTACTTTCATATTGGAGATAATGGGATGCCTATTTGGCTACATTTGTAATTTGGTTCCATTCAAGTAGTCTCATGCTTAATCAAAATTTAGAGCCTGGGCTCTGATTTCTAGTTCCTAGTCTGGGGACAGCTCACATTTTTTCTATCGTTTTATTTTTATGAGAAAGTTCTCTACTGCTCTTGGAATTCTGAGGGACCTCAGCCTCTCAACCATGTTTTAAAATTTCTGTTCTCCAGCTTCGAAGCCTAGCAACTTTGCTGTCATTTTGTTTGTTAAATGTTGAGTTACATCCCCTCTAAATTTAGCCTCGTTTCTTTCCATCTGAAACAAGACATTTCTACTGAAGAGCAAAATTCACATAATCTCTTTCTCTTCCAGCATTCACTGGCAGCAAGTATGGCATTATTGCACCAGTTTTATTTGTAGCTATGTCCTCTGCTCTTAGTACCTGTTTTCCAAATCATATATTTACACTTTTTATTGCTATTATTATTATTTTTATTTTATTTTCAATTGTGGTAATTAATTTATATCTGCCAAATAAATATCATATTCACAGGAAAGCTTAAAACTAGCATTTATGATAAAATATTTCTTTGTGAGAAAATGCAAGAAAAGCATCACCAACCTTTTAAAATGTTGATTATGTGTACCATTTTAAAGGCATTTTATGCAACAAATTCCCACCAATGTCAAAGGCTCAGATTGCTGCCTAGGAAGTTTTTACCCTCCATCCAATAACAGTGAAAGTAAGAAGCCTATGTTTTGGCAAAACCCCAGCACTATCTTGTCCAGCAGAACCATTCAGATGGAAGGCTGTGGTGAATGTGACTTACTTGACTTGATTTTAGTGTTAGCATGTTTTCTGGCAAAGCATTTCACATCTCTCTCCCTCTCTTTTTTTTTTTTTTTTTTTTAATTTTTGTGTCTGCACTAATGAAGTGGAGCAGAATCAAGATAGGTTTGAACTGTGCTGCTTCCTTGGTTGAGTTTCACCCTTTTTCTTGTTGAAATCTTAGAAATGCTAAGGGAATTACATCCAACGATTTACTAGTTGGACCCCTGTCCTTCTGTACTTGTAAGTAAGCAGTGCTGAAATCTGTCTCCAATTTTGCGAAAGGTATTTGAGAGATAATGTTGGAGTAAGCTTGGTCACATTTTGATAATACAGTGTCTCTGATCCCTGCCATGCTGTTTTAAGAATGGATTTTTTAAGCATTATAGCTATGACTATACAGATATCTATGACTGATGATGTCTTAGTGACAGGTACAGACAGTGTTCTTTTTCTCTTTGTTAAATCTAGTTTTTCCTACATCTAACCACAGGGTTTTGCTCATTAGCGTGAGTTAGCTTGTCTTACTGGACAATTTCTTTCCTGTTAGAAGTATGAAAGGTGTATTTTTTTCTTTTCAAGGACTATGACACATATCCTTTTACCAGGTTTCATCTTGCTTCATCCTCATCATAAGAAATTATTTAGGATAGGACAGGATAGGAAAATTGAATGTCTGGTCTTCCCCTTCTGTTTCTATATTTCACCTCAAACAATTTCTTTAGGTAGAAAATGACGAAGTTGTCCATTTGGCTAGGATTTCTGTAGTCATTTTCTGGGCAAAAGGATAACTCCAGAGAGTATGCCCAGTGTCCCAGAGTCCTAGACAAATGGCCATAGTTCAAAGGTGGTGATTTTGGTACACCGTAGTCACTGTCCATGCATTGTAGAATCATTTCTACATTGAAAACAACATTGCATTGACCTTACCGTCCATATATGAGCCATTTGTGCATCACTTTTGTGGTAGGTCTTGCATGTCCAAGATGCAGCCTCATTGCACATCAACTGGGTAGCATATAGGTATACATTTCTGGCCTGGAAAGCTGAGAAAGAATTACAGGAGCTTGGATGTGTTTTACAGAAAATTTAGAGGTGCACATTCTCTTTTCATTTAGATAGTATGCTCTCTCTACTCTCTCTTTGTGTGACCAAGGAAGAATATCTGAGGTAAATATAGTGAGTTCACACCAGTGAAGACACAAGTAAGATTGGAAAGTACAGGCGTGACTGAGAGAAAGAGACAATCCACTGAGCACACCTCTAATGGAGTTTGTCAGCTAGATATGTGGGTTATAGCTGGGCTCCAATTAACTCCTGTCTTTTCATAGTTTTTCGGAGTCTTAACAAAAATATAGTTGGCTTTACTGAATTTGGCAACATAATGTATATATAAACTGGGAGATTGTGAGTAAATAGGAATCTGTGAACCCATTATTACTGTTGACTATAAATGTTCTACAAAGTTTTTGCTCCCACCTGAATCTCTTGAACTGGATTAAAGACTGAATGATATCTTTCCCACCCCCCACTCTGCTTTGGAATAGCAATAGGAAATTGTTCTGTTTTGCATTTTTCTTTCACTTTTCTTCTAATTACTTGTTTCACACATGAAAATATGTTTATTGCTTTTATTTGCCCTGGAGGATGCCTTTTAATACATTTATCTATTGAGATTATTTATTTTTACACATCACTGCAAAAGAGCCACTCTGAGTGCCATATTTTCTAATATCAAGAATTCGTATGCTTTGAGTTTCCAATATCTTTACATCAACAAGTAATTTATTTCAGTAGGGAGGGAGCTACAGAACATATCTCAGTTTCTATGTTTGCATTTTGATATACTGATATGCATTAAAAGTACATGGTAGCTCTGAGTATGTCTATTACATATGTCTATTTATATTCCATTACTGACCAAAGTATAGAAGGCAAACTTCAGCAAATTAGATGGAACCTATTAAATATGATCATCATGAGCATTCTTCTAGTGAGGGTTAAAAATCATTTGACTTAAAGCTCTTTTCCATTGTCTGTACTTTATTCCTCAGGATATAAATCCATTTTGTAATTATTCCTTTCTTATCTCAGAAACTTTGCCTGACACACCATTCCATATGTTTATGATTCTCTGAATGAAAAAGTGTTCCCTGACAACCATTCAGATTTTTTTTTCCTTTAATTTCCATTTATGCCTTATTGTCTTATAATGTTCAACTGAAAATATATGTTGCAATATTGTGTGACATTATCTGTATTACTTAAGATTTTATATAGCCATACATCAACGAAACATCAGATAAATCTCAAGCTTCTCTTTTTTTTTCCTACATCTTCCCTTCCAGAACTGTATAGGTAGTAGATTCAATTTAGTCTCTGTGACAAGTTGACTTTAAGCATTTCTTACAAACCTAGGACAGAATACATCTGCAATTTTGTTTGAGTCACTTTGAAATGTGAGCTACATATATATGGCTTGCTAAGCCTTCTCAGCAATTAGAAAAAATAGGAAAAAAATTGTTAAATATTTGCAGTCAGCAATATGCAGTATTGTTTACAGAACTTTATATATTTACTATCATTTGCAAATTGAGGGAATAATCCAGCAGCACACTAAGAAAGAGCTTCAGGACTGCAACACGGTATAATGTTACCTGACTAATTTGCTGGACTTGCTAATAAATAACTAAGTTACACAAGAAAGGTATTCAGATGATTTGTAATCCTGCAATAATGGCTTCTAAATAGTTAAGATTACACTGAGAGATGAGAACCTTTTTCCCCTATATGCCATATACCAGCAGGGGACAAAATCAATCTTGTGAAGGCTCTGATTACTTGTGCTGCAAGTTTCTTGTCAGCAGATTCAAAATGTGCAGTGGAATGAATCTTCTGCAAGGTAGAGGTGCTGTCTATCAGTTGGGCATCTTTCCTCCCCTCTCCCCCCCCCCACCTTAACTTCCTGTGGAATATGTGGTTGTGATAAATTAGAGGAAGAAGAGAAAATACAAGATGCTTCAGCGCAACCATTTTAATCCTCTACTGTCAATGCAGAGGAAAGGTGACAGCAATTTTAGTGTCTTCCAGGTGAAAAATGTACCCTTGAGGTGGGGATATGAGGAAGTTAGGAACAAATGAAGGAATCATTTTTGTTTAAAATACAATGCGACTTGTACAAAAATATTCCGTTCAAAAGATGAGGTTTAAATCCATTAAGGACTGTGATTTAGTCTGAAAAAAAAAAAAAAAAAGACACTAAAATTCAGGTTGAAACACAGCGCTTTTTAGAAAGAGTCTGAAAAATACCTAGGACTAATGCAAGCATCTCAGGAGGCTGAAAATCCAAATCATGATCAGAACAGAATATCAGAAACAGACTTTACATTTTTAGTGATCCAAGACAAACCTGTATATGGTCCTTGCCAAACTTTGGGGATTCTGTTATAAATATTTTGGGGTTTTCTGCCTGGATTTTGGTCAACAGAACTTTAAAAAATGCCTTTGCATTTTTAATGAAACCTAAGTTACCTGTGGTGAGCAAAGAAAGAAATTTGGTGTTTTGAAAGGACAAAGTGAATCACTTGTTTTAATCACTTGTTTTAATCTAGTACTACAGAAAAGGAGCTTTTACCATCATGCTGCTTTAGTGAGGAGGAGCAGTTTCTTATAATCAGTTCTGCTGCTCAGAGGTCTAATAGCCAGGTCCAATTGGCAACATGTGGAATTACTGCTTCCTTCTTCCCATCTTCAGTACTCTTCATTAGCCTCAGGAAAGGATTATGGGTTCACAATAAATATTCTCAGAGTTTATCATGGAGAGCTTGAAGAAAAGATTGCAAAATTGAGAACTAAAGAAGATTGTTAAAATTTACTGCCCCAGGCCTGTCCTGGTCAACGCAGAATAATGCTATGCAACACCTAACATCTTGCACGTCCTGTGAGAGTACTAATTTATTCAATCTTCCGATAATCACAATTAGACAGACAGGTGAGTTAATGAAGAAGTATCATCTTCCCATCCTGCAGAGGAAGGCACAGAGAGAGGAAATGGTCCAGCATGGATAGAAGTATGATGTTAGTTCTGGTTTCCACTTCCAAATTCTACCCATCAAATCATTTCATTTCTCAAGATTCTTGCCTCTAGTGTTATTCAAATTTATGAGGCAAAATTGCTAATTTTATAACCAGGGGCCTGAGATTCTGTTTGAAGGCCAAAAAAAAAAAAAAACTCAGGAAATATTTGGTTTTAGCAGATTAGTTGATATTTTGTTCTGCATGCTAATCAAATTCCCAAAGACCTAAGTTACTCCTAACACTCAAATGAACATTCACACTGCCCCTCACAATGACAGAGATATATCACTGTCAGCAGAAATAGGAAAAGTTAATGATCTTCAGAAATCTGCATTTGCAACTTCAACTCCTTTCCTGCATGAAACCACACAGAAGGGGGAAGCAGACCACTGCAAGCTTTCACAGGCTTTGAATGGGCTATTTCATCAATGTTCTAACTCATGGTTGAGTTCTGTGGGAGAGGAAGTGACAATGACTACACTTTTTCATCTTTTCTAGTGATCCTTGGGACACAGTACTATAGATACCATTGATTTCAGGCCAGAAGAGATGATCCTGCTGTGTTTGTGTTTCTGTCACCAGCAGCAACATAAATCAGCAGTTTTCCATGCTGCTGAGTGCTGGCCTCTGTACCATGCACGCCTGTATCTATGCTAAGTAAAAATCATATACTGGAAATTACTGTTTATTCAGATAAACTGTTACTTATAATGAATTTGCCATCAAAACACATATGCCTATGAGACAGATTTCTGTTCCTCAGATCCTCCCCCAGCCTCTTGCTGTACTCCTGACAGAGCAGAGCTGGCATTCCAACATTGCTGTTCCAAGCAGTGCTCATTATCTGAATGAATGAAAACTCTTATGAATGGTTCCTAGTCATCGAATATGGTATCATCTCACACAGGAATCTGCACTCTTGATAAGGTGCCTTGTAGGCTTTAGGTTCAGGTGCATTGCTGAAGACCTGGGAGAGATTAAGGGTCACCTCCATTTCAGTCACCTCCAACTGTGTCCACTCTCACCAAGTTCCTGTATGAGTGCCTGGGTGGGAAAGGATGGTGGAGCAGAGGGGCCAGGCTCTCCCCAGACGTGCAAAGGCGGCACTCAGTGGCTTGAGCACAGATGAATTTTGTGGCAGTGCTGCTTAGACTGAAGTTGCCCCTACATAGCACAAAGAACAAGTTAGAATAATTCTCTTTACACTACCACCAAAAAAATAAGAATAAAAAAGAATAAAAATGAAGACAGAGTATAGATTACAGTAAAGGGAGACTCAAAGTTGGCCATTGCATTTGAATTGCAAAGTAGCAATCAATTAGTTTATCATTAATCAGATAATTTTGGGGATAGTGAATAATATGAAATGAAAAGAAGAAATAACTAGCAGGATAATTTTCAGGAACCATCTCTCAGCTTTATAAACTAATCCTCCTCTAATGGCCCTTTTTAATGTAATTTATAGGTTCATCATTACCCTTTTTGTATTAGTAATTATTTCTAAAATACCAAAGAACCATCTTTTTTTCAAGGTCCTTCTATGTGCCTGATTTACAGCTAGGCTCGTGTTGGACTCTGTCTTTCTGAGGTTTGACATTTCAAAATATTTATAGCTCTTTTACATTAATGCCTTTCTCATGAATCTGAAGGTGACCGTTATTTCTTTCATCTTGTTGTAATTAAATGGATCAACTATAGCTTTATTATTTCCACTATTTATCTGTGCAGTACGTTAAAACATTCAGATTAGCAAGTGGTATTGAACATTATGTGAATTATAACAAACAAATATTTCCTAAAACATAGGGTGCAGATGATGCATAGGCTAAGAAATTGTTCCAAGTGAAAGCACAAAATCTTTAATATTTTATTGATCAGATCTAAACCTTCTGCCCAAAGTGGCAATTAAATTTCAATTAAACTGACTGAAAGCATCATATTAAATTTCAGCACTTTACGAGCTATCAGATAATGCTGCAGGACAAATCTTTAGTATGATCACACTCTTTTCAAATTATATTATCCTGTTCATTCACAATAAAAGTGACAGTTTTAGGTATACTTTCAATATTTCTTGAATATAAACCCTCTAATGAACACATTTTATTGCCTTTAAATCAATTATTATTGGATATTTTAATAAAGTGAATTGAGCACTTTGTTTTACACACTGCTTAGAAGTTATTATATTTTGCAGTCAGCATAGCAAAGAACAGTAACAGTGTGACAGAAATATCCAAATACCTAACATTATGCTATAAATTTAATCACCTATTTACAGTGATGAATATGCTACATTCCATTGCACAACAGCTACGGGTACAACATTTTAATTAATATCTGATTAAATCTGGAGACTTTGGGTCTCACTTCCTTCACCACTGTGCTTACGTAAATGAGATAAGCTTAAGATAATACCACCAAAATTGCAAGAGTAAGATACTAAAAGTGCTTTTAGGGTATTGTTACATACAAAGACTAAAATACCTTACTGTTGCCTCTCCCTTTGTTCCACTGGCTGTATGTGTGTGTTGATGTTTAGAATGTCCAAAATACACCTGGATGTGGATAAATTTGCTTAACTCAGAGGTTGTTACCACTCAGTCTCCTTTTGAGTTACACACATACACATATTTAAGTGTAAATAACAAGATTAACCAGATTTTTTTCATGAAATATAGATGAGGCGTGAGGCAAATCTAACACATGACTGAGAGTAGTCAAATTTCATTTCACTTAGCAGGTGTTTGCGCATGTTGAACTGAATACATTTGCTGCCTGTTGTAAATAGAAATCTATATTCTATACTGATGTTAAAAAGTTATTGTGTTTTTATGGGTGAATAGCTCAAAATAATTATCCACAAAATACATAGATTTCCCAGGTGTACTTTTACTGTGTGGTCATTATGTGAGGAAACCCCTATATTCTAACCCCCCTAAACTCCCTCCTTCTGCAGATGCTGATTTCACAAGTAAGAGAGGCAGGTAACAGTTGCTTTAGGACAAGGCTACCTGTGAATTAAGCATCTACCATTAAGTGGTCTCCCATGTATCATCTTAATTCCTCAAAACTAATCATCATCTTTTCCAGGCTTCGGGAAAAGCAGAATCGCAGGCCAAAAGAAAATGTCCCCAACAGAGTCTAGCTGTCCTTTGCAGCAAACAAGTCCATCTCCTCTAATAGTAAAGTGCTATCACATTCTATCTCCCTTTTAATATCATGACGGTTTTTCAAGGAGAAGAAAATGTAATGTTTTGTTGCATTTGGAGAAAAACAAAAATCAATACAGGTAAATACAGAGGGGAAAAAAGCCCATTTGTTTAGAGGAACATGGTTTTTTGTACTTTAAGTACAGAGTTAACAATCTGAGGCATGTATTTTGCTGATACAGAGCACAATATCCCAGAGATTGCATTATTTCATATGAATAAGTACGTTTTGTTTGTTTTTACCAGTAAACACTTCTTTTTCATTCTACTATTCTTCTCCCTTGGGAGCTGAATGAAGAATTAGGTGTAAGGAAATAGGAAAAAGAGGCTTTTGCAAAATGGCAAAACTATGGAAAGCATTAGTTTGAAACCAGAACTCTTTTTTATTTGTCAGTACATGTTAAGATAAGAGAAGTCCTGCAGAGGGTCAAACGGTGCTTAAGTAGCTAAGTAAAGGAATTGGCCTCCAGAGCAGGTGTTCATGCTGTCTCAGCAGGCAGGGATAGTATATGTTGCATCAAACACAGCTCGCTCAGCGTGTGCTCACACCTCCCCTGACCCCTACACTTCCTGGCTTTGCTACCATGAAAGCATCACAAGAAAGGAGGTGTGTTTGAAGGCAGCGTGGTTGGATCTTTTTAGCAATCAGATGCTCTCGGCTGCACAGACAAATGAGCAGCAGCCATTTTTCAAAACCAGACTCTTCCTCTGTCCCTGTTTGAGCAGTACCCCTGCCCAGCTCCCACCAATGTTGCTGGGAGCTGGCTGGTTGCAGTGAGCATGACACCAGTGTCACACCACGTGACAGCAGCTCCCAGGCTGATTCCTTGTCTGCCTGACCTATGGATTTTGCAGTATTTCTTGAGGCTTGGTCCCTTTCAACAATGGCTCTACTTCTAGGTACAGGACATGACATTGGCAGGCATCCGCATACCATATCAGTGGAAGTAAGCAGATATGCTTACTTACGAGGAGAGGCAGAGAGAGCTGTTCAGCCTGAAGAAGAGGAGTCTCAGGGGGATCTTATTGATGTCTATAAATACCTGAAGGGAGGGTGCAAAGAGGGTGGAGTCAGGCTATTTTCAGTGGTGCCCCATGACAGCACAAGAGACAGTGGGCACAAACTGGAACACAGGAGGTTCCATCTAAACGTCCGGAAGCACTTCTTTACTGTGAGGGTGACCGAGCACTGGTACAGGTTGCCTGGAGGCTCCCTCCTTGGAGATCTTCAAAAGCCATGTGGGCATGGTCCTGGGCAACCTGCTCTGGGTGTCCCTGCTTGAGCAGGGGGTTAGGCCAGATGACCTCCAGAGGTCCCTTCCAAACTCAACCATTCTGTGATTCTGTGATTCTGTGATTCTGTGATTGATTCTGTGATTCTGTGTTTCAGATCCACACAGGATACCCTTCAAAGAAGTTTGATTAATCAGCCACATCAGAAGTCAGCCTAATTTCGCGTAGTTGTGCCTAGTCAACTTATATCAGCTGCAAGTGGAGAGACATTTCCCTTTGATTCACCAGTCATCCTTCAGACACTTTCTCCATGAAGGCCAGGTATTTTCTACAGCCAGGATATGGACCAGGGTACATTAGTTAGATAGGCAAAAATCTTTTCCTCTCATGCCACCTGAATCTGGACTATTTTTCACAGATCAGGATCAGGCTCAATATGAGGAAGAACTATGTAAATGTTGGATAGCTGTTTGATAGCTTTTAAATATATTAATCCCTAGACATGATCCTAAGAAAAATTTTAGTTGCATTTTAGTGGAGCTACTGAGTGATTTTTATCATTGAATTTTACTCGACTGTGGTGGAATTCTGCAGGAAACTGCTAAGTTTATATGATAATGGGAAGAGAGAGAAAGGAGGTGGGGTTGGATAAAAGGCAAAAGCTTGCCTAGGTTTGAAGGTATTTTGCATTTTATTGAGTCCTTACATTTCATTCTGGTGTGGCTCTGTTGTTTGAGTAAATATTTTTGAATCTATCGTAATAATCAACTTTTATGGATTATTCAAACACATTTGAAACTGCCACTGAATCAGAGAAGCTGAATTGAAGCCAACTTCACAGTACTATTCTTACTCATATCTAGTGATATGCTGGATTTATTCATAATGCCAAGAAAAAAAACCATGAATTTTGGTCAGCTGTAAACATGTGAATTTACATTTGTTCTCCAACATTCAAGAAAAAGACTGGCCTGCTGCTTTAGAGCGTGGAATACAATCTATCAGGCTCTCAATAAACTGGAGAATATATATGTGGTTCAACCTATCTAAAATGAGATGCAGCACTAGCAATATGGAGAGGCCCAGCAAGGCTAGCAATAAAAGTAGATATACAGTATCTGACATCAGATTGTTTCAAGCTTAATTTCAGTAAAGTAATAAGGTCAGGAAAAGAAACGCTCAGTGATACACAGATTGATGCTATTAGATAGAAACTATGCATTGGCATCAAGCAAACACTTTTTTGTTGTCCTCTCATGGACAGAGCACAAAGATATTCAGCATAATCCCTACAGATTTATAACCGTAAGACTGGACCAAGATTAGCTGGCTGCAGTCAAGAACAGTATTAAAACTAAGCTATATACACATTTATTAACATCAAAAGGTATTATATTACTCTCATTTTCCAAAGTGAACATAATGTATATTTCCACCAACACACACCAGGGTCTGCTGACACACTGTGGACAGCCACTAAGTCCTGAAGGAGGATCTGTAAAAGTATCCCATATCACAGCTTTGTTTTGTTTTTATATATATACACCAATAGGATGACAGCAGTGCATAATATAAGTGAAGGCTAATTCTTTTGGAGACTGAAAATATTTTCTTTTTTAAATACTCCAAGAGAAATAATTTTCTGCTTATGAGTATTTTGTGTCAACTTTCAGATATCACTAAGAGGAAAACACCACCTTGTACCACCACTAACTGAAATTCTAATACTTTTCAGTTAGGCCTGACGACAAATGAACATTCAGAATTGATAGTACTAAACATTCAGAACAGATAGTACCAGGAGTGATACTTCCCATACTTTGGAAGCCCCTGAGTCTTTTGACCTCTCCTTGCTTTGCCACCAGCAGAGGTAAATCACCAGTCTAGGGAGAGCCAGATGGACTCTTGTTGTTCATGTCACTATTTTGCTGTGAAACACATGCAGGAAAAGTAACTCCATTGAGCTGCTGAGGAAATACCAGGTATCAGGACTCCCTAAGAGTACATTCTTTTCAATTTAGGAAAGATCCACTTTGAAGGGTGCAATCCTGACTGCTCTTCTGCATACCAGTTAGAGGCTGGTATGTCCCATCGATTTTACTTGAACTATATACAATTTTCAAAGGAGAAAATCTAGGCATTTTAAACATACAGGATATTTTAAGATAAGAGCTACAACCCCTTCACCATAAAAAAATACATACTTGTTTATACAAATACTGTATCTGATGAAAAGTTAGGTAAAAACATTTGTATTTTTCTCACATAGTTAAATGATTACTTACAAATTAACATCCTTATTATTAATAGCTACATCCTAAAACCATTTTTTTTTTGGGGGGGGGGGGGAACGTTACACTTTCCTCTATTTATATCCCATGTGTCTGTCCTCTGTCATTCTCTTTCTCTTTAATCTTGTTTGAGTGTACGGCTCACTCGTCCTTATTTTATTGACTCAATCACAGGCACACTGTCACTTTTTATAAAATGGTCACTGCAGAATCACATCAAGCAAATTCTTGATTCTGCAGTCAGTAATTTAGTGCCTTTATGGAATTGCAATTTCAGGGCTCACTGCTTGTTTTTCTAAAATGTACTTTAGGAATTAGTTACTCCAGCCACAAATCAGTTGAATTTATGCACAGTTGTAATACAGTTTATGGCCTCATGGTACATTGCTTCAAAAACAGCAGATGTGAAATTATGATAAATATAATGAGTGTTTTTTTGCCTGATCTACTGGAGTAGAGAAGGATCTGGAGCGTGTTTACCTATCCCATACAGTACATTTAATGTCTTAGTCAGGACTCCTGACAAAGGCTGATTAATGTCCTCATCTCTTTTATTAAAGATAAGAGTAGCACTGCAGTCAGGAGATAGAAAGCACACCATAAATCTTCGTAAAATGAGCAGTCAAATAATCACTCATCAGAAATAAAATCTACATACATTAACACTAACACTCAGCCTACCGTGTGCACGGCCATAAAAAAAAAAAAAAAAAAGAGAGAGAGAGAACAGACAGATTTCCGGAAGTTTTAATTTCAACTAGTTCTTTAAGTTTAATGTTACAGTTCCCGTAACCTGGATGCAAAAGCTGGCATTTAAAAGCACATGTGAAAGGACCAGATGCCTCGTCATTACATTAAGAGCATGAAGCAGGCAACAATTAAGCGATTCACTGGAAAGACATAATGCTGATCTATGCTAGCAATTAATCACAGAATACATTAGACAATGATGGGTGACCTACAAATTTTTGACAAAATAATTTTTCATCATGTTGGCGATTTCTTAGCCTAATATGCCTGCAAGGCACAGAGTCCAAACCTGTCATTTATTCCATCTCTCCTTGACAGGCGGCAACCTGTCTTCCAGACAAAATGAACATTATCTGTGCTCACTAGACATTTAGTGCAGGGCTTAGCTTATGACTAATGATAATAGGCAGACAGAAATGTTAGAGTCTGAAATAATGTTCTCTTTGTTAAAGAAATTTCTTGAGGTAGAATTTTTTTTCCCAAAGACACATAAAGATAAAAACTGTTTTTATCTGATTTTTTTAATGCAACTTTAAAAAACAGTATTTCATTTTCTCCAAAATAAACAGAAAAAGAGCATGTCTTTTTTTTTTTTTTTTAATTTGCATCCCATAAGACTTCTTGCTACTTGCTGCAAGAATTCATGCTACAGACTACTCACACAACAGGGATCTGAAGTAGGAATTTCAACAGAGGATTAATAAACAGCCTGGCTTATTAGCTGCTGGTTTTAGTTATCTTATTTTTGTCACTTTTACATAAATGAAGTAGACTAAACCATTCATTTTTACCTGCTAATAATGTAACCAAAGACACATAGATAAGACTCATATAATTCTTCTTACTCTTGGACAGCTTTAGATGTGGATGGAGCCTAAATCTACTCTGATAGAAAATATTTTGGAAATATAAAATTATGAAAACAGGTTGTTTATTCATATTGAATTTTAATCTTCATCAATACACATTTTGGGATAGTTATTCACTGTGAGAATAAAAAGTAAAATAATTTCTTAATTTTTGGTCTTACTAAATGTTCATGGAACAGTGAACCCTAGCTAATGCAGAACCAAAGTACCAGGAGTAGAGAAGACAGCAAACAGACCACAGAGTGTTTTCTATGTATGGTGAACCTTCAGAAGCAAAGTCTTGATTGAGCACTCATTCAGTCTTCATCACACAAAGATTCCAGTCATGTTATTTTGTGCTGGGTTCTGTGCAAACACAGAATCAACATCCCAGAGGATTTACCTGAATGAACCAATCTTTTGCACCTTAGACTCAAGTTCTGCACACATTTGGGGTTTGATCTGATTCCCACTGAGGTCTCTGGCAAAGTTTACACTGATAACTGGATAAAACCGATGAAGAGGACAATTTTTCACAGTCAAGGGAACTTAAAGGAAAAAATAGAGTTGGTTATTACAACAGGAGATTGAAAGTGAGTTTAAATAATATGTATTGTAAATATAAGGACTATTGTAAGTATAAGGACTAAATTCTTATAAAGTGTGAAGGTAATTTTAACCAGACGTGCATCCTCTTAAAAAATATTTAGGTTATTTTATCTGGTATAGTTCAACCTCATGCATGAATTTGTAAAGATTTGTAAATCAGAAAGTTATCTTCACATAGAATTTCATGATTGGGCTGAAAATAACCCTGAATAAATGTATTTTGCGCTGGCATGAGGTTTTTCCATTTCAGCAAAGATGTACAACAGGACAAAACCTGTTTCCTAGATTGTATTTGTTATTTTGGTATTCCAAAGAGTGTGATATAAGTACTTAAGGACAAGAATATTTTTACTAATGTTTTGGTTTTGACTGAAATTGCTGTTAATTTTTTCCTAGAGGTTGACATTTAGATTTTTACCCAAATTGCAAAAAGTCATACTTGATCTCTGCCAAAAGTTTACTTGATCTCTGAAAATTCAGTAAATTGCTGAGTTTCTGTCACTACTTTTAAATCAAATTACAGAGGAAGCATGTATGAGTTACCTTGCAGTGCCGTGGAAATAAAAAAAATTAAAAAAATTTTTAAAAAGGAAGTTTCTGTATTTTGTCTTAAAATATGTTGACTGGAAAAGAATGAGTGAATTTCATCTTTTAAAAATACGACAAGTTTCCAGTTTGAGGATTAAGGTACTCTGACTGTGAAAGCTTATATTTAAATATCCATCTAACCTTTGGAAAACAAATAATTTTAGTCTTCACTGGCTTCAAATCCTTCATGTTTTCTGAGCATCCATTCCATGTCTTCAACTTTTAATATGAAAAAATTATCACATAATCTTTTTTCCGTGATATGATCGAGCATAATTTATTTGTATTGATTCATCAGTCCTAGTTCTATAAGCAACAGAAAGGAACAGCAAAAAAGCCTCTAAGTCATTGCAATATTTATAAAACTAAGTGTTTTTTCTCACCTTGAATCCAGTGGGAAATTCTTTTTTTATTAATGCAAAGTTGACCCAAATTGTCATCTATCTCCTGACAGGAAGCAACAAGGACATCTTTGTTGAATATTGCTATCTAATAATCTGAAGTCAAGATATTCATTGGAGTCTGTCATTAAGGGACTGTCAACATAAAAATATATTTTACAAAGCCAGTCTAGAAGTCTTCATCAATGTTTGTGAATCTGAATTATGAGCTGACTTGGTAATTTTGCTCTTCCCCCAAAACATATTGATTTTTTATGTCATTATGATCCTTTTAATTTACTCTGGGGGAAGAAAGAGTAGAGGCCTTGTTCAAATGCAAATTTTATTGACGTTACTTATGTAAGAGTCAGAAAATACTGATGAGTAGCACCTACATCTGCTATAACTTGATTAATTCAGGTATCTATGACACTGTAAGTTTAAAGTCTATTCATTAAAGCAGTAAGGAAGTCTATTGTTTAAAGAAATTCAGTGGTCAACTTATAAGCAATTGACTAATCAGCTTTTAGGCATACAAAAGATATACTTGAGAGTTCATCTGTTGGAATGGGAACCCATGATGGGTCTTTAGAGATACTCATTTCCAAGTAAAGGGATATATTTTGACTTTCTGAGAGTCACTGTGTATAGAAACAACTTTTTTTCCTGTGAGAGTAACTAGGTTTTTTAGGATAATTTAAAACATTCTATTTTCTTTTGCATTATAAATATTTCCAGCAGCTTTTTGTGTGTCCTTTCACTACCACCATTCTGAAAGTCTGAATCATTACTTGACTAGAATTTCCTGACTATCTCTACTTCAAAGTCAAGATTTTCCTGACTTTTTATGAAGCTAAAGTCTCTGCCTTTTAATGCTGTGTAAAGATATTGCTCCCTCTAAAAAGTCTATTCAACTTCAGGAAATTAGATTTTAGCCCTAAAGATGAATACAGTGTTCTTAGAGGCTGATCTCTTCTTCTGTAACCTTTGATCGATCGATCTATCTATCTATTTATCTATCTATCTATCTAATGCTCAAGTCTTATAGTGAATAATTAGGAGATGTACCTCATTCAAACACATCTTTGTCCCATACATTTTTCACTTGGATACCAAAACCTGCATCTCACTTACTGAAAGTATCTACACGCTATCTGAACAACAGCCAAAGGCAGCACACATTCCAGTTGCCAATTACTCTTTTTTTTTTTTTTTCTGTCTTACCTACTACTTCACTGACTTCCCTGCACTATGAATGCTTAAACTAATCTACTACCTGAACTGCCTCAAACTCTCAACATAATTCTGGACGTGTGCTCTCAAGCCAATCATAATTCTACTGTGTGAATGCTCAAGTTTCTAGTGCCATTTACCTAAGAACAGTAGCTTTTGAAGGTTAATATAGATTCATTTCTCAAGTAATTACAAAAAAAATTATCTGAGAGGAAAGATGGTGATACAATCTTACTAGCTTTGTGTATTCTGATTATCTGAAAATGAAGTAGAAAATCTGTACTAAATATTAATTTTGAATGCAGATGGAAAGAACAAAAACTAATTTGCTATTACATTTCCTGCTTTTACATCAACACAAAGTAAATTCAATTTTTAATCAAAAGAGCAAAATAACCTTTACCCTCCTTAATTACTGCACAGAGGTAGAATTCTAAGTACTTGGGAATTTTCAGAAAATGGAAGTAGATTGTCAGTAACTGATGATAATGCTACAAACCTCATCTTCAGTTTGCCCAGATTGCTCTAGGAGAATAAACAGTCACTATCTATCCCGAATATTAAGCCACATAGCCTGGTCCCTATTTAAGTTCTTCTGGTTGAGATTTTCAGAGGAATTAAAAGGAGTTTAGCAAAAAAGTTAAAGCATACTGAATTTCAGTGGGATTTTGACACTTCATTCCATCATTGAATATATCACCCCACAGATCAAAACTAATATTGAAGTTCTAGCTAGAAACTAGGAAGTCACTGCAGCTCAGAGAAGAATAGGCAAAGGTTTGCTTTCAGAGATATTCCAGGTGCGAGCTACAGTATTTTGCAAGCTGCTATTTCAAATTAAGATAAAGAGTGGCTTGATATATAATACACTACAGAAAAAAAAAAAAAAAACAGAAAAAACATGGAGTGAGTAACCTTATCCATAGCGGAAAGAAATTGATGTCATATCAGGCAAGGTAAAGGCAAAGAAATAGAGAATCCATGGACAAGGATGATATTTGACTGTGGAACAGTTACTGAGAATCCAACAACTCTGCTTCCTTGTGAACCAACAGGCAGATGATCGCCCTCAATTTAAAGTTCCTACCACTTTCCTATTTTGTTGATTTTGCCTCAGTCTTTCTCTACTGCACTCCAGCCAGCTCTTATTCATGTCTTCTCCCTTTACAAAATCTGCTTGCACACTCAGTAGCCCTAGCAAGGTCAGATGCAATAGCGTTGTAAATATGGGGCCACTGCCAAGCTGAAATTTCAGCTGTCTGTGCTTCCTAGGAAGAGGGTAAACAAAGTGAGAGCCCCTGGAAGGCTACATGATGGCCTTAAGGGAAAGAAAAATCAAAACAATTTCTTCATTAGGCTTTAATATACACTCAGTGAGGAAAGAATGGAGCCACGCCACAAACACCAAGGTTATTTCTGTGAGATCTGTAAAACGAGAGAAAAACCTCATGATCAATGTGTCAAAAGCAGCTGAGAGATCTAACAGTGTTGACATGGATGCACCCAATGCCCCACTATTGCTACCATCATTATATGGCTTTTTTGTGTGTAGCTACTCTCAAAAGGCAACAAAAGAACATGTTTTTACAGATCAGAAAATGTTTGAGGTAATTCTGTTTGGGCTATCATAATTAATATGTTGCTGGAAGAAAAATTACATCCTTTTTAAGAGTGAAGACTTTGTCAATTCTGTGATTTCAAAGTTGTCTTGATTTATCAAATTTTCCTTCCTTACTTTTCTCTTTACTTTCATCTAATTTAGGTTGAAAGATGAAAACAATATCGACGAAAATGTACAGATTATTTAGGAGAGCTTAGAGAGTGCTGCAAAGAGCAATGTAAAAGCTGAATGTAAAATCAGATGGAGACTAGAAGCCTGTTAGCAGTGTATGTAAAGATTATATGTTCTTGCTATCATACTGGTGGAAGAGCAAATCAAGGACATCTTGTAGACTATGAAATAGCTGCAGTGGCTGTGGGCCAATCATGTCATAAACATGAACCTATAGAACCTGAACTGTCATTTATTTTATGTCAGTTCATGGTTCTTATTTATTTTCCAGACTCAAATACAATGGAAACAATAAAAGGAAGACTCAACTAGCAGAGGTCTCACCTCTATTTTGTATAATTTGCTGCTTAAAAGCTTACAGAGTAAAACATGTAAATATATGCAGACCTGAGAGTAAGACCTCAGTAAGGAAATTACAGAGTATGGCTGAGGAAACTATGGGCCATAAACAAGAAAAGCACTATGGCTGCTAAGCACCTAGAAACCTGCTATAAATTGTAGCAGAGGTTCTGCTTCAGTGGGTTTAGTATTCTGGGAGAGGTTGGCTTTTGGCTACATGTGGCGGGGAATTCACTGGGGCAGGAGATCACAAGGATTCTCACTACACCGGCCCAGCTGCAGCTCTCAGTGCTATGAATGGGGGAATCTGTCAGAGTTATTACCCAGTCCTGGCATGCATTTTTTCCTTTCAAGCAGCATGACTTGAAGAGAGAGGTACTGGAAATCTCATAATGATGCTGCTGCTTGTAAGATTTCCACTCCAGTATTTCCAGTGCTGAACAATTTCAGATAAGACATAATCATTTCAAGTCAGATCCTCTGTTGATGTAAATTAGCCTAGGTCCACTGGAGTCAATTAAGATACCTCAGTTTTAAAGGATTTACTCAATTTACTCATGAGATTTTAAATCTTTTTTTTTTTTTTTTTTTTTTTGGATTAGTTCCTCTCATAAAGGAGTCTGGGCAGGAAAGAATTGTGTATGCCTGTGTGTTTGTTGGGGCTTATTGCATATTGTTTTGAAGGATAGAGAAGTGAAGGTGAAGAAGCTTAAGAGACAAATTAAAAGTATAGAACAAAAGGAAAGAAATATAGATTCAGATGTCTGAATGAGCTTGGAACCTATTCAAACATATATATGAAGTGGCCAGATTTTCAAATGCCCAGAGGAATCAGTGGTGGGAAACACTCTTAAAAACTTGTTTCAATGAAATTTGAAGGCAAAGAAATTAGGAAGGCACTCTCCAGTCTGGATCTTAAGAGAAACAGGAATAAACTCCTTTCCACCTTCCATTTTTCAAGATTTTCTAGAATAATAATTTGTTACTGAACTCCATCACACTTCCCCACAGCACAATTCAATTCTTCCTGAGACAGGACAATGAAAGACCGGTTAATTTTTTGCTCAACACTCCCATCCTGCACATCCCTATTTACAGGAGAGGTAGCTGTGGTCCTTTCTTTGACCAGAAAGAGATAACTCTTTGCAGCCTTTGGCGAGAGCTGTATGTCTTGCCATGCTCCTTTTCATATATTTCATCAGAGGAAAGTATGACTAGTTTTAGTTCAGAAGAAAAGTTTCCAACAAGCATGTCCCAGTCTACCAGAGGTGTGCTATGCTGAACCTTCAGAAGAAATAGCCCGCAACATAGCACCCCTTCCTCCTCCCAATAGTAAAATATAGGAGAATCTGGACTCCACCAGATCAGAGAAGCCAGGTAAGGTGGTACATTTATGCTAAATTTTCACAATTTTGAAAGTTGCCAACCTTTACAAAAATACAATTGTGACCTATAAGCAGTTCCAATGATACCTGCTGACAATCTGTGACAATAGCTCTAGGAGAGGTGTGAAATGGCATACTAATCACGACATGATGATAAATCTACAATCTAGTCATATTTTAAAAGTTAACAGTATTATTTGGTTAATGCTCAAAGAGAAAAGAATAGCCTATGTTATGAAGATATGCCCAACTAATAGTTAGTAAGCCAAATTTGGAAGCATACAAAAAACTTCTTTATTCCTAGTAGCAATACTTCTGACATGCACCTGACCCATTTCTTCACAATTTTGGATTTTAGAATACTGGGATAAGCCTTTGTCAGTTCTCACTATGACACCATCAACACTGACTGACTGGAAATCTACTGTCATGAACAAAACCTCCTGAACAATCTGTTGAAGAAAAAGAAAAAACTGCTACTATTTGGTCAACCCAATGAGAACTAACATAACTTGTGACATGATGCCTAAAGTAGCATAAAGAAACTGGTAGATGCCTTGCACATGTACGTGTTTATCTTACTTATTTGCATCTTCTAAAAAAGGCTCTATTCCTTTCCTCTTGAAGGACAACTATTGCAATACACAACCAAATAAAGCTACAGCTGTCTAGAATCGTAGAATATCCCGAGTTGGAAGGGACCCACAAGGATCATCAAGTCCAACTCCTGGCTCCACACAGGTCTACCCAAAAACCAGAACACAGCCGACAGGCTTGGTGCCGTGACTATGTCCCTGGAGAGCCTGTTCCAGTGCGCAACCACCCTCTCAGTGAAGAACCTTTTCCTGATATCCAACCTGAACCTCCCCTGTCACAGCTTGACTCCATTCCCTTGGGTCCTATCGCTGGTCACCAGAGGCAGGGTTTTTAGGAGGCAGTGCTTAAAGATTGACCAGCACTGATGGACGCTAACGCCTTCAAAAGCAGTTTCCCAGGGGACCTTACTAATTAGTTCCCTGAGCAGCCTGAAGTCTGCTCTCCCCATATCCAGGGCTGAAGTTTTGGTGGCAGTTTTCCTCCTGTCACCAAAAATTTTAAACTCAACCACTTCATGATCACTATGACCAAGACGGCTGCCAATTGCCACGTCCCCCACAAGACCCTCTCTGTTCTCAAGCAACAGATCTAGGAGGGCACCTTTCCTAGTTGGCTCCCTTAGCATCTGCACCAAGATGTTATCATCGGGGTGTTTTAGGAACCTCCTGGACCTGCTTGTGTCAGCTGTGTGATATTCCCAGTTAAAATCTGGCAAGTTGAAGTCCCCCGTAAGGACAAGGGCAGTTGATCTCGAGGTATTTCTTAGTTCCTCAAAGAATAATTCATCAGTGTCATCATCCTGGCTGGGTGGTCTGTAATAGACTCCCACGACAACATCCCCTTTATTTGTTTGTCCCATAATCCTTACCCAGAGGCTCTCAACTTTGTCATTGCCAACTGCAAGCTCCACACAGCCCAGCCCCTTCTTTACATACAGCACCATCCCCCCGCCTCGCCTGCCCTGCCTGTCCCTCCTGAGGAGCCTGTAACCATCTATTGCAACACACCAGTCACAGGACTCATCCCACCAGGTTTCGCTTATGCCAATGATGTCGTAGCTCTGGGACTGGGCCAAGACTTCTAGCTCATCCAGTTTATTCCTCTTACTGCGTGCGTTTGTGTAGAAGCACTTCATATGTGCCTCATTGTAGGCAGCACCTCATGGAGCAGACCAAACGACCTCACTAGCACACAGTCTAGGCCACCAAGATCAACAAATCATGGAAGGTTCCCTTCTAACTGAAAGACATAGTCAACCTAAAGGGAAGGCTAGTTCAGAAGATTTCTTCTACAAGGAAACAGATGTGCCTATCCTTTTAACTTAGTAGTTAAAACAGCATATAGCCAGTTACAGAAAATGATGATCTGACAGTTCTGGACTAGAATTATGAAAATCCAGCCTAGCCCTTCCCTGTGCCTTAGGGTGGCAAGAATGGCAGTGACAATACTCTGTCAAAGTGAATCCATATGGGGAATGTTTTGTGCAAAAGCTAGCATGGGCCAGCCACTAGCTGGTAACATCGGGAACAATTCTACCAAGTGTTCAGCTTTATCTGCTCTCATGAAGTCATTTGCAGGCACACCATGTCAGGGCTTCTTGCTACTTACAAAGTAGTGCCTATGATTGTCACCCTAAGTAACACAGAGGTTTTTTTTAAGTATACTACATAAAGGTAAGGCATAATGAGCCTACAATATAGGTATAAATAGCTGAAAGCAGAAAGTTATGACCAAATGTAGGGAAGAGCAGTCCATTGGATGACACAGTTAACAGTCCTGAGGAACCTTATCAATAATATTCAGCCAAAATACTATTAACAGGAATATGACGTTGTCTGTGTAGGATACTGACAATTTTTTGTTTTCTATTGAAGATACTTGTGAGGTTACAGACTGTCCCTTTATCAGTTACTGTGTTTCTAGAGGTGTTTCACAATATTTCATGCAATAAAAATGTGACTTATAAATTGCTTTGATTTCTTTCACAGAAATGGAGTGTGCACAATGTAATCAGCTGTGATTCGTTTATTTCTCTCTTAAAATGGATTTTTGAGAATCCATTTTAGGATCTAGATTTTTTGCAGAAAAGATACCATTTTCCTAAGGGGTCTATATTCTCAAGGCACAAAAGGCAAGCCTATCAGACATTATACCAGGCATACAATTATAGGATGTGTC
This sequence comes from Anseranas semipalmata, assembly GCA_013399115.1. Lineage (NCBI taxonomy): Eukaryota > Metazoa > Chordata > Aves > Anseriformes > Anseranatidae > Anseranas > Anseranas semipalmata. Next base: position 214,324 of record VXAA01006474.1, read on the forward strand.
CCAACAAAATCCTGCAAATCATACCACACATTATACTGGACTCCCACATATCTGAAATTCACGGTTACCCAAACCACCTACCTACTGTAATCACAGCATTGTACAATGCGTGGGTGCACAGCATTCAGCCTGCTGAGATCTATTTCATGACTCCCAGTGCATACCAGATACCAGACTGGTAGATTACTATATCTGTATTCTCCTGCCTGTCACAGTGAATAAGGGATTTAATATATAGTTGTAGAATTTATGCTTGATTTTTTTTTTTTTTAGAAAAGGAAAAAGCAGCATTTTTCTTACTAAACTTCTACTCACTCCCAAACTGTGATGTCATAATTATTTACCTTTCCAAAAATTTTGGACATATCCTTATGCATCTATTCACAAGAATTAAAAATAATTTTCCTGAGCCTATTTCTTTTGGGGGAAAAGAAAAAGAAAACATCTTATATGGAGTATGGAATATAAAATAGTGAATTCACCAATAGTCTACAACCACCTTCTGCAGTGTTTCTCAGATTGTATTGTACTGGATCATTTCTTTGTTTATTTATTTAGAATACATGTACAATGATGGTACAAGAATGTTCCAGTTGAAAAGTCAAAGTCTTGAATATGAGAAAAACTAAAAGTATTAAGGCAAAGCATGATACGCCAATTCAGCTTTCTTGGGTACATTATGATAAAGGCTTTAATTATAGGATGCCATCATATTTTTCCCTGGGATTTCTGCCTCATTCAGTCCACAGGATGGATGGATGTTCACTTAATGAGCAGTGATCCAATATAGATTTTATTCATATTGTTCAATGGACAATTTACTTATTTACTGCATAATATTCAGACCAGCTATGAAAACAGAATTACTAATTTTCTAATTTTTTTTTCTGCATCTTCACAAAGTTTTAGTATTTTATTTCTACAAAAAACCCTCATGATGAGAATATTTCTTTACGATTTCCTTCAAAACATATAGAGAAACAAGGCACAAAGACTAAAGAAGAAAAAAATCCATTATTTTGGATGCCCAATTTGCAATGTCTAGAACTTAATATTGCAGAATGTATGGCACAGAATTACAGCTCTTCTTCACTTACCTTGCAGCACTTTTGCCAGTCTAGCCCCAGAGTCACAGCCTAAGCATCATAAAATGAGGAACACACAAGTAGCAGCCAGCTGTACAGAACTTAAGTGGTATAGTCAGTGTCCTGGATTTAGCAACAAAGACAGAAAGAGAAATAAATTGCCTTATTTCTCAGAATTTCTGAGAATTTTCTTATTTTTTTCCTTTTTTTTTTTTTTTTTGCATTTCCTTATCTCATTCATCAGTACATGTAGAGTAAAAGAGCCATTCTGCAGAAAATAGGATCCTTAATAACTTAAACCTCAACCTCCCTAGAGTAGGGCTATCTAGCACACTAAATTTCTCTGATTCTTTAGAATCCATCCAGAACTCCATCAAGGAGTGTTGAGTGCTGCCAAGATTTTCTGCTTCATGAATTCTTGTATTCTGTATGAAGAACTGCCTTTAGGGCATCTCTAGGGTATCCTTACCTTTTGGACATCTAAGCCCATCCCTTCTCTGAGAGTCAAGCATGCCAGTACTTTTTGTGATACATGGCCCCATGGAAACATAGTGGAAGACTGCACTGTTAATGGCTATATCATAAAGCAGAAGCTTATTTGATCAACTAAGATTGCGTAACTGATTTTGAACATGTCCTAATTTTGGAGTGCCTGGCTTGATAAGGGTAATTTTTATGTGGCTTCTAGGTACTTCTTTGTATGGTAACAGAAAAATAAACATGTCATCATACAGCATCATACTGGCATCAACTGTGGTCAACAAGACAGCTTTCAACTTACTCATTTATCTCATCACCTTCCAGTGCAATGGAGAACCATGACCCTTTACCATAGAGAGTTATTCTGTGACTCTCTGGCCCTCTTTTGCACTGCTTTGACATGCTTGGATTGTTGCTCAACAAATATTTGCTGAAAACAGAAATCTGGTAAGGCTCAAGAATTCTGGATTCATTTCTACATTTTGAAGGACAGAGTGCTTTAAGGCTCAGACTTTTCTGCCTGTCTACCAAGGCTAATCTCATATTTGGTCTGTGTTTTCTCCTGTTTGTCTCTGTGCCAGACTTCTGCTTACCCCTTCTTCATCATCCCAGTATCATCAACCTGGTCCCATCACCTTCAGAAATCCTGGCTCTCAGCTTCCACACATTTTATGGCAGTTCATCCTATTTACACACAGACACCCTTCTTTTCATACTCTCCAGGTTGTTTTTTTCCCCAGATTCTCAGCCAAATGCAAGTTATTTTTTTAAAAACATGGTGAAACAAGTTTCTCTCAAACTTAACCAAGCTGGTCTTGCAAATCTTCTGAGAAAAAAAAAAAAAAAAAAAGTGAATCTGAGTGAGACAATTCTGCAAGAAAAAGTTTATCCCAACATATTAATGTTTTGGCACGGTTCTGAGCAACTGAAAACATGATTGTCTAAAGTGAAGCATCAAACTAACTTGGCTGCAGGCAGCACTGCTCGCTCCACCTACAATAAATCCTTGTCCCTAACACTTAAATAGCCAAGTCTGGAAATGTTGCTTTTCCATTTACAAGTGGATCAGCTTGTCTCTTCTGATCCAGCTTCTTGCATCATCTGGCACCAAAGGACCAGAAACTGGGCAAGCCTTCCCAGACACAAATTCCTCCAGTGTGGGCTGGTGTAGTGCCAGAACACTGCCAGTGAAGGAGGTGCCATGGTTGCAGCACTGCTGCTCTTTGGCTATTGACAGATCTTCCCTCAATATCAACCAGTGCAGTGAAAAAACAGCCCTGGGGCTGCTTTCAAATATTTCAAGATAACTCGAAAGTATCTGCCAGGTAAAGGTGCCATTATCAATTAATGTCTTGTCCATCAATATGGACAGGAATTTTCTGACCATTTCTTTTTCACTGGAAAATGTTGATCTGGAGAACTTCTGAAGGAATGAAACACACCAATGCCAAAGGTGAAAATGGGTACGACTACTCTAAAATTTTTGCAGTTTTGAACCCAGATTTACTATGTATTGATTCTGTTTGGGTGTGTAAAACATCAGGCAAAGCTGGAACATGTAAGAAGAAACAATTTGAGTTTGCCCTAATCCCTAACACAGGCACAAGCATGAACAGACCCGTCAGTCCTGACTGTTCTTTCCCATTTGTGTCCTCCACACCAGATCCTGTATTGCCTTGTAACATTACATGGAAAATACTGGGAAGCCAGACTGACCTTTCTAAATGTGCCTGAGATTACAACATAGATGCACACACAAAGTGCAGCACAACTAAACTGTTTTTAGATAAGGTAGTCATAGTAAAAGGGAGTCTCACTCAGACCAGAATAGTCAAGATGGTGACAGTCAAAACCTTTACTCTCAGTCTCCCACATCACAGGTAGCTGCCCTAAATATGACTGTATTGACAACTCTGAATCTTGTAAAAATCTACTTGTGTCCACGAAGGATTTTTTTAAAATCTTGAGTATACCCCAGTGCCAAAAGGAAAAAAGAAAAAAAAAAAAAACTGAAAATCAGATAAAAGTTTTCAATGTTTTCTAGTTTTCATTGTTTCTTTCAGAAACTGTAGCACCCACATATTTGCAGTTTGAAGGGTGAAATGTCATAAAACTGCCTAACCACCCTAACATAAGGAAGACTTTTATAACCCAAGCAAGACAGTCCAGCAGCCACAAGTCTCATCAAACACCCTGTGTTTGTCACCACAGGCAGTACCAGGAAAATGAGCACAGCAGCCCAACACTACCAAAAACTATCCTTTGGGATAAAGAAGCTTTAAAGTGAGGCAGAGATTCCAGAGGTGATGAATCATAATAGCTGAAGATTAAGCTGGTACCATTTAATGGCACTATGCACCTATGGCACTATGGTACCATTTAATGGCACCATCCATGCACGAGGAGAAGAGACTGAATGTAGTATGCATAGTAGAACAGTGGCAATGTCTCCACTGGAAGATGCACACATTATAAGCTCTACTGCCGAAAGTTGAATCGTGCTCTTTATAAGGGTCTGAAAGTATTGTATTCATTCTGCTTCATCAGCATTGTCACTTACCATTGCCACTTCTCCACTGGTTTCTTTAGATGGTTTCTGTCTGTACTGTATGTGAGGGTCTTCCCCTCTGCTGTTTCTGTCCCATGAAGTAGTTTTGCTTTACATGTTTTCTGTACCAGGTCTTAATTTCAAATCTCAGCTCATTGACTAAACATCTGAGTTTGGCTCTCCCTTTGCCATCATTCATCTGTGTAATCACATTATTTTACTTCTGTAAGGCCTTTAGGGATACACTTTGCATGAAAGAAACCTTCTAAAGTCTTAAACCATATAATCAATAGCAGCAGTGTGGTTTTCATTGATAGTAATGCTTTGACCCATCTTGTCTGCCAGATTAAGAGCTGATGCCAAATACTGACCTCTTACTTATTTGGTACAGGCTGTCATGATCCTTAAACCACAGCATATACAAAGAATGATAAATACATTTTCCTGAAGTCAAAGTCTGGGTTGCATAGCACTGTGAAATCAGAAATGCAAATAACAAAATATGGGATATATGTTGTTTAGCATAGCAATACAGCAAGTACATATGACAACAATAATCACGTCACTGTCAGAGTAAATGTGATATACAACAGCAACTGAAATCTACCATTAAAAGCCTAAGGAAATGCAGCTCCTAAATCCTAATTGTTTATTTCTAGCATGAAGTCATATCTCAGCCATTGACCAAATGAAAATGGAAAGGGGCTTATAATTTGACTAAAACACATGCTGATGATGAATAATTTATTCATTAATAAAAACTAATAAGCCAACCCCCACAGCAAACAATTGCTTTTAATTTTTCCATGTCTCACAACTGTATGGAAAACAGAGCTTTTAATGAAGTTCTTCTATTCCATCATTATTTTACATTTATGCAGTATATCTCACAGATCATATTCTTCATGGTCCATATATCTTGACTTTAAATTTCAGTTACTGGACTAAACTTCATTTGCTAACTAAACTGCAATATACAGTTAAAATAACAGCAAGGCAAATCTCTTAGCATTGCCTTCCAGTTTGGTGCCTACTGCTGAGAGATGTACTTACTCGTGTAAAATCATAATATCCATGAAAAAAATGGCGTTTTTTCCATGTGGGTAGCTATGCATATACACAACCATCTTGTTTTATGTGGACATTCATACTCTCAGCACCTTTAGCATGCTACCTCTTGGTTTACGGCAAATGCAGCCCCCCCCCCCAGACACTAGAGGGCAGCAATCTTTCCCGACCACGTGCTGCCATCCCATAATGCTGCCCAGCGCATTTGGACAAAAGCACGTGCTGTTGCTGATTGGATCTGGGTCTGAGGCACTGGAGCTCTTAATGCAGGAGATACATGGAACTTCAGAGCCTCACTGGACAAGGCAGAGGGCTGGGTTTAAATTTGTTAGTATGGGTAGATGTTGATTTCATATGTTATTTAAAGCTATAATTCTGCTTGTGATACATAACTTGAGCCTAAAGCATGTCTGTTAGGGAGTGAAGCTGGACAAGTTGGAAAGACATGAGTGGAACCATCTAAATTTTTCTTTACTGCAATAAAAGACTCAAGCAGAAGACAGAGATTGCATCTGCCACATACAGAGGGTTGTTAAAGGCAGGATACATTCTAAAAATGTAACACTGAGGCTATGATGCTGGGGATGCCTCTTAACAAGTAATAAGTAACTCTCTTTGAAAATAACTCTGTCCCCTTTTAAAATACTTCTCATATAGTTACTTTTGTGAAGTGTGTACACATAAAGTGTACATGAGTATATACTTGTGCTTTAGATGCCATAGGTTATTCCACCTGTCTTTGCAGAAGTGCACAATTTGAATAGGTCCTGTACCAAATCTGCCAGTCCTGGGGTATGATATAAAATGGCACTCGGAACCTGTGCGTAGCTAACCAATTCCTGCTCCAGCTCTCTTGTGTTGAATGTCTTGTTCACACCTCACTTGAGCAGGACACATTTCTGTGTCATTCTGGAGGGCAATACATTAAGAAACAAAATCTCTCTCAGAAAGTTGTATACAAATAGGAGTCTTTTTTAGCAGTACACAGCCTTAAAAGAGCGTAAAACCGAACTGCCATTTAATGGTCCTGGAAAAAAAAATACTGATGTTATATTGTGCTCTTTGCCTCGTTTTTATTCAGTAGTCTGAAGAAGTAAATAAATAATAGTTATTTTAAAAGATCTAATTATCTTAACTCATTTCCAAGGAGATTGAGTGAACCTTTGAGTAGATCCTCACACAAATTAATACTGCCTTCTGTGACATGCTGTGCTTGTGTAGTCCTGTTTGATTGAGCCAGCTGTTAAAACCACAGATGTTTTCCAAATTATAAAGCTAATTCTAGCAAGCTCTGCTATTGTTCCCTGGAGCTATGCTACCAGAGCTCAGCTTCCTGGACCTTCACAGGATCTTCTTCTTTGTTGTCTTCTTCTTCCTCCTCCTCCTCTTCATCCCCTACAGCTGTCCATCCAGTTGAGCAGAAGCAATACTCCTTAGCCCTGCTTTGACATTCTCTGTCCTCATTCTGGCAATCAGTTGATATCTAAAAGCCAGCAAGAGCTTTGTGGCAGAAGCCACATTATCACGTATCCTGACTATGTTATAGGTATATTTCTTTATTTAATTACTTTGGTTTTAATGTACAGTCAATACATTTTAATGTCAACCTTAAACAGGTAAGGACGACTATGATGGGCAAAGAATCAAGGCATTTGAGACTGAAGTGAGCAACCTGAAGTCTCCTTACAGAGAGGTTGAGTGCCCTGTTTTTGACAAGTCTCACTCTCAGAATAGCATGATCTGTTATGATCTATTATGATCTGTTGCAGTCTCCTTTGTCTTAGCTATTTATTACATTTTAACTATTAGTTTATGCTAATATAGAGCGTGTGATTACAGGAGTAGGATACTCTGTTCAGATAACACTGGCTAGATACTGTAAAGTTCATCTAAATTAGACTAGATAGCTAGATACCCTAGTCACCATATAGTCATCCCCACCTCTAATTAGTTGGGATTATAAGCAATCACGCTGTAGCCACATAGCGGGGAACTGTAAATAATGACTGCAGTGGTTCTCATGAATCCTACAGAAATGAATGAGGGGCTTGCTTTACAGAGGGGATGAGCATCCACCTCTCCATTGAAAATCTTTCTCCAGCAATTAGATTCTGAAAGTCTGATTCTGCAAAATGCAAAATATCTTTGCCTTGTTCAGAAAAGCATTTTCAGTGAATATTTAAAGTTAATTGTATAACTGCAGCCAGTAACAGTCAATTTGGTGTTCATGTTCTTAAATATACACATATGTATTTTGGCGGGTTGTGCTGGAGAGGAATGAGAAGGGTATTATGACTTGAGTAAAGTTGAAAGTCAGAAATCAGGACCCTGTTGATTAGAATGAACTCCAGGTCTTCTTCCATTCTTTTTTCACCTAGGAGAACATATCCGGCTAGTTCCCTCTGTCCTCCCCACTACAGGTTTCCTACACAAAAAACATTCCTACCTATTCTGCATAATTTAAAATACTCCAATAGCTGTTCTTCCACATCTCCTGTCTATTCAATGCAAGTGAAAACCGTAAAATGAAGTTGAGTAATTCTGGCATCCAAAGAAAGTGCAAGGAGACACTTTTGAACAGCCAGAGGACACAAAAGCACAGCTATATTATACTCTTTGTCATTCCAAGTTTAACAATAACAATAAGTATATTAATCACCAGCACCACTGAAGTTCTGAGTGCAATTAGCATTTCAACGCCCTCTCCCTTTGCTGGGGTGGAGCAGTTTGCCTCCATTGTGAGCTGCTCTTAATTGTGGTGCAAGAATGGACGGTTCTATGATTGCGTTTTGGAAACTGGTGGTGGTTCAGTTGTTAGATGCAAGCTCAAGTTTCTTTGTTTGTTTGTTTATTTTTTCCTGTACTTGTACTTCTGCTGTGTTAACTCATGGAAATTGCTCAAGGACAGATTTAAATCAAAACAGACAGTTTCCATTTCTGCTCTGTAACTAGTAAGATTTGTTTAAAATGTGCTGCTGCTGGAACATAAGGCATGTCTGGAATGTTTGTTTACTTGCCGTTCTAAGCATGTGCCCTTTTGTGAGGAGACAGGGCTTTCAGCAGTGCAAATCTCCAGTGCCAGTGGCTGAGCCTCTTTAAATAATTATAATAATTGTGGATTGAGATGGGTTATTCTATTTTTAAATAAAGATGCATGTATGTTATTTAATGCAGCGGCTTCAGATATTAACCTCATGCTTTACTGGTCATTTAAAGACCTCCACAAACTACACAAGCACACACATGTAAATGGTTCCTAGGATTATGCCTCAGCAACTTGAAAATGTTTGTATATCTTCTGTGCTGGGTATATTTTGCTTACCCAAGCAGACAAGTCATTTCTGGTTAATCCTACCCAGTTCTGTGACTTGCCCATCCCATGGGGATTTGGTGCATGGAGGTTATTTGTTCTATTAATCAGGAGGTTCCTAAATTCTAATCCTTGGTAAAGCACTGGATTGCCATCTGACCTTGGCAAGGCACTTGACCTCCTTTTGCCTCAGTCAATCCAGCTGGAAAATTGGGTAAAAAGCAGGACTTTTCTGAAAAACAGATGCTGCATCTGAGATGAGATTCTTTTTGCAAATAATAAAGCAAACCAAGAGAAACAGAAAGGGGAACTTTTGCAAAATGCAACTTTCTGGACTTTACTAATCTTTGTTACATTTTACGCTGTGGTAGGAGATTCATCAGAATGCCTTGTTTGACAAAACAATGTATGCTGGTGGATGTACGGCTGATGCAACATTTATGCAAACATTTATGCATGTGTTTAACTTGAAAGACCACATAGCTTTCTTCATTTAGTAATTTACATTGGCTTCTTCTTGATGTAGGAGGAATGAGGTAATGAAGGGACTTGACATGGATATCATATCTGACTGAGCCAGCAACATGCCACAGACCACATTCTCTGGCCTACTCTGCTCTGCTTCACTGTTCCTGTGGGAAATAAAAAAGGGGGGGGGGGGGGGGGGGGGAAAACNNGGGGGAGAAAAAGCAGCCAGCTCTTCTCTCTTCTTTGGGGAGGCAAAAATGCACTTTTCTGAACCATGCACCCTTGGATGAAAGGGAAAGTCTACGCTTCTAAATTCTTCTGTTACTCTATTGTTCGTTTTTCACTCTGCACAACTGCTAAGCAGTATACTAATGATGTAATTGGTGCTATCTACACAAATACATTAAATTTCACTGGGGACTGGAGTGTCAAATGTCCTTCTTACAAATCAAACAAAATCCTGACATTTTATATAGACAATCAAATTCGGCTCAATACAAATGCTTTTACTTGAAAGTGCAATAAATGGGCAAAGGAGACTAACATTAAGGCTTGACTGGAAATGACATCCCAATAGAGAATAAGAGATAACAGTTGAGAAGTCATGATCAACAGAACATTTGCTCCTACATATACTTCATACATTGCAGGAAACTTTGTTTGCTCGTTTTTATGCATCATGACAATTATTTATGCTCTTATTTAATTTGTAAAAAAAAAAATTGTCTTGTTTACTCTTACGAAATTATTTAACAACTTACAGCTCTGTATGATTTCAGTGAGTTCAGTATTACTATCAGGAATTTTTTTAAGTCACAATACCTATTTAAATAACTAAAGAGGTGTTAGAGCTTGCTTGTAGGGTGGTGAGTTTTGAAAATGAGGTCTTCTACATCTTTAGAGTCATTTAGATTTGAAATACAAAGTGGTACTCAAATGATGGAGACTCACTTAAAAAGAAATTAGAATAAAATGCTTGCACACCTGGAAAATCAGAACTACCAAATTTCACAAAAGTAACTGAGCAGGAATTAATTCTCTTAGGTAAAAGAAGAAAACAGTAATTAAAGGAGACAAACAAATTTTTGTATGTCTTTTTGGGTTTTGTTTTCTTTTTACCAGTTCTTCTATTGGTCCTTTAATCTTGGTGGCAGAGGTTCCTATTTCTTCTTACTAATTCTCTCTGACAATAAGTTGGCAACCTTCCCTGTGCAAATACATTGGTGGAGTTTTAGGTCGGCCTCACCCTGAGGGAGAAAAGTGGCATGGTAGGAGTCTTTGTTTCTTGTCATAAAAAGCACAGAGGTATTTTTCTTTGATTCCATAAGCAAGAATTTCTATTTATTGTGCATAGCACATAGTACACGAAGTACAGTGTGACTGCATTCTAGTATTGAGATTACTTTTCCATGGGGCCGGTAATCTTTAACTGGTAAATGAGTGGTATGCTGCGGCTTTGAACGGCATCTTCCATATCACCTTCCCATAAAGACCCACTGAATAACTACAAAATAAAGAATATTTCTATCACCTGTCACCACATAGATGAAAGCATTAAAGTGGTTCAAAAATCATCTAGGCATTTAAGAAAGAAATCTTTTATGGACTTAGGTTTGCTTAAGAAACTGTAGATTTTTTTTTCCTGTGGAACATTCAAAACATGTAAGACTCATTTTTTTCTCAAGACAATAATCAAAATGAATGAATGAAAAATCTATGTCTACAGTCATTAATATTATCTTATAAAACCCAATGTTTCCACTTTTTAAAAAAGCAAGTTTCAGAATATTAATTCCAAGTGAATATTTCATTAAAAAAGATTTTCTAACACAATCTTTAAGTGCATTAGCAATGGTTCTGTGGAAAACTATTATCTGGTGTCTAGTTAAGCTATATTGTATACTATCCAGGGCTAGGCACTATACAAGAGCAAAGGCGGGAATGATCTCTGCTTTTCTGAAGAATTTGCATTCTAAAAAAAAAAAAAAAAAGAACATAACATATAGGGAGGGGAACAGATGCATCTTTGTTCCTTCCTCTGTCCCTTCTTATCCCTGCCCATACCACTCTCTTCTGTTCAAGTCTGCATCCCCATCCAGCATTTCTCCCCAGCTTTGAATTCTAAATCCACTTGCAAGTCATTCTCCAATTTCAGTTTCATTCAGACTTTCCACCACTGGATAATTGATGTGCACAGAAGTGCTTCCATCTCACTGAAAGATGGCTCAGTAAAGGCTTTCACATGTGTATGGGTTCTGGTATTCTGGTGTTGGATTAGTTGTATGGACAAACCGTACAGACAGAAGTCATGCCGTTCGACATCATCCTCTTTCGGCTCTCTGCCTCTTGTCTTCTTGCTCCAGTGCGCTACTGGTGGCTCTTATAAGTTATTCAGAGTTATACTTATAAGCAAGTTATATACTTATAAGTAAGTTATAGACTTACTGAGTATATTTTCCCAGTGGATTCTTGAGCCATATGTTTTCATGTGTTTACAATATTTTCCTTCTTTGTACTGACACCTATTACTCATTTTTATCATCTCTCTCTTCTTGACTGATGCTACTATATTAAGAAGGGGATGGGAATGTGTAAGCATGAATATGTGTGCATGAATGGTTATTCTTTCCATGTGCTATATGATACTTGGGAAATATTTTACATTTCTCAGTTCAACCCGAGGCTCGGTCCTTCATTTTTCATTGATGCAGAGAGACCTTGAAATTAAATCACTGAGGAAGAATTTGGGGTGNTCTGAGATTTAGGTAGTTGCTAGTGATAACATGTTCTGGTAAGCTAAATGAAAAACAGTTCAGTTTATTGTATTTAACCTGTACAGCATCTTTAAGTGAGAGCTGAGGGTGTTTGACCCTATCTGGGTCAGGCTCTAAGGAATTAACCAAGCAGTGAACTCTAATATCCAGCTTGCCTGTCTCCCTGATAACCTGACTGCATTCACTGTGTAACTGCAGAGCTTTCTGATAAAATTCACCTTGTACTCAGGACCAATCTCATAGGGGAAAAAATAAAACTTCCCCACTTTCCTAGGGGGAAATATTTTATGTTTTCTTTTGGGCACATAGAGAAAATAGTAACATTTTAGCATTGTCACTTTATAAAGAAAAATCTGTATTTTCTCTAATTGATACCACAGTTATTTCATTGGGATGGCCTTCATCTATTGTTTTATTATTATTATTTTCTCAGTAATTAAATACTTTATACTTGATTATATGCATGTATAAGAAGATACATGCATGCATTTTTTTCTATCAGGCAGAGTTCTCTTATCAACAGTCAGTAAATCTCATTGGGCTTCCTTTTTTTCCTCATCTTTTTTTCTTTTTCTTGATCTAGCAAATAGTATGTCAAGTGCAGGGAAAATCTTACTGTCTGCTTAAGTTAGAGTTCTTCCACGTGCCTCTTTTACTGTCTCAGAGAATTGATGGAGTTTGGGATCTTGTTCTGCCTCCTTTCCTTTTCTGGTATATTTCTATTTAAAGACTCAATGCCTGATAAAAAGCCTGTATTTAGTGGCTCTGGCTCTAGCAGTTTCAACTCCTGTGAGAAAGATGAATGCTTCATATAAGAAACAAGTAGATAATAGCTACCTCATGCCAGTGTTCTGTAAGGCTTAATTCTTAGGACCTCATGCAGTTCTTGGAGGATTGAGTGGAATAGCGATTGGATCAAGCCTTTACTTTATGCAAAGATCTCTCAAGATGTGAATAATGTTCAAAGCAAAAGGCTTGCTCTTGTATTATTGCTTTTATTAGGATTATTGTTAGCATTCATATCTTTCTTTTATTTAAAATAACCTTCTGCCACACCCGCAGAGAGCTGGAAAGAAAGTTGTCTGTTTTGTCCAGCTCCCCAGATGTATTTTGGGACAAGCTGTAGTGATTTTAGAGGCAACATCATCTTGTAAGTATTAGCATGATTAGACTGCCATGTCTTGGATATCACGCCTTTCCCAGTGCTCTGGAGCCTATGTATTCCTGGCAGTTCCCCTGTGAAGGAAGTAGTTTATGTGTTGATGGATACCATGCAAATTGTTCTGTCTGAAGCAGCTCTTGCACAATCAACCTATTTGAGAGGAGAAAAAAAAATGGATTCCCTCTGCCTATGTAATGCTGTCAATCAAACCACACCTAAATACCAGTAGGAGACTGAAAGTTTGGGGAATTGTTGTTTTTGGCTAGCAATTACTGTGCAGCATAAAGCCAGATCGTGAGCTCAGTGGCATAAGCATAAATCCAAAACTCAACTGAAATGGCTTAAATATCTGGGTTTACACCAAACTTGGTGTAATCAGAATGACCGAACAGCATGCATGACCATCTTAGAAAAAGAAAAGCATGCTAAAATTGTTTCTGTAAGTGCATGTGAAATCCTGAGGAGTACTGTCTGCTTTGCATACTTTTCATTAGTATTTACAACTATTTAAAGAAAGCTACCAGTGTTGTCAAAGCAAATTAACTTGTTCTTTGAAAATCAATCTTCCTTTTTTTTAGGTGTATACTGTATATCCTCACACATTTTTTGCCACTGATGGTTTGACACGTTTTATCTCCATGAACAACAAAGCCATGTATAATTCCATGCAATTGTCTTTTAAGATATGAAGGGGGAAAAAAACTAATTTACAACACAAATATATTAGGTTTTTATATAAAAAGCATCACATGTATTGATCAAAATGACTTTCTTTACAATATTTGATGCTCAAAAGAGAACTAATTGTATTACATGTTATCAGCATATATTATCCCATTCAAGCTGTGCCAAACAGGAAAATTGACAAGTAAGCATCTACACTGGAGTTACATACCTCCAAGTTGTAATCAGATAACAGTGTCTATATGCTCAAGTAATATTATTCTAAAGGACCTTTTCAGATACTGCCTCACAGGATTTTGGAATATCTTTATTAATCTTTATGTAGATTAAAAATACCTTCCACATATATCTTGCATTTTTGTACCTCTTAGTTTCCAAATATATTTGTTAAGGCTAGACAGTCTGCACGTAATGAAACTGTTACTCATATAATTCAAAAACCTAAAGTAGGACAGTTAATCTAAAGCACATCCATACATACTTATAAACAGTACAGGATGAAAACAAAATTGTCATGTATGCATACGCAGCATATATATTCTATAATAAACTCTTCCTAATCAGTTGTGCACTTTATAAAACAATATAAGAGAAATGACAATGCTGTCATTTGTATATTCTCCCTCAGTTCTCTAATGGAAAGCTTTTTTTTTTTCCTTGCCAACTCATTCCTGACAATGTTAATGATTCACTATAAAGCAGCTTCTGTGCTATGATTTGTGACATTCAGACTGGTTAGATGGGAGGACTAGGCAGGTTTCTGGGGAGTGTTTTGGATGCAGAAATGCCTTGAAGATAGCACTTTATTATATTTAGGACAAGTATGACATCCCACTTCAAGGAAAAGGCCCCTATACATATTGAGAAGGGATTTCTATGGTTTAAGTGGGGAGGAGAAGGTTAGTTTAAAAGAATGCCTCTGTGTTTTTTGAGGCGACATAAAGATAGGAGGTAGAGAAATGGAGGCAGGAGGCAGAAGGATTATGGATAATGGAAGAATTTTGCCTGAGGGTATGTGCCTGCTTTGCCTATTCCTGTATAACTAGAATATTTATAATTCAAATACTTATCTTTAATAATTAAAAACTGAGGAATATTAAAGACAAAAGGTAGAGAATATTATGTACACATATGTAGGCATCATGCATTAAATCCCTACAGTTGCAAAATATAGCAAGAGGTAGATTTAAAGGAGGTTAAAAAAGTGAATATTTTAAAATGTCTTGAAAAAAGAATTTCAAAGTCACTCCAGTTCTGCCAGAAGTGATACCCCTTACTTCTTATTTCTACACATAACTAGTCATGGGGAGAGCTACTAAAAATACACTGCATGGTGGCTTGACATCAGCACATCAACAATTAAAAAGTGGATACAAATATTTCAGGTTTTCACAACCTTAAAAGTTTTCCTCATGATTTATGAAAACATTGGATTTGCCAAGGCAATTGCATTTTGCTTTCACAGGACACTTAGTTACATAGCTTAAGTAAACGGCTAGTTGCAACAGAATGCAATATTCTACCACATTCAGTAACACTCTCTGATCTGCTTTCCACAGACAGCGAAGAAACAAAGAAAAACAGCCATTGCTGTGGATAGAGAAGAGTGTTTGAAAAGAGAAAGAGACCTCAAATATGCCCCTAGGTATTATAAAGCTGTCAATTATAAGCAGAAAAACAATACAAAGGCTGCAACAAATAATTTATAAAGTGAAAACTATGCAAACAAATAATAACAAATATTAATCCATTAAGTTTTAAAGATTTCAAAGACTCCATTTCAAACATTAAAAATTAGCACAACAAAATCAAAAAGGCTGTAGTTAAAAATATTTTAGAAACAGAAAGCTTGGAAACCAAATATGAGTAAATCAAAGATTCAAATCAAATTATTCACTAAGGGCAAAGTAGCCCAATTTTGAAGCATGTTGCTTTTATGAAAGTGAATTTATGGATGATAGATTAAACTAATGCTTGAAAATCAGAGGTGTTAATATTTACACCTTTGCTCATTACAGCAAGGAACGGATTAATGAAGAATTAAACATCCAAGTCTCTTTGCTTCTCCATCAAATGGAGTAATCCCTGACTGAACATTAACTCAACCTGACAGTAATAAGAAACTCCTATATATATGTAGACGTACATATGTATACTATATATATAATATGTTTTAAAACAGATGTTAACACACCCGATTACAAAATTAATATCCTTATGGTGATATCAAACTACAGCTAATGAATAAAGCCAGTGAAATCATTTGAGGAACCTCTTTGTAATCTAAAAATATATCAGCAAAAGTAGTGAAATGCTATTGTTGAAATATAAGTGTATCCTATATAATTTATTTCACCCACCCCTGCTGGTTTAGATTGACCATGATATTGAATTGTGGCTTTTAATAGATGCCTGAAATATTACAGATCAAATAAAGACCCATGAAGGTCACTGTTTTTAAAGTACAAATGTCCGAACAACTCATTTTTTTTTTCTAAAAATGTCAGGAGTTTTCTCTTAGGACATGAACTGCAACCTATCCCAGTCAATGAAGGGCTCTCATTGACTTCACTCAGTTTTAGGTTTGATTCATGGGAGGGAGAAAGAAGAGAAACAGTTCTATATCATGGCCACCAAAACAGCACGTTTTTCACCTAAATAAGTGTAAGTGCTGAAGGACTAACATGCCTAAAGGCATAATAAGGCAATACAGTGCCACCTGCGTTATCTGTTCAATGTCAAAGTGACAAAGGCTTTCTCTCTATGTTTGACTTGCTATACAGCAGGCGGTGTTGGTGAAGTTAATGGAGACTATCCAGTCATGGGTGGGACCCAGGCCAGTGAGTCTGCTAGCCCAGTACAGGTAACCTGAACACATCCTGTCTCCACCTTGCATCCACTGTGGCACAGGCTCAAGGCAAGCAAAGGATAGATTGGCTGCTGTCTATGCCCACATCCTGTCAACACAGGTTGATGATGATGAGTAATAGATGGGAAAGATATGTGATGCTTAATTAATTACATTTGACTGCTGTGCTCATCTTTTTAAATTTATTTTTGCTGTATAGATTTTAAGTTTCTAGTAATTACAATCTTTTATTTTTGGGGTGTGCTTATGTGAAGAAGACCTGTTGAAAGCAGTTTTATATTAGTTTATCCAAATGTAGATACTACCTGTTTAAAGGCCTCATATTAAGAGAGTGGTGTGCTTGGAGGCTTTCACTTTAAATTAAACTCAATTTCTTAATGTATGCACGTCAGTTCATCTGAAAGGCCATTATTACTAAGGAAAGGAAAAGGTTATTTGACAAATTGATACAGATCAATATAATAGCTCAAACAGGTCACAACTGAAAAGCTGTTAGACCTCAGTGTAGTCTACCACCTAAATACAGCCCAATTCCCTTTCCTGAATTTGTATCTGCCTATGGAATATTTTCATTAGTCTTTCTGTCCTTCATGCCACCTTCTGCTTCAGCCCAGAGAGCTACGCCTAGTCCTCCTTCCTTCCTAGTTCTTCTGCAATCATGTAATCTTCAAAATAAAGAGGGGTCACTGCTGAGCCTCATCCTGATGTGGTTGCTCCAACATGCATCTACCAACTCAAGAGAAGAGAATTTACAAAAAAAAAAAAAAAAAA
>VXAA01006474.1:231574-254399 GCA_013399115.1 Anseranas semipalmata
AATCTGGGTTTTGTATTGTTGAGGTAAAAAGAAGGTTAAGTCCACAAAAAAACAAAAAAAAACACCCTTCCCAGTATGCAAACCTATCTGGGTTGGCTTTTTTGTCATTGTTGTTTTAATTAGATAGTAGAAGGTGCAGAATGAAAAACTGAAGAAACTGAACGTACATCAGCATGCATGTGGGAGGTACGCAGGAGACGAGACAGTGTATCTGTGACCTGAGCAGACATGTAGATTGCCAACCAGCTGATGAGACTAACCTGTCTGTGTGCTTGAAAACCATCCTGTCTGGGATCAGAAAAAGAGGAACTCTGAGGAAGTGTTTAGCTAGGCAGTGAGTATCCAAGAGCACAAAAGGGACTTTACCAATGCTACACAGGATTTCAGTGAAATGTCAGAGCAGGGAAGATGAGCAGGGGACTGTGATGTCTGCGGACTTCAGCATAGACTCCACAGATTATATTCTGGAAATTTTTAAACTCTGATGCCGTATTATTGCTATTCACAAAATTCTGTATTCTTTGCCTTCTAAGCCTGCCATCATGTGAGTATTAAACCCTGCAAAAATTGCATTTAGAAATATGCAGTATTTGCCTATGTAAACCTTCTTCTATGCTTGATGGCCACTTTGTAACATATATTTAGGATAGACCGCGAGGAGATAAGTTAAAAAAAAAAAAATAATTGCATGGCTTCTGCTTGAAGCTGAACATACTCAGCTCTTAAACATCTTTTATAATAACCTGGAAAACATCTTCCTTTTAAAATTAGATGATTATAGATGTAGTGGCTGCCTATGTGAGTTCACTCAACTATAAGCGCTCCAATAGATTCATCTAGTATATCTTCTAGATAATCCAGGTCAGGAGACTGACCCTTTGAGGCTGTGAACAAGACTCCACTGAGCTGGCTGAAGTCTGTTCCTGGAATTCCTGTTCGGTATTATCCCATCTTTTTTCTGCAAATCACTCAGCTGGGTACAGGACAGGTCAAAGGTATAGCAAGCTTTTTGTCAAGGCATTGAAAAACTGTGGTCAAGTATGCCAGGGCACAGACACCCCAGAATACACAGGTAAGCACACAAAACACACAGGTTGAGTGACTCTGAATGCACGGGTAGATTGCTAAACATTGGATTTGTGTCCTTAGTTTCACAGTACAGCTGCTGGAAATGTTTGATCTACACTCAGAAAAGCAGTTTAGTCCAGTAATGGGCCAATGCCACCAGTTGCTTTCACATGGGCTAGTAATAGTATACATTTTTATGCTAAATCATACTCATATGAATAACCCCTCCAGGAATGAACAAGAATCCTGGTATGCTCCTCTGGTTATCCAACTGCATGTGAGGAGGGAATCTTGGGTTTGGCAGAGAAAACATAAATTTACTATGTCTGTACTTGAGCACTGCTCATGAGAACTGAAAGATTAAATGTGAAGCAGGGAGAAAATATCATGGCTATAAAATTCTGGAAAATAAGAAAATAGAAAGCTAGCAGATAGAAGGTCCAGAAGGTACAGGAAGAGGTAACTGTAAACAGAAGGTTACTGACTATCTATTTATATATCAGTACAGCCACTCCTAGCAAACTCCATCCAAGCTGCAAAATGAGTGCAATTCAGCCACACTTTTAGGGAGCTGGTCTGCTCAGACTTCATACGTATTACTGGGGTATGTATAAGGGTAGATGGTAGAACAGTATGGATACCTACATTTGTGTAGACAGACCCTCAGTTCATACACCCAATTTTATGCCAGAAACCACCGATGTCTAGAATGAAACTGAAGGAAATTGGCAGGACATCATGGATTCCAAGATATTTATAAACTTGGAAAGCTTTAACAATGTAAATCTGTCTTAAGATGGAGCCAACTACTGAGAATGCTGGCAGCCTGGAAGCTAAAAGCTCTGTATGTTCATCTATAGATATGTTTGAGCATGTTTCAGCATATTTGTGCTGCTCTTGTAATATACTAAAACTCTGAGCATATCCCTCAACCTGTCAAGAGCCAAGTCCATTGTTGCCTTTTGGGGTATTAGATTGCTGTTTCTCCTTTTCACCATCCCACCCCCAAGCTCTTCATTACTGCTATGTTTTTTTTGCATAGGAATTGAAATGACCTAAATAAAAATGTGTGTGTTGATCAACAGAATGTAATTCTTTCACAACTTCTACATGACATTTTCTTGGTAAACAGAAGAAACTCCAAGCTCTTAAATTAAGGAAAATTCTTTAATGTTATTATGATTTATATTACATTTTTATTTACATGATTATATTATATTATATTTAATCCAACTTATAAAGATAACATGCTAGAAGACACCTCAGTAGTTGTGGAAGCCAGTCCAATAAAGAGCATACAGACACGCACATTTGTGGTCTTCCATGTTGTGGCAAACCAGCTGAAATAGCTGGGAAAGCTTTACGTTAGCATCTAAAGGGATGTTGCCCACGGCTAGAACACTGTGTATATGCTCAGACATGTAACTTCCATTCAAAATAGCAAGTGTGTAAAGAAATAAGGCACCAAGAGACATAAATATATATATATATATATTTAGTTGCCTAATTGCCAACACGAGTCTGAGTAATAAAATGTTTTTGATATATTAATTTATAGAGAACAATTATATATGTTTGGTACAGCATCTAATAGAATGACTCATATCACTGGAATGTTAAAATCACTGGCTATACCCTGTGAGGAAAGAAAGGGAGACTAAAGGACAGAGAGTGGATAGTGTATGCTAAAGATAGCATTATCTGCTTTAAAATTATTGACAAAGTAGGAAAAAGGGGCTTGGAATGCTTATTGATCAGTATATTAAATGATAAATCATGAGATGGACCAGTGGTGCGGGAGTCAGCAACAGGCTACCAGATTGAATTTAGGAAGAGAATGAACAGCTCTTTAAAAATCTATCTGAGATGGTTAGGTAGAAAAATTGCGTTGTGGAGGATGCTAATCAGGAGTTATGTGCAGGAAATTTTACCCTGTAAAATATCCTTGGAGTCTCTGAAAGCTCTGGATAACTTTCTAGTTAAGAAAGTATTTAAAGAAATTCATGAAAGTTCTAGAAGAGACTTTGTTCTTCTGGACAATGAATGATTTGCTGACAGTTATCAAGGTAGTAGTGGGCACAATCTAACTTCATTTTTATGTGCAAACAAACTACAGTCCCATCCGGTAGTAAAACAGCCAGCAGCCTTTCAGGAGCAATATATCAGACTGTATTTTTCTTTCCATCTTGTCTTGTCTCTGTTTGAGTTAGGGGCTCCCAGCTCTTGCAGATTTCAGAACTCAGTAGGAGCTAAGAACAGGGAAACACTACCTTTCTCGAGATCTCATGGCTCATCGCTCATGGCACTGGACCAACCCTGCTATGTGACATTCAAAACCTCTCCATTTATCACTCACGCTGAGGGTGGCTGACCCCTGGTGCAGTAGATATATACATATATACAGCCAAAACCAGCTTTGAGCAGATTGAAGCTTTGTTTCAAAACTGAATACTGTCCCAATCAGAAGCAGTGAAAATATTTTGAAATAAATAAATAAGCAGGAAAAATGAAACATTGATTATAGTGAATAAAAATCATCAACAGTAGAATGCAAATAACTGAAAGATCTAAAAAAAATCTATTTCCCTTAGTGTTCAGAAAAATATCGTGTGTTTCTTAATATATAAGAGAAAATAGTACCTAGCAATGACAGAAGTAATGAATGTAAAATTATCAGTCTGCAGAAGAAGAAGCATTCAAAAACATTTGTGTTCTGGAAAGATGATGTTCTCATATTTTACAGAAAAGACAAAATACTTTCAATTAGTAACAAGTAGGGGGGAGGTTAAATAGCAGCTATTAAATATTTCTAGATCTGTAAGAATGGATAAGTTTACGTCAAAAAATGGTTGGCTAAGAAACTCCTTGAAACATTACAGTTGACTTTTAATAAATCTTGAAAAAGTTAATATTGTGCCAACATTTTAAAAGTAAAAGTCTACATGGCTCTAGCCTATACAGCTGACATGAATCCTGAACTAAATAATGGTAATAATGTGATGTAACCAGAGAAGAATTGAAGGTGATTGCATAATGTAAAGGAATGTGATTGTGTGAATAACAATCAATCTTCATCTTGTTTTCTGATGGTATCACAGGTTTGATTGTTAAATATACCTGCATCTGTTTAAGTCAGAATAAAAATCAATGTTTGCTTAGTGAAGATAAAATATAACAGATTACCGGGTTACAGTCTACAAGGGACAGCATGAAGAAGATATTCCTAACAATAGAAAGGATTTTAGCCCAACACAAAAAAGCATTGCATGAACAACTGGAACTGATGATATATAAACTTCTACTAGAAATATATTTTAAAAGCTATGCAAATTAAACAATAGAACTATTTCTCAGGAGATGGAGAATTCTTACTATTTGCAATCTTCAAAACAAAACTGAGTATTTTCCTCAAAGGCACTGGAGCTTAAAAAGAAATTGTGAGCATAGGGCTACAGTTAGACAGCACTTTTGTTGGTTATAACACAGCCCTAAAATCTATAACATTTTTTTGTAAAATCAAAAGGAATTTTGCCATTGACTTCAGTAGTAATAGTTCTTCTACATGAATACTCTCATATGAACTGAGGACAATCATGTAAGATTATATGTGATAGAGCTAAATGGCCAAATATTTAGCTGCTTTGATTTTGAAATCCAGTTATTAATTTCAGAAATTAAAATATTTCCATATTTAAGCCTTCGTAGTAGTAGTAGTAGTAGTAGTAGTAGTAGTAGTAGTATTTACAAGGTACTAATTTCTCAACAGTAACACCTATTGGTAAAAGTCAAACTATCTTCTAAAGGCAGAGAAAAAGGCAGCCCCAGAGCACAGGAAATTTAAAACCACTCTGAATAGAACACTAGAAAATATACGACCAAGTATAATCCTGTACCAGCATCATGGAACAGGCAATATATCTGCTAAACAAGGGGCCAAGGTGTCTGCATCAATGCAGATCAGCACTGTTATCTGACACTACCGTTACTGCTATCCTCTGATAGCCGTGTGTTGCAGCCTAGCAGGCCAGAAGATCTCGTCAATGAAACAGACTCAAAATATATAATTTGACAGATACTCTCTCACTGAATGTTCCCCAGATTTAACATAGGTTTGATGAGGCATCCCAACACCAACAGTTTTGTAACTTCAGAATTCAGTGCTGGCACTGGGTCACAGGTTGGGTTATAAGATCATTCCTACCAAACACAGAAAAAAAATCTTTTATTTCTCTCTTCATCCTCTTGAACCAAATGCAGAAAACTCTGTATGTGTTTTCAAAATGCATGAAGAAGTAAGTGACAACTTTAACTAACATTTTATCTTGACTTTCTTTTAATAATACTTCTGAAAGAAGTAGTTGCTCTGTGCCAAATTACAGACCACTGTTTGAATGAAATCTCTCTACCTGGGGATTCTTCCCACCTCTTCATATATTTGAATTTATCTTCCAAATCTATTTTAATGAGCTCTATATAAAAATGAGAGCTCATACTTCTCGAGCCTGATGAACAGGTAATTACTGTTTTGATTCCCATGAGAGGTCTTTGAAAACCCATCTTGTCATGGAAGTTAAGGGTATAATGTTTTAATTGTAGGTAGGAGAGTGCTGGGATAGTGCTTAAGCTGAATATTCTACCATGTAACCATTGTCCAAAATGCCTTTACACAAATGACCTATCAGTTGTGATACAGCTTTCACCTGTATGTTAAAGAGAGGTTAGATTTTTTCTGCCAGGGACTCTGGATAGTTCTCTCTCTGCTATACTAAGAGCAGTTTTCATCTGGAATCAGATGGAAAGTGGTGTGCTCTACAGGTCAAAATTTAGGTCCGTACTTAATTGATTATCTTTTGGCAATTAACTACAATAATAAGGTCAGTAGAGAATTTCTCATTTCAGCCTATTCTTAGTGTCTATGAGCTGTGTTCATGTAAAAATCTTAATCTTTTACTTCCAGTTCAAAAGGACCATGGGATTCTTATGCTGCTGGATATCATATGAAAAGATGACAATTTCAGAAACTTCCCTAGTACACCAGCTATTGAGAGATAATGTAATGGATGCACCCATGGGTAATGGGTGCAGCAAATTCTGCCTGCCCTGAGGCACTGTGCCTCTGGGATCAGCGCTGCAATGGGACAATTCTGTATACTACAGCAGTAGCAGTGGAGTAGAGTCCAAATTTTCCATGGCAAATAAAGCTTGTCAGAATTGTTTCAATTCTACTTCTTCACTAAAAAAAGCATATTCAGGTCAGCATGAGGGAAGAATTGGGAGCAAAAACCTGGCCAAAGCAAGGGTATGGGGACACAGCTTGGGAGGAGAGAAGCTTCCCACTGAGCCATGCACATGTGACATAGCTCCTGTAAGAGCAGCTGGAAATGGAGCTTCCTACAGTTGATTTTTAACTATCAGTTTGGGAACTGATAGTTTTAACACCTAGTTTTTCCAGATCAGATTGTGTCATCACTTGCATCATGCAGATTAAATGAAATAAAATAATTTGAGAATTCATGTCAAATTCATGACTTCTGCTTAAGTGCCAAAATGAGAAAGGTTATTCCAGCTAACCATTTTCTAAAGAGTAAAACAGTTGATTTTTTAAATTCAAAGATCTATTTCTCTTCAAAATGCATCCATTTTTAATTTTTTTAGGGAAATAACATTTTGGCTAATCCAAAATGAATGTTTTACAGTTTGCATTTCAGAAATAAAAGAAAAAATTATTTGGTCTAGGGTTGACTCAGAAGGATTTTTTTTGAGGTTTTTTTTCAGCATCAAATAAAAAAAAAAAAAAAAGTCACTTCGTTTCCCCAGTTCTGTACACAGATACAAATGGAGACTGCCGAAGAAACAGGTGCTCAGCATCTTTGAAAATCAGGCCATTAAAGTAATGATTTTAGCCTATTGATCTTAAAGAGAAAGGAAATTGTACAATGAATATATTTAGAGATGATACCAAAATAGGAAGGACTGGAAATAGCAAACATCAGAGGAGCTTAGAAAGCATTAAAATGAATACAATTTAATATGGATAAATGTAAAATAATACACGTGGAGGAAAATGCTATCTGGCATAAAATCAAAGGAACATTCTGCAGGAAGAACAGTAATGTGGAAGAGATTTGGGGTGAGAGATAAGAACATATTGGACATGAGGTTTCAATTTAATGACGTTGCACAAGTAGTAGAACTATTCATGAACACAGAAAGAGATTAATTAAGATTTTGATTTGCTTATTCCTAATGGTTGATATAGTATTTTATTTCTTATCATTAGCCAAATTCTGTGCTGTTTGGAGAAGTCAATTTATACAGAATTTCCTTCTTCTTTTTTTTTTCTTATGTTACCTTTTTGCAAATAACTTCATCTGCTACTGTGTTCAGTATGCACAGCAAGTGTCTCAGAGAGAATCCAGGAAATGATGACAGAAACAAGTATTACAAGGTGTGATCTATTTTGTGAGAAGCCAAGGGTACTTCATGGTTAGAGCTCAAGGAGAAGAAGCTATGGTAACAGTCTTTAAAAGTTTAAATGGCAATAGTCCAAGAGAGGGAGAGATGATTAACTGAGGTTGGAAATGGCATGTTAAAGAACAATAACATGAAAGGGGAAAGAAATGTGTATATAAAAATGAAAAACAAAATGTTAGTCACAAGGACAATGAGATGAAGGGAAAAATTACCCTAAAGGTAGTTAATGCATCATGTGCTATGCGTGCTTCAAAGGAGGCTTGATAAAACCCTGAGGGCATTTACAGAAGACAAGCTTTCCGTGTAGGGCATTGGGCTATTCCACCTACATGATCTTTTCCACTTGTTCCTGTTTTGCTTTGTTTCTTTTAATTTTCTAAACTTCAGATTCTTTTTTATATTTGCAAGTCTGGTAAGAAGATGGGTGTGCTTTCACTTTGTTAATGTTTTTCCAATTCAAGTTGATCAGGCTTGACCTGGAAAAACAGAAGAGCTGGCAGGCACTGTTGGGGTGGTCAGGTTTTGCATTTTTGTCCAGATACATCCTTGACCAAGCACAACAGGCAAGTGTCTGAAACCCCTAAGTCCAAGACTGATGATAGGAGAACCTTGACTTTTTTGTTAATACATGTCTGAGTTCTGCACAAAGAAAATGTTCCAGAGCCTCTTCAAATACAAGAATACAACTTAGAACCAGTTAGCTTCCATTTCACAGCTTCAAGGGTTGCTCAGCAAGTGTACATTTTTTTTTTATCTCCAAACAAATATTGAGTTTCTAGAGAACAGGATGGCAGGCTGAGACAAAAAAATAAAAAATAAAAATTAAAAATAAATAAATAAATAATAGATGAAAGAAAAATTCTCCAGGTTTCTTCCCCAGCATACCCCTGCTCAATCCAAGCATTGCCTGCAGGGATTTTAAGATGGAAATCACATGGCTAACATTAAAATCTTGTTAAAGGATTAGGGGCCACGTCCTGAGCCAGGTTAAATTGAATGCAGCTCCATTGACTTCAGCAGAGTTTTACCCTTTCACAGCAATTGAGGATCTGACAGTAAAAATGTCTTGGGCTGGTTTATTGCAGGAATGGATAGGTATGTTCATATTTGATTTCTGACTCCAAGTTTTCTTGACCCTTTATAGTTGTCTATTTCTTGATAAACTGAAATAAAAAACGATATGCGAAGTCAAATTCTTGAGAGTGCCTTGCAAGATAGGAAATCCTTGCCTTTGCAGCATCGTGTTGTTACATTTTCATTATAACACACATTATAATGCGTATTATAACATATAATATATATATTATATATTACATATATAATGTGTGTTATATATACATATATATAATGTGTGTTATAACACACAGTATAACACACATTTTAATAGTGTGTACATAGACTTGTTTTTTCACAAAGCTATTGCCCCACTTTGTGTATTGGTCAGAATGAGGCTCCTGTTCTATATTTCATCTTTTTCACTCTGTGTGTGGGTCCCAGCCTAATTTACAATCCTGCCATCCAAACCCTACATAAACACACAAATTATTCATTTCTTCATGAGCTTTTCCATAGTGCCTCATTAATTATTTTTATAGCTTCTTATGAGAAAAATATTATAATTCCCTTTTCACAAATGAGAGAATTGAGACAGAAAAGGAAAGTGGTTTTTTTGTTGTTGTTGTTTTTTGGTTGGTTTTTTTTTTTGGCCACGGAGTGAATCAGTGGCAGGCCATGAACTCCTGGCTCTTAGCTTGTATTTAATTCTTCCCAAAAGGAGATGACTGGCAATACTCACAGCTTCCAGAAAATGCACCTGCAGTCATGAAGACAATTCCAAAAGCCAGGACCAAAATACTGCAGTGGGGGCACTCAACTAGTGAAGAACACAGTGGTCACCTGTAAAAATATTATCTTAAATTTATTTATGGAATTTCTGGCATAGCAACAAATATAATCAACTTTTCAGGGTCTACAGCCTAACCATTTGATCATACTTTGAGTTTCTGAAATATCCCTATATACGTAGTGTTTCTCTCTACACAACCTGGTATGGGTCTTCCAGCAACAGGCCACTTTGCAGCATGAAGAACCTTTGACAAGTACCTGTTTTTGTTATGTTTGAACTTTGAAAATAATGTAGATTCGTCATTATTGATGAAATGTGCATTTTAATTACTTTTAAATTACATTTGGAATTTCTGTTTCTCTGAACTGTGGTACCATCTTGCCAAAAATATGAAGTAATTTGTAAGCAACCTTGCTTATATACTGGAACTTCATGTCCTTGTATATATGCAAATTCCATCCTGCTTCATTAATACCGTGAAGTAATAACATGCACCATAAGAGAGATTCAGGACAGTTGATTTCATAGTCTGTCAGACACATATATCTCACAGAAATGTTTGGTGTATTTGTTGCTGAAAACTGCTTAAGAAATGATATATTTATAAACATTTGCATTTTTTGTATGTGGTTACTTACACAACTAAATTAAAGCATATGGAAATGTTATTTGTAAACTTCTTTTCATCTCAGTATTTTATCTTTGTTACAGTAACAAAAAGTTGCACTGTTAAGTATATCTAACCTGGGAACCTGGAAAGGTCGTCTGCTTGCTATAGACTCTTGATATTGTGCATTATAAGATATTGCCACTTCTCTCTGGCAGAGACTGAAGAGTTTCTCTGCAAGTGTATCTAGAGGACCTGCTCACTCATTTGATCACTCTTGTGTTGGATCCACTAGCCAACAGTCTTAGCCTCCTATTCAGAGTTATAAGTCACCAAAAGAGACAGAGATATTTTTAAAGATGTTGCATTTTTTTTTTCACCAGAGAATATGATCTCTCATGTTAGAAGCATTAGAGTGCTAAACATCATAAGAAAGGCTATCTTTACAGTACTTCTGGCTGGAACTAGAAATGGAAATGTCAGAAGATCCAAGAGAAAGCAAGTGCTTGGGAATTTTTTAGTCCAAAGGTACAGAAGAAAGAGCTTCAGGGCTTTTTCCAAAAAGCTTCTGGGTAAGCAGATGAACTTTGAATAGTTACTTAAATGCCACATTTGGGAATGCTAAAGACAACTGGAAACTAGTTTATAACATTTGGTCAAATTGATCTCACCAAGGCAAGAAGATGAATCTGAAGTAAACTGCAGATTTAGATGTTATATGGAAATGCAGCTTCTCTGGAATTTCATCAATGAGTTTTTCTCAGTGTTGAGTTTTCAAAGTGGATATTCAGGAGTTTTCTAAACACCTGTGCACTGCATGGACAGGAATCTTTTAATCTACTACATTGCAATTCAGATTTTTTTATCCTAAACCCTTTGAAAGGAAGGCCATGTCAGACAGCAAAGATAGTGTACCCTTCAGAAAGAGTATACAATGCATAGCGGCCACCTTAGAAGCCAAGACACTAGACAGATGGATGGACATATATACTCTTACAAATACCTGCTAACATAGCTCTGCTAATCTAAAGGTCAGAAAGCAAACAGCAATCCAGAACATCAACTTGGTTGTGGATACTCCTCCCCAGAGGACATGTTTTTCAAGACTCTGTGAAATCAGGTTGGCAGGTTATGAAAGATGTAATCTTGCTCCCACATGTCTCATGCAAAACCACAGGAAATAGCACTCATGTTCCTCACACCAGAACTCAAGACACACATAATCAAGTGCCATATAGTCCCTTGCCATAAAGTGTAGTCAGGAGGCTTTGGCTTGTTATCTGTGGTCAAACAATATGTGCGAGGGAGCATATACAATACTTTTGTTCACCCGAAAAACTTATTTCTCATCATTACCATCATGGAGGTGTTTTTACAATTCACCCTTCAATTAGTTGCTTTTCTCAACACATTTTGCTTCTGATGGCTAGCATGTACATTACAGTCATTCTGCATATGCGTGTAATGGCAAAATGGGATATATAGGACTACTTCAGCTCTTATTGCCTACCTATCCTTTTTTTTTTTTCACCACTTTACACTTCACTTACACCAGTATAAATGCACCAAAATGTGAAAGCAGTGTCTGATCAGAACCAATTCTTCAATCGTCAATTTACATTCTCACTTCTGCATCTGCTATATTTAGCAGTTGTTAGAGAAAATAAGAAAAATGAAATTGCTGAACAAAAAATGATTGAAGCCTTATTACAGCAAAAAGCTAGATTATTGTGTAGGGCTGATTTTTTAGAATATGTACCCCTTTCAAATTCTAAAAATGTATGTCTATTTTAGACATTTGTAAGGCATTTGGCAAGCACTGCTCAGAAGATGATAGTGAAACTTAATTTTAACTTTTGAAAAGCTTAGCTTAGGTCAGAAATGGAAACCTATTTGAAGAGCTCAGCCTCTGCTGCAAAGGACATATTTGAGAATCATGCATGCAACAGGAACGAATTTCTGGCAATTACCACTAATGAGAAAGTAGACATACAAATTACATGCCTAAGCCAAAGCCTGCGGTCCAGTTTAGTTGACTAAATCCATTGCATGACCATTTTGGATATTACCAGCCCAAAGACCACCAGTTCTAACAGGTATTATTCATGCTTTAAATTCATCATTGTGTTGGGTGTTGTTATAATCTCCCCACTTCTGTATCCAAAAACCTAAATCACTTGCTATACTTCCAAGGCTAAAGGTGAAAGAGTCTACATACTCAGATCATGGTTCTTCTTCTCATTCATTTTTTGCATCATCCTTCTTTCTCAGAACTCCATGTGAGCATTCTGGAAATCTGAGGACTTCTAAAGAGAAAGGTAAGAAAGGAAGCAATTGGAAAGGACAAAGTGTGAAACATAGCTTCTTCTCATCCAACAGTAGTTACTGCTGAATATGTGAATCCCAGGAGCTGGCCAGTGGCTGGGGAAGCTTGAGAAATGAATATGGATGTAATAACATTGCCAAAGGATGGAGGGATGTGCCAAGAACCTAGAGCAGAGGTGAACACATAAGCTCTATCTCCACACAGATGGTTTTGGAGTCTGGAATCCAGCAAGTCTGAGAGTCATTTCCACAGCCTATTCTGCAACAGAGCAGAGAAAGGGCAACTCACCTGCACTCAAACAATTCAGGAGCCATTTCCATATGGAAATCCTTTGGGAATTATCTTCCTCTTAGAGAAGCCTCTTCCCTAGGGTTTTTTCTGCTAGAGGGGACAATCAGGCCCAGACATATTACATACAGATTATCCACTTAATCTCATTTCAACAATTATTGGTATCTCTCCGCCTGTACTTGTTCCAAACAGACAAATATATCTTCTTTTGACTGCTCCATAAAAGGGTATCCTTTTTCACTGTATTAAAGCCTAACCTTCAAAATAAAATTTTCCTTATAAAATAAAAGGGAAATACATTTGATGGAGGAAATTGCAGCTAAATTAATATCAGCATTAGATAAACAAATCCTTAAATGGCTCCTAACTATTGATTTACTTTCTGAACTGATTTCTCTGGCTCAGAAGCTCTTTTCCGCACTTGGTGGGGAATACACATTTAAACCCTGGGGTTTGGTCTGCACTAGGGAAATCTTTCCCAAATTGTCAGGAGTTTTAGAAGTGATTTGCTAGCCCAGTTTTAAAAGAAATTGCAATTGTTGTTTAGGTTTCACTATACTGGAATCAAGTAAGAACAGTTTGGATTGTTTGGTGCTTCATCTGTCCAAGGACTTGAACAGGCTTTTAAGCAAGAACTCAAGAGCCCATATTAAGAAGTAATGACACTTGCAGGAGCTCTGAGTGGCACTGAGCCTCTGAGATCACAGCCTTCGGCATCGCTCCCAATGTTTCTGGGATTTTTATCATATCTCATTGAAATAACAGTTTTTTGAAATGTGCTGCTCTTGCACACCAAACTCATGCAATATTTGATGGATACAGATTGCAAGTGTTTTAACATAGTGCAGGTATTTATGAATTTGTTTCCCAGTAAATAACTTCAGAATGCAGTGTTAAAAATGTAGATGCTGCCAGGCTTTCTAGGTAGTATTGTCAATACCGTTGTTCTGCATTAGGTCTTCAAGTAAATTTCTGTTAAAGTATAACATTTGTTAACATGCAAGAATGAAACTTGAACTTTTAGCCACATTTCTTTTGGTGAAGATTTTAATAATGCATCCTGAGTAATTTTATAGCACCAATGATGACTACATACTGGGATCAAACAGTTGTTACTTTCAAAAAAAGTCTTTTATTGTAAACCCAGAAAAAGTGTGGTATTAACAGCTTCTCTATAAAGAAAAAAAGTCTTCTGTAGTATGGTATGAAATGGACAGTCTTACAGTTTTGCTTTAACTATCCTGAAAGCACTTATGTAACTGCATTTTGATGGGCACAATTGCAGGATTTCTATTAAATAACAGCTGTATTTCCTGGAGGGGAGACTGTTTTAGTAGCAAAAAAAAAGTTTGTAGAGTAGGCATTTAGCTCTGCTTTCTCCAGTAGATGTCACTTGCAGTACATAATAATTCATGTAAAGAAGTTGGAGTATATAGAAATGCATTGCTTTCCTTGAAACACTCAAGCCAAATTAAAAAGCCATTTTGGTGCCCTGTGTATGTACTAAGTTTGGCATTTGTTTTATTTTAACAGATGGCATTGAAATAACAAAAGGTAAAGCATTTTTGTTTCCAATTGATCAGTGAAGATTTTGTCTCTATCTCCTGTAATTTGAAATAACAGAAGGAGATAAATTCACTTGTTGACACATGTGAAGCCTGGGTCACACATGATCTAATATTGTATTGACAACTAGAATTTGGCAATTACCAGATTTGCTCTAAAGAGAAAATGTATTATGTAATTATTTTTTATTTCAGAAGCATTAACATTTTGGATGAAATTTAGTAGAGAAAAATTATAGGACACATACACCCCAACAACAGAGCTGTTTTCTTTTATCAACAAAGAAGAAATTGTGGAGAATATTGTGTATTTAAGGGAACTGTCTTGTGTTATAGGTGATTATAAAAGTAAATGATGTTCTGGGAACTTCCTGTAGGATTTTTGTTCATTTTTCTTCTTTTTCCTTTACTGTAATAATAATGTACCAACATTGTCTTCAGTAGAGTCACTATGGACTTACATACATGGCAAAAACTCATCTTCGGGCCTACAGTGCCTTAGGGATGCATTGTGCCTCCATAGTTTCGAGGTCACTACTGATGGTGAATTATCTGCAAAGGTTCACACTTTATAGCTCACATTGTTTTACGTGTCTACACCTGACATGTCAGCTAAGCCTCTACAATATAGGATTTAGATGCTGGTGGTCTACGTGCTGGCTGATCACAGTGTTTGATGATCCCTCTGGAGCCATCCCTCCCTCTCTGCTCATCTTACTAGCCCCTCCTTTCATTCGGTACAGGTTAGAACGGCTGTATTCATTTCCATTCCACTCACTATTATGTGGATGAATTGATTAGGAGATCTAGTTTTGGACTTTGGTGTTCTCCATTTTTCTTCCTAGAAGAATCCCAGCATGATTTCTGGGAGATAGAATTTCCCAGAGTAAAAACAGGGTGGTTTAGAAAGGGGGTTAAAAATCAGCTATGCTGATTTGTCTTCTGATTTGTCTGCTGATAAGTCTTCTGATCTCTTTCCCCTATCTCCCAACCCATTCTCCTATCTCCTCCAGGCAACCAAACACAAAAACGATCTTTATGTGTTTTCAGAAGGTCCAGAAGGTTTTCAGATAGGTTCCTGTCTATCCAAGTGTATGTGGACATGAACCCTGCTACTGTATCCTTGCCCTCCCCCACAAGAGTTTTGAATAATTAAAATGTGGATAAACCACTGCCAGCTGAGGAAAGAGTCTAAGGAACCTGCCATGGGCAGTTCATGAGCAGAGACCATTAAAGCTTTGTCTCTCATCCCCAAAGAAACATGGTGTACACTGTGATTAGAAGGAGAAATAGACTGGAAATACAATCAAAATATATGTTTTTCCCAAAATGCAGCTGAAGGTGAAATACAGCATAGGAAACTCAAAATCCAGATGCTGCAAATTTGGTCCTAGAGAGAGCTACCTGCTCTCCCTTTTGCCTGACACAAGGGGAGGTGGGAAATAGGCAGGCAAAGGTGACCTTGCAGAAAAAAAAAATAAAAAAATACAGGCTCAGGTCCTTTCTCATGAAAGTTTGCTGTCTTGAACCTGAGAAGAAGCATACTTGGTATAAATTGAGATCACATACAGGGAGCCAAGCCTCTATTTGACTTGGTGATTCACAACAAAGATGGGGGGGTTAGGTGCTCAAATATGAGCTGTTCTGCATTGCCTGCTTCAGGTCACATATATTAGGTTTGTACAAGTTTATATCCTGAATCACAGGCCAGGAATCATTATCAGCTGACTTAAAGAAGGGCTTACAAATGACTAGTAGAGACAGTTTGTTGGAAAGATATAAAAAATTCCACAGAGAGCAGAGATGAGAAAGAAATCTGGAAATGAAGTAGGAAAAAAAAAAATCCTGATAAAATTCATTGGATTTCTGGGGACTGTAGAGATTCACGCTCTTTGGCTGCATTAATTTTTGCTAATTTTCTTCTATTTCCTTCAAAAAAAAGTAATTTGCCAAGAAAGAAAAATAACCCAACCCTTTGAAACTTTGAACTGACACAGGCTCTTGGTATTCTGCTGAACTGAAGAATGGCCTGTAAAACCATTAGGCTATTTTCATAAGTAATGCAAAAGCTACGCCAAGCTGAGCACATCCAGAAGGAGAAAGACATTTCTTTCGAACAGCACTCAGATTCCATGGCGACAGGTACAACATAAGTCTAAAAATCATAGAAGAGATTTAGTATTTGTTTCCTTTACTTACCGGCACACAGTTACAGTTTTGACAATAATTTCTAATGTAAAGAGACAGTAACATTCTCTCTTAAAGTATTGAAGATTGTGTGCATTAGTGAAGGTGCAAGAGGTTATGAA
Source organism: Anseranas semipalmata (assembly GCA_013399115.1). Classification (NCBI taxonomy): domain Eukaryota; kingdom Metazoa; phylum Chordata; class Aves; order Anseriformes; family Anseranatidae; genus Anseranas; species Anseranas semipalmata. The sequence continues at coordinate 248,061 of VXAA01006474.1, forward strand.
CAAACAAAACCCACAGGATTAAATAATCTAGAGATTTGAATATAGAGATGCTCTTGAACAGGGCTCATAAAGTTAGTATAATGGGCATTTATTGGTTCGTCTTCATCAGAGGATCTCATGTTCTCTTATGAATTCCATTCCACAGCACCACAAAGCTATGTATTGTGAGCTTCATTTTATAGATGTGGAGGCATATAATTCACCTCTGATAAACCTGGCCAGTCAGTGAGGGAGCCAGGAGGAAATCTAAAACTCATGATTTCAAGCTCTCTGCTATACCAGATAACTTTCCCTTCTGTTCCTTCTAAAGGAAGATTCATTTCTCTCTCCACAGGTTCTGAAGGTTGGAAGGAATGTCCCTGAAATAGTAAACTGGCCTTTTACATTCCTAAGTGGCTCTTTTTAACTTATCTATTGTTTATTTATGCTGAGGAATACTCAGATTTAAAGAATTTGTTGTGAAATCCACTCTGAATTTAAACATGGCACATACAGGTATCTTGTGATATTCTGATGGCATGAGAGACACATCAGCTCCTGACAAGCTCATCTAGGGGATTGGGGAGGACATGAGGTTATCCCTTTCCTAAGTTATTCGACATCTGGGTTTCTCCTTCTACAATGTTTTGACACAAGTTAATTGCCAGCTTCATTCATGTGAGTGGATGCTTTTAAACAGAGCACTACAAGAAGTCATGTGCTTCTTCTTCTTAAAGAACCAGAGTACCCTATACCATTTCCAAATTGACATCCCTGCTTGGTTTTGCTATCAGTATCGGTAAATATATATATTTAGCTTCACTTGACCTCGTGAAGCTTCATCTGTCATGCCAGAGAGTACAGACGTCACACTGGATGTAAAGGACATTGAAGAAAGGGAGTTGTTTAGTATATTAGAATGAGTGTCGAGTAATCAAAATACAAACCTTTAGGAAAAATAAATATGCTGGAGTAATTTTAAATGAGCGGATTACTTCTGGCAGTTTTGTCTTTTGGTTCTATGTTCTCATCAACTTTTTAAACCACTCCATTTCAAATATCCACAGAACTCACAAATAAGACAGCAGATCCAATACTTTATCGATGCTTACAGCCAGAGAAATGAAAAAGCTCTGATGTAAATGGTGAGGCTGGCCATCCTTCAAGCTATCATTCTTTTAAATCCCCCTGCTCCAGCAATTTGCTCTGAGACTTGCAACTCATCTGATTCCCACTTCTGAGAACAAAATTCTCCAAAACAAGTAGATAACCTCCACTGGCTATGATTTTATGACAGTACTTTGATTAGGAGGTGATCCTTCTACTGAAGTCAAGTGAAGTAAGTAATTATTCTATTTTACGGTATTGCTATTCAGGTATTGTTGACAACTGAATTTTTTGTCATGCTAAGCAACATAACACAGGAGATTGGATAGTCGAAGCAAACTATAACTCCCTTGGGAAAAAAAAATTAAAAAATGATGTCTGGTCACTTTATATATGGCAGGTCTCCAAGTACATGCTGAATTGCAAAAATATAACACATTCAAAAAGAATATTTATGTGTCCCTTCTTCACGACATGTGCGGTATTTTTCTCCCATGTCACAAAAACTGTAGCCACAATTTACAAGTATATGCACAATCAAATTGCTATTGATTTAGCAATGCCTTTCTTTGATGTCCCTTGCCTTAACCTCATTTATAAAGCTGTTTTGCATTATTTCAAACTGTCAATGATTTGTGACTCATGAATATTCAAATCTAATTTGCACTTACCTTTTTCGCATGCATGCATACTTGTAATATGTCTCATTTGCCCTTTGTTTTGTGTTTATTTGCAGATTGTTTAGTGAAGTAAACTCTGTTTTTAAAGTAACAGCATCTATTTAAACACAAGTGGTCCAATTCTCACCTTAGTACAGTTTTATATCACTGTATCTCCATTAACTTCAATAGAGTTTCTCCTGCTTAAGTGAAGAGAAGAAAAATGAGGTCCATGAACTCATTCTGGCTGTTTTCCCTCTGCTCCTGATTTCACATCAACATCATTTAGCATGTTCCATTGGAATAGCGATATTTTTATTTAGTATTTTATTCAGAAAGAAATATCAAGACTAAACCCTCTCATCTTAATATTTCGAGCTCTAGGACAGTTCAGATCTTCAGATCTGAGTAAAAATTAAGAATTCATTACACTGACTTATTAGTATTGGCTGATAACACAGTACTTTATTGTCAGAGAAAAAAAAATCATTTGGCTTATTTTTGCGGCTGTGGTAAATTCAGTAGAATAACTCCTCAACTTAAGAATGCTGCTATAATAATATACCCTTTCCCAGAAAAATAAATAAATAAATAAATAATCCGTCTAGGAGCGTAATACCTGCAGCACAGTGGGTCCCAAATCTGGTTCTTTGCATGCTCACTAACCTAAAAAAAAAAAAAAAGAAAGACAGTTGAACTGCTAGGTGCCCAAGGAAACTAGGGCCAAGATCTTTATATTGTTGTTTTTTTTTTCCTATTTATGGAGGATTATATAATCAAAGCAATGCTTCTCTCAAATACTAAGAATCTTGCTAGATGTTTATTTCTGGAACAAACAGTTACCGTGAACATATTGGCTGCAGACAGGACCTTCTTCAATGAATAAAGTCTGGAAACAGCAGCAAAAAGAAATTTGCTTTTGGATCAAACAGTATGATCTTACCTCAGTCCCCAAAGCCGTTTGTCAGAGGAAGCGACCTGAAGTTCAGCTGGGGGAGGGGAAGAAAGGCAATTGATTATTTTCAGTAATGTTTGAAAGCTGAAATTAACCCATAGTGACAAAACTGTTTATGTTCCTGGGCTCCTACTGCAACTCTATTTATGAAGCAGCTCTAGGGGTTTCAGATGGGTCTTGTTTTGATCATGTTTGTGACCAGAAGTGAACATTAAAGCAAGCAGGATTTTTCTTTGAACAAGTATTAGGTGAATATATTTTCTTTATGGATCATATCCTGCCTTATCAAATGGAATGGAGGCAGAATCAGGCTTCCTGTGAATAACTGCACAAAACAAAAGCATGCATGCACAGACAAGAATATGTGTTGTGGACTTTATTATTCATTTAGTCTTCTGTTTAAATAATTCCATCCAACCTACTGGGAAATAGAGCAAGTGTGATAGGTGACCAGTGACACATCAAGAATAATGAAACAAAAAGCCCAAATGAACATGCTGTGAATGACTTTTAGGCTGGAAACTGTTTGCCTAAGCTATTCTTGGTGAATATTTCAAGGTAAAGAGCACTTTCCCTCTGAAGATTCATTGTACTGCCCTGATATGATGTGGGGTTCCCAACTGGGAATAAGAGATCTGAGCCCGGAAAATAGGGCTGCGTTCATCCAAGAGTTCATTTCAAATGAATACTTTTATCAGCTCTTCCATAAAAGAGAAAAAATATTTCAGATGTTTATTTTTAGCTCTGCACATGAATAATAGAAATAAAATGACTTGAGTATAAATGTGAAGCATTTTTTTAAAGTATCTCGTATATAGGTTAATAATTATATACAGCTTAGTATGTGGTGTTTTTTTTTTTCAAGAACACCGGGATCATGGTTTTAAATGGAATGTCTCAGCTGTTGTGAAGTCCAAGGTAAAGCCGTGTGCCCTCAAACACCCGAGAAATAGTATTATCCAGTATGGCACATGCCTAGATATGTCTGGTTGTGATCATAATATAGCCTTAAGGTAAGAGAACAGGACAACCACTTGTATGTTATTTTTTCAAAGTTGTTTATATTTATCTACATCACAGAAAAGCTTCTGTTAGAGCTATTTATGTTGATGATCAATAGAACTATTAGTGATTGTTTGTAAATGTATATGAAGTAGTGAGAGACAATTTTTAAATTTAGCGTGTACTTTAAAAATGCAACATATTAGTAGTACATTATCACATGATCGTGTTTCATCACTGAAAAAACTGTTCATGTTGAAAAACATTTTTAAAAAGAATGTACCACTATAACATGAGAAATACTCAAATAGCATCAAACAAAAACCCTGGCTGTGATTCACCCAAGTATGAATGAAAGAACTGAAGTCTTGTGCAGAGGGCTTTACTGCAAGGGTGGTGCTTGTCTACATTCACCCTCACTAGGAGCAGCAAAGCTGAGGACTTTGCCAAATCACCTCGTAGAGCCCTGCCCTGCATCCTCCATTCAGGTAGTTCTTCCTCAGTCAACAGGACTTGAGCCTGAGGATATTGAAGGCTATCAGCATTGCCTACAGAGATTCATGGCCTTGAGGTGATTTTCTCAGAACTTTTGTTCCCTTTATAGGTGAGGCCTACAGACTGATTGGCAGCCCTTCTGGTGAGTGAGGATTAAAAATGGTAATGTCTCAGTGTCTTCTTTTGGACCTAGGACCTTAGGACCTTTGTTGTGTAGTCACACGCCGCGGGACAATTTCCTTTCTAAGGTACTAACATTAACGTCAGTAGTGATACAGCACAGATGAGTTTTGCTCTTTGACTTTATTGGCTAACTGTGATGGGAAGAAAAGTAAGTGGAAGTATGTAAACACGGTAAGATGGTTAGGCATACGCTTTAGACTTAGGATTTATTGTTTGGTATTTAGAGCAGTCTCTGCCTTTTAACACCAATACAGGGAGAATATCCCATCCAATTCACTGACTACAGATACCCAGATTCTTTTGTTCTAGCATGGAAAAACTGGTGATGTCCAAGAACTTGCTAAGCCTACACATTGTCCCTCTGCTTCCCCTTCATCAATCCTGTGGGACCATTTTCTCCTGTGAGAACTGGATCCTCCCATTCTCTTGCAGTGTTATTGTGAATCATCCTGTTCAACCTGCCAAGATTCAAGCGGAAGAGTAAGATTTTCAAAATGACGAACAACAGAGGAAAAAATAAAATTGGAACCATCATGGGTTCACCTTCATAAAATAATATGTATTAACTAATGCATGTTTCCTCACTTACCTTATACCTGTGTTTCATTGCTTTGCATTAGTGAAGTAATTAATTTAGCAGGAGAGATGAAAGGAGCCAAAGAGATGACAGCAGGCATGTGTGAGAAAGAAGTCAAGTGTAGGTCTGTAACGGTGGGCAGCTGAAAAGTGTTTTCGACATGCATTTTGTAAATGTGAAGAGAGTGTAAAGGAGTGCATACAGAGGAGCAGGAGGTGTGGTGTCTTTTCTGCTGCCTCAACCATGATTGTGTACTGGGTGTCTTCTGGTAATATACAGGAAGGGTGAAGTCGTGGAATACACTGTAACATGTCCGATCTTCTTGTGTAGCTTTGACCACTTACAGTGAGGGGTTAAACTGAAATCCCTTAAACTAAAATGTTTCCTGCTTGGGTGGGTATATATATATATATATATACTTCTTTTTAGACCTAAGGCTTCTTAGACGAAATGCTGTATCCAAGGGCTGTTCCGTGAGCTGGGAGTACTGCACTAAACCTCTGGGGCAAACGTTTGCAATGAATTGTTGAAAGAGTCTGAGATTGGCAACGCCACCCTGCCCTTGGCTAATGAGCCTTCCCCGAGAGAATATCAAGTGCAATTACCTTTCAGGGAATAACAACATACCAAAGAACCATGGACCCTGCAGAGAAAAACGAAACACACATTCGTAGGTAGAAACAGCTATGAATCAGCATTAATTATCCAATAGAGGGAAAAGGGTTGCAATAAGTCTCAGTTCCTGACTCACACCATAGATCACAGCAAACGTGAGCTACTTATAGAAAAAAACATTTGCAAAGTTCAGCCTGCCCTAGCCCCCTCCCCTCGCACGTACACCTCTTCCCTCGAGTCGTGGCTGGGGGCTGCGATTCTGGGACGAGTTTCCGAGCCCCAGTTTGGCGACGGCTGCGAGGGGCGCTAACGGGGGCTGGTGGCGGTGAGGGAGTCGCGGACTTCAGCGGGACAGTTTAACGCGGAGGTTGAGTCGCGGTTCCCCGTGTGACGGCGAGGCCGGAGACGCCGAGCCTCCCTCAGAAGTCCTTAGAGGAGGTCGGGCAGCCGGGAGCATCCCGCCTTTGGCTTCCGAGCTGGGAGGACCTCGTCTCCCACGGCTTGTTGTCCGGCAAATGCAGCAAGGGGGGAGAGTCCCAGGCGGTCGGGTTTTATTATGCACATTCCTAGGAAGGAGGAGGCGGGGGGGGACCGCATATTTTGGTTCGAGCGATTGGAAAAACATGTGAAACCGCATGTCCAGAGCTAGTGCGATCCAAGGGGCTGCTGGACGCCACCGCGGCTCCCGAGCGTGTGCCTTTGTGCCGGGGCGCATCCTCCCGCAGCGGCACGGCTCCCGGCCGGGCTCTGCCCGCGGCCAGCCGCGG
>VXAA01006474.1:269009-328419 GCA_013399115.1 Anseranas semipalmata
GCGGGGCCGCCCCCCGGTGCCGCCGGGCCGGCCTCCCCCGCGCCGAGGTGGCCGTCGGGTCGCGCTGCCCCCTGCACACCGGCCTGAGCCCGCTCTCTAACTTGTTGCTGCGGCGAGTCTCAAGAGAATAATATGTGCTGCAACAATTTCTCTATTGTTTCCTTGCCTTCAACTATTGTGCCCCTTAATTAGAGTTACTTGTGGAGTAGATCAGAGAGTTGTTCTTGCTACCAAAAAGAGTTGCAATCCGATATTTTGCCATTATTGATGCTATTATTCTTGCTGCTGCTTTCAGGTTCATGAATTGTGCGATAACTTCTGCCACCGGTACATTAGTTGTTTGAAAGGAAAAATGCCAATAGACCTCGTTATTGATGAAAGGGATGGCAGCTCCAAATCAGACCACGAAGAACTCTCAGGATCTTCCACAAATTTAGCCGACCACGTAAGTCCTTTTGATTTCTTTATGACACTTTCTAAGACTTTTAACCTGCTTAGAGGACCTGTCCCCGATCTCATTGTTTTGTGGATGTTGTCTGTTAGGACTATTTCTACCTTCTGCAAGCTCGGATCCCACCTTTAGACTTTCCCTCCTGATTTGTAAAGTTGTCAAAATGCAAAAGGTTCCTTCTATTTCCATCTGTAAAGCAGTGAGTTTGCAATGGTTTGTAAAGTTTCCTGGTCTGGGCGACTTGAGGAGCTAGCAAACTGTCGGTTTGATGTGGTGATCGGTGCTTTTTCTTCTTCTTTGCCAACTCTGTAATCAATGCAGCAATGTAAGAAAAGAGAGACGAGAAAGTTAGGGAGAAAGTTTGCTGATTTGCTCCCCCCTCCCCTCTTGGGGGGATGACAAGTGATGAGAATTATTGGCAATACTACATTGCATTAAAAAAAAGGGGTTAGCACATTAGAGTTTCCAATGCTTGTGCTTTATAGCAACTTATTGTCAGAATATGGACTTATTGCCAAACGCCTGAAGCATCTTCATAATAAAAGACAGTAACCTTGATGAAGCAATTATTAACAATGTATTACAGAAAGCTGGAGAGAATTATGATTGAGTAACCGTAGGTTAGCGGTTGATTTTAACACTTTAGGAGTTGGTGAATTAGTGTTATGTGTGTAGGACTGAACATTGGTGTGCGTGGTAAGGAGAGTGCCTTTGTTTTTCCGGGTTTTGGAGCAGCTCTGGTGGCACTTGAAAATATGTAGACGCAGAGAGACTTCGGGATGTGAAGGCAAAGGCTGCAGCTGGTACCGCAGAAAAGGGAACGAATAGCTATGGTTAAAAAGAGTGGGTGTGAACTCTAGTTTATTTATAGGAACGCATCCCTGGGGGGAAAAGGGGTTTACACAGTTTTAGGTTCAATTGAACTCATAATCTAAATGATACAGTCTAATATTTTAGCGGTTGAAATATTAATTTAACACCCGGTGTGAAGTTAACCATGCTTTCTGCACAGGCGCCTGCCTTTATTTCCTAGTGTGTTAAGAAGAGTAGCTTTAAGCCCAGGGAGAATGAGCTTTCTAGGAGCTTTTGTTTCCTTTGAAAACATGTTGTTTCTATGTGTATTTGATAATTACATTAGGCCTGGACTGAAGCTGAATTGGGAGATAAAATAATATTAAATTCTCCTAAATGCCCCCCTCTTGGTATTGCTTAGCTCCAGAGCCCTGAAAATATTTTTGGACCCAAGCCTTAGCTTTCATTTTCTCATTTGTGTGAAGTAAACATTGTAGGACAAGATTTCTGTGATGTTTTGCATTTGAAATCTATTATTCTGAGGGGAAAAAAAATACATGCAGTGGTTCCTGAAAGTTTCTCCACTTATCAGTTATCTCACATGTAGATAATATACTCCATGAGGCATGACACTATTTCAAAAATATTTGTTTTATGGCATTTTACAACCCTAAATTCATGTGCATAAGTATTATGGGGGAGTACTAGAAAAGAAATTTAAATGAGTGGCACCTTGAAAGATATAGGGTCATTGTGTCTAACTCAGAGCAATAGAAAAAAAAAGTACATGTTTTTCCAGTGCAGTTTCTTTACAAGAGTGTGTTTCAAGTGGAAGTGTAGAAATGGAGCATGCTTATGTTTATATTGAGGAGATTAGATAAACTAGCCTGTTTAGGGTTCTGGCAGATGGCGAATGCTCAAGCCAATTTGCAGTGCTCCATTATAATATTTAAATTCACGCACAATGATAGGACAAGGGTGGAGGGGGTTAGCATTTTGATAATTTGATAACTATTATCTTCACTCAGAAGAATCTCCTCTTGTTTTTTGTGGCCCAAAAAACAAACTCAAATAAATATGACAACCCATTTATCTTGCACCCGTTAGGGTTTACCACTTCATTGGGTATTATAATTTAAAGCCTTTTATTTCCTGGAGATTTGAGCTATAACATTTTTACTTTAGCCCCCTGCTATTTGTTTTGAAAGGAAGCAATAATTTGTGCAACCAGAACACCAACTGGGAAATGAAGAGTTGTATCACATAGTTACATTTTATTCATGCGTTTTGGGAAATGTGTCTCCTTATTGGATTTTTTTTTTTTTTTTTTTGTATATTAGCTTGTTTTCCCAACAAAACTTTAACACTCTTTTATAGCTTAGTCAAACTACTGTGTACATACACGTTTATGTTTACACTGTATAAGGTTGCAGGAGGAAGAAATCCGCTTTTATACATGAAGTAAGAAAAGCTTTAAAAATTGCTAATATAAACATGTGAGACTATCAAAAAGTGAGCTATCATTTGTGAGCATCTACCTGAAAATGTAACAGTTCAAGCATGCAAATTTGTCCAATTTGACTCTCCAGGTTTATTTTTTCATTTGCTTTGATATGCATATTTAATATATAGCCTCAGGCTAGATCTCATTTGGTGAAAGTTGGTGCAGGGGTGATGATGAGCCACTTCAGAAGGACAGAGACAGCATGTTGTTTCCTCTGTTTTATGTATTGGCCCACTATTCTGATCCAGGGGTCTTCCCCTCATGGTTTTATTTGCACATGAAATACTAGGAGCAGTTCAGCTGATTGGCTATGAATAATGATAGCCAAAAAGAAGCGTAGTTTAATTTGTTGTGTGCCAGGGTTTCTCTTGTGGAGGTGACAGTTTGTGACAGCTGTTTGACACCCCCAAAATCCATACACCTCTGTTCTTACTAAGTGGTATAATGCTACACCCTGTGTGTGTGTTTCTGTGAATGCGAGGGGTGGTAACAGTGACAGTGGCAGAGCTGAACTAGGAACTCATGCAGCTCTCATTTTCATTCCTTGGCTAGACCTGAAAATGTAGCATAAGGAAAAGTAACAAAAAGAATTGTAGGATTAGCCAGTATTTACCATAGGATTTTAAATGGGACACTGGGATACTGCGTTTCCCCTTTCACAATCTACTGCTGTAGTATTTATATAACAGAACTGGAAACCAAAAGCAAAATCAACAAAGGCATGAACTCTTCAGAGGTATACCTGTGCTGTAAAAAGGAGACAGCTGTAAGCGGTTGTGCTATATGTGTTTGGTAATAAATGTGTATATCGAGTTTTATTTTAGTGCACTATTAACTGTTATGTAATACAGTAAGTGTAAGGGGTCCAGGGACTTGGTAGATCAAATAGTACAGCGCTGACCACAAGAAGCTGAAACTTTTGTTATTACTCTGCTGTGTTTAGTAAATATAACAGCCCATAATTAGTGTTTGAATTTTTAACACCCTCATATTTTTTTATTGCTCTGAGGTATTAGCTGTAGATGGGAAGAAGGTAATTACAGCTATGCCCTGGCTGAACCAGATCAGTAAGGAAAGAAAAAAAAAAAGGGAAAGAAACCCTTCCAGCTGCAGTTCAAGTTGAGTTTCCCAGCACAGACAATTTATTATTGTTCAATATAAACATGCTGGGCCCTATCCTGCGTTCTATGTTCAGCCTAAAATATCTATTGAGATTACCAACAAATCTCTTTTTTTTTTCTTTCCAGCTATTCAAATCTGAAAAAAAAAGTAATGCTTGTAAAATTGGGAGATTTTAAAACTTTTTCCAGCATACAATAATATTCTGTACTTTATTTATGTTCCTTTTGTACCTGGCCTCTCGTGGTGCCATACATTTCTTTCTTTAGCACAAACCTACTTTGAAGCCTGGACATTTTCCCGCAGAAATTTATGGCTCTCCTTCCACTGGCTTTCAAGGGAGCAGGATCAGGGCCTCAGTCTTCTTGATATTTGTTTATATGTTATAGTCAATTTGCAGCTGAGAGCTAATAATATACAGATCATCATTCATAAAATATAATTAAAAATGGATAGAAATATACATACATCTAGTTTTTTTTTTTATAAAGGGACTGTTGACAGATCAGAAATCTGATGCCTTAGCTGTAGAAGAGAAATATTAGACTGAATATTAAACCTTTCAGCTCTCAAATGAGGAGATACTTGTATTTTGTACTTTTAGACATCCAGGCATTTTGTATTTCTTTAGTATTTCTTTTTGAAGAATGGCCTGTGCAAATTCCTGACATCTCGCAGATGAGAAAAAATAAAAATAGGTTCATATATATCGGTTCCAGCTATATAATTAAACCTTTTGGTAAGACTTCACTGAGGACTGAGGAAGTAGCTGCTGGTCTGGTGCTGCATTCCCTAGGTACGCCAACCCCGATGGGTGCATGCGGGAGTGTTGAGTATGCCAGAAATGTGGGATCAGACCCCAGAGGTGCTCTTCCTGTCTGTAGCGGGTCAGAAGGGAAACTAAGGAGCTAACTGCAGAAAAAAATAGGGCAAACTTTTTTCTTCCGTAACCAAATTTCTCAGTGTGTGGTTTAAGACTTAGGATGTTACTGTGGTCCCTGTGTTCTCTGAAGGAGCAAGGAGCATCAGGAAGGTTCCGAGACAGTAGAGAATATCGTGTATTTTCTCTTTCTGATGGGCAGTGCTAAGCCAAGTCACCAGGCAGCTCACATTTGGCTATTTTAATTTTGATTTTAATCTGGGTTCTCTCAGTTTGAGATGACATTGTATTTCACTGTCTATTTGATGCTGGTGTTCCCTCTTTGGTTTGAGTTGTCTATCACTCTAGATGAAGTGTAGCCACACAGAATGACGTAGAAGGACAATTAAAAAACAACAAAAACCTGATTTTTCAAGTCTCAGTTCTTTACTGACAGGTGGATTACATGTCTGATTTCAATCTTAATTGAAAAATACAAAGCACGTAGCTTTTAAGTGTTGCCACATTCTAGGAGTGTCAAAAAATCCTCTTGACACTTTACTCAAATACGAAGTCAAGGGATAAGAATGTCAAAATTAAAAATCGTACATAAATATCTGATAGACCACAATACCTTGTGTTTTGTTTCACTTGTGTAATTCTCATACAAATTAGTTAAAAATCATAGTAAATGTGCATCTGTAAGAAAATATACCTCAGTAGTATCAGAACTAGTCTTTTTAAAAACCATATGTAATTAGAGTTTTTCATGGCTCATTTAATTATTGAAAGTTCCTTTATGTAATAAGTTTATTATTGCCATATTCCACAGCAGTCTCTAAGATATCATCCTGAACTTCATACATCTAAAACATATACATGCACACACACACGCACATGCATGTATGTGTATGGGTTTATACGCCTGGTGTAATATACCATCTTTTGACATACCGTTGTACATAGAGACGGACTTTTGTGGTATAAGTCACGTCAGTAGTTCCACTGTGTTTACTTGTACGAACAAGGCAAGCAGGATTTGGCTTGTATTTGAGGCAGAGAATGCCACCCATGTCAGTAGTTCTCTTCGGTTTTGTGTTTGCAAAATTAATTTACAAGATCAACCTTCAGACTTTCGGTTCCAACTCTCCTAAAAGAAAGTGAGTCCTACAGATATTGTAGTTTCTTTCAGGAAAGCAGGTTGTGCTTTATTTGTTCATGCAAGATAAATGATTTTGTCCATTTCATGTGATAAAATGTAAGGGCCTTATCCTGTCATGGCTGTATACTCAAAACTTCAGTTAACATCTGTGAGCCAAATCCTGCTCAGCTTGCTCACATGGATATCAGCTGGCCTGATTGATTTGACTTCCTAGTTACAAATAAGAAGCAAATTCCTTATGGTTAATTGAGTCTTGAATATCACCATAAAAAACAGTGTGAGATCAGAATCAGCCCCAGTGGGACTATGTACGCTGACAAAAAATTTGCCAGACTTTGCCAAGTGGTAATTCTGGGCATACAAAGTAAGAATTGCAATGTTACTGAAGGTTGTCCTCTATCAAGTCTCTCTGTTACAACATCTCTATTCAAGAAATCCTGTAGCGGTGAAAAACTCTTAGTTTCCACCAGATTTGCAGCATCGACAAAAGAGTAACACATCAGATTTGCTTTGTATACCAAGAGACTCTTGTCCTTTCTGTTGCTCTTTTCTAGATTTAGCAAAATTCAATGGTGGTGCTAAATCAAATTTTTTTTTTTTAACTTTCAAGGGAAAAAACACTGGCAAAATTGTGTTTTCTAGGGAAGGCTGTGTGTGTAAATGAGAAACAGTGGATAGCAGCAGAGTGATCTCCTGTGGCCCTGCTAGTACAAGCTTTCCCCATATTGTCTCCTGCTTTTATATTAATTACAACTTGCATTATCAGCTGTGAGTCTGTAGCCCAGCAAATAGAAAATACTGCCCCTGGAGACCTAGCTTCTTGTATCTATTTTCCATCTCCTTCTATTGTGCTCTACTCAGTATTCACTGCTTTTCTCCTGGTAACACTGCTCTTTAACACAATTAGGTAAGAGCAAGAAGAGCACCATATTTGACTCCCAATTATTAAAACTACTGGGAATAGATACATGTGCGCTGTTTACGTTCTATGGTATATGGCATTACTTTAGGTCATATGTGTGTGAAAATTTTATGGTATGCACACAAACACAAAACAGGCGATTGCATTTTAACAGGCATCATGCACGCTCTTCGGCGTGTTTCGTGTTTCTGTGAAGTATATTACTAAACCTTGCAGGAAGATATGAGAAGCTATGCAAACTGTGTAATTCATCTATAGCTATCCGTTTTTCTCTTTTTTACAGTGTAATAGCTTAACAAAAATTTCATGGAAATCAATAGAAAATTATAATTAATATTAGGGGGCTTTGGATCAGGGTCTCTCCAGATACCTAAACTATACCGATGAAGTGTTTCTAGTGAAGTACACTTCAGGTGTGTCATTGGGTCCTCTTTTTTTTTCTTTTTTTTTCTTTTTTTTTTTTTTTGGTGAAGACATTTGTAAACTAACTACTTATGATTAAGCATTTTGCCAAGAAGTTTTTCTTAAGGGATGCAAAGTTGGAAACAGTCTAGGGCAAAGAAGAGAAGTTCACCAACACATACAATGATCTTAGTCCAATGAAAAAGAATGCTGTCTTTTAAGAGGCTATAAACTACATCCCGAGAGTTATTTGTCATTTTTTATAATGTTAAAGCATAGCTATTTCCCTCACTTTTAGATTCATCCAATATTCTACTGTTGCCTCTTGTAAATGCCCCATCCTACTATTTCTATCATTCAACAAAATAATGCCAAATTGCTTCCTCAAGAAAACTGTGTCACAAGAAATACATTGAATTTCCAATCAATCCATCCTGTCTTTCCAAAACTGGATGTGCAAACTGAGGTCAAGAACAACTCAGCCTGTCTATCCAGCAAGTGTTTTCAGCTGCAGGAAGTCTTATTTACCGATCCTTTCCAAATCATTACATTTTTGAAACGGAAAGGCTGGTCTAAGCTTTTGAAATACTGTATGATAGGTTTTGGATGGCATTTGCCTTAAAACATAGCTGAGGTGTTACCAGTTAATTATTGTAATTTTCGTATGTGTGATAAGGAGCTCCAACAGCAGCCAGCTTAAGAGAGCCTGCAGTGCATAAAATTAACATAACTCGCTGTGTTCCCTGAAAAGTTTAGCCTAGGTGAACATGTTGCAATTATTACATTTTCTAAAAGAAGGTTCCAGCCTGGTGTTGTTGGAGGGCTAAACTCATGCTATGCTATTGTTTCTTTCCTTTTTCATGTATTTCTTCTAGCTCTTTATCTGATTACCATCCGGCAAACAGCTGACGCTAAGAGGCTGCAGAGGGCTGAAGAGCTCCTGTCTGCTGTTTGCCTTCAGCTTGAAGCTATTTGAGTGGCTTCCTAACTCAGAGATAAAAAGAGAAGCTCATAGGCACAACTGTGTTTTAATCGAGGCTGTAAAGAGACTTGCTCAGTTTTTGCATTTTATTTCCAGCTGAACTTTTTGCTAACCTTATTTTCAACTGTGCTTTTTTTTTTTTTTTTAATAACATCTGGGCTTCCTGAACTTTCAAGACTTCTCTTCGTTCTTTTTCTGTTTCTTTCCACCTGACTCTGTAAAATGATGGTAACATGATTTTTTTTTTTAAATGAAATTGTGAGGGCTTACAGTATTGATAGTGATTCAAGAGACCTAATTAGTATAACAACCTCAATTAATATTATATCCTATTGTGGTTATTATTGTTAATATTTTTCTGTTGTGTTTGTTTCTGTGTGAGAAAAGTAGATCGGTCTTACAGGTTTTGGAAGGGTGGTGGTTTTGTACCATAAATGCTATCATGCTGTCAGTTGTGCTGATAGGTTAGGTGAATTTAAGATCATGGACTGTCTTCTGATCTGCTTATATCTTCCTGCTGTGGAGCCACATACGTGCATGCACGTGTGTGTTTGTGTAAGGTGAAGGGGATTTGGATCCTTCTTACCCTTTGGTCACCTAGGGCTTTATTCACAGCCTTTTGAAGTCATAGGCTCTTCCCTTTGTCTCTGCTGTGATCTGGGTCAGACCTGTTAGATTTATGTTACTGGGTTTTGTAGCAAGACGTTATTTGGCAGTTCTATTTTACGTTGCTATAGAGCATGTGGTACTAATCAGCACTGGGAGATTACTTTGAGATGTTTCAATTTATATTTTGGGACCTGATTCCAATCACACTTACACTGAATTTTACAATGGGTAAATCAGTTGATTTTGTTGAACTTATTCCTACTACACATTGGGGTAGATGAGGTCAGAATTGGTCCCGCTCAAAGAATTCATCAGTACTTGTCACTTGCTGCTTTCAGGATTTCCTCATGCTTTAATAGCCCAGTGTTATTTCATACTGCAGGTTTAGGACACAATCTAACCTAACAAGCAACACTGGGGGGGGAGAAGGGGGGGGAGTGAGAGAGTGGGGTTGGAGGTTGGGGGGAGATCTTGTTTGTTTGTTTTGGTTTTGGATTGTTATAGTGTGCTTGATTTAAGTTGTCACATACAGGTGACAAGTAATGCAGGTCCAGCCCCTAGTCTGATCTGTTTCATGTGTTCTTGCTCTCCTTTTCTGCCAGAGGAAATTCCATCTCTTGCCTGCCTTCATGTGGTGCTGATAAAGCTCTTCCTGTACAGTAGAATTCCTGTTTTCCTTTAAGCAACAGCAGGGTATTGGGAATGATCAGGAAAGGGGAGGAGGACAGGAGGAGAATACACTCAACAAAGTAGCACTAAACTGTAACATTAACTTTTCCTCACTTATCCCTTTAAATAGCAGCTCCTCACTCCAGGAAAGCCAATACTCAATAAATTAGAAAGCTAGCATGAATGATGTGACTAAAGTACAGTGGCTGAGGTCTTACTTAGCCAAGTTTTGCAAACTTCATATGTCTGTCTCATGTGTTCTCCTTTGTCATGTTTTATGCATAATAATGTAGAAAGAATTACATAAAAATCACTATACGTGTTATTTTATGTAATCACCTGGTGGTTATTCTTGACAATACTTGTAAGCGAACTGTTAGAGTGATACAGCTAGAAAGTCTTTTGAAATGTGTCATATCAATGTGTGTGTGTGTGGGGGGGGGAGCATCTTCCTGTTATCATGTGTTTAAGAAGCAGCTTGCTTTTTCCCCACAACTTTGCATTTGCTTGAAGTTTTTTCCACTGCTCAGACTGGTGAGAGAGAGGGTAGGGTGGGAGGGTATGTTCCTCTCCAATGCACATTCTCTACTTCTTTAAACAACTTCCCTCCTCTTCCTCTCCCCTCCCATCTCTCGTCAGTCTGGAAAAACAAAGTGTGGGGAGATAGTTCACATGCCAACTAGCCCGATCCTAATGTGAACACCTAGTACCATAAACTGTGCAGGTCAGTTGGTGTTCTCCCGCCAGCACCCTGTAGCTCGTTTAGAAACATATATATATTTCCTCCCTTCAAATACTCTTCCGCAGTGCTATTAAAACAATTAAATCCAGATAACTCTTTGGAAAGTTTTAAAAAAGAGAATCTTTCCTTTATTTTACCAAATAAATCTTTGTACCTCCTCTGCTTGTCTTTGCTGAAAAAATTATTACACTGTGCAAACAGTATCAGTGTTTGGCACATTTCACAAATGCTAATGTGTATACTTTTCCCCCCCTTCCTCCCCTCTTCTCCTGGTTTTCTTTCTGTTCTTCATTTGCTATTGGAATGGGAACTGTGGAAAAAATTCCTTGGCACTCTGACACCAGAATCCTTCATCTTGGAGAGACCACGATGATGCAACCTCAACGCACTCGGCAGGCACACCGGGGCCCTCCAGTGGGGGCCATGCTTCCCAGAGTGGAGACAACAGCAGCGAGCAAGGTAAAAGGTCAAACTTTTTCCCTGTGCAAAGTAGGCATGACTAAAATAACTCCAGCTTTTTTATTATATCAGTACATCTGCCTTAGAGTAAACATGGAGTGGCAGACTTGCAGTATAATCAGCTGTAACTTAGGGAGATGGTATTTCCTTTTCTTAACCCACTTAGCTGCATTTTATTATTATTTCAAAGTGAAATATCTAATCTTCAAACAAGCTTTGTAATAACAATTGATTAGTTCTGCCAATTCCTTTACAAATTTGGTTATCTACAGTTTATTTTTGTGTGGTGTAAGTAAATATAATGACAGACATACTCTCCAGCTGTGATACAGTTGTTTGAGCTGGGTTATAGATGGAAAATTTAACCTGTAGTTTTAGTTGAGGAAGATTCCTATATGAAGTTATCAAGCTGCTGAATTATATAAAGAAGAAGCTAAACCCAAATTAGACAGAGGAATGTTTCTTGCAATGTTTACTTGTACAGACTCATTTCTGCTTCTGAAAATCTTAGTTCAGAATGGTAAACAGAGATGTACCTGAACTGCAAACCTTTGTTGTATCTATGCAGTGAAGCCCTCTCCAGGGTTCAGGAGGTTTGATTGTTATTTTAGTTTTTTTTGTTTTATTTCCTACTGCATTGCACCTAGTGTGTGGTCATCTGCATCCATGCTGAGTGAGTGTCAAAGGCTGTCATCTTGATATGATCGTGTTTTACACTCTCCTGTTAGAAGTATAAGTGGCTCCAGAAGGTATGAGACTCAAGCCTCAAGTGCTAAAGAGTGGGGTAAAAATGGTACTGCCACTCTTGGAACCTGACTTAGAACGATGATTTTTAAGACCAAAGTTTATGGTGGGCTCCATTGTTGTTTTTCTTTGTTGTCATGGTATGCCTCAGCTAGCAAGTACGACGCTACCTTTATAAGGCCTTAGGATACGCTGCCTACACCTCCTTCATCTGCAGCGTTTTGCCACTGCTTTTCCCCTCGCTTGGTGGTCACGTGTACCCAACACAGCCAAGTGACAGACCAGTGATCCAGCTGGCCATGCAGGGTCCCAGACCCAGAGAGCGGAGCAGCCTTCAGGGCTGCTGCTGCAGCCGGCTTCACGCTGTGGGGAGCATGCCGCCGCAGATCATGTCGAGCCAGCCGAGCTGATGCGCCATCTCACGTCTCGCACATGGCTGCTGCTTGGCGTAGGGCTGGATCCTCTCCTCTCGCTCATGCTCTGGTGTCCCATGCGCTGTGGCTCTAGCAAACCTGCAAAGTTTGTCTCTGGTGTAGCGGTTTGGGTTTGTCTCCTGTTTGTGCAACTTGTCTATGCACTAGTAATCTTACTGCTGCCAGAAAGCAGCCGTTGCACAGGGTGTGATCCGTGTCCAATGTGAGTCACTCAGGACTTCTCTGTGTGGCTGACACAAGGTCCAGCATAAATTCTTGCAGTTCAGTGGCTCATGAAAGGGAAAGCCTGGCTGATAAGCAGCAAACCGGTGTTACATCTACTAGCTGGCCATAGGCTTCACTGTTGATGAAGTGTTTACACTTTGTATTGTGGTTAAGATATTTGACATAGCAGCAGATCATGTACATACTTAAAAATGATTCTTCTGAGTCACCTGCGACTGTGTTCATTCCACCCTTAGGTAAGAAATTTGCTCAGGCCTGTATCTCCACTCTGTCTCAGCAACCCTAATAAACTAGAAGTGTTCTTCATCAAGCCGTGCTTGATGTAAAGAGATCCCTTGTATTGACATCCAGGGGTCTCACATTTCACTATACAGTCTGATCCTTCGCCATGTAAATCAGAGTGCTGGAGAAATATTCCTAAGCATGAGAAAAAGCAGTTGATTACGACTATGTGAACTTCCCATTGGAAACTGAGGTTCCTGGTGATACATATGACTTAAACAAACCCGTTATGCTTACGTCTGCAGAAGATGAACGGTTGCTGAAGGGCCAAATCCGTCACCAGTGTTGCCTGGTCTAGCAGAGTGAAACATCGCTCATACGCTTCCCTTTGTACTCGGTTGGGCCTTTTAAAAGGAAGCAGTCGTCCAGTGGCAAATCAGCATTCCTCTCAGCTGCTGGCAGCTGAAAGATGTATGATCGTACAGTGCAGGCAAAATTCCCATTGGAGACAGCTTTGGATTGTTCTTCCTCCCTCAACCCTGGGAAAGACTAGAAAGAGGGAGGCCTAATGCAGAGATCTGCATTGAATTTTCCCTACACTTCCTTGAAGGGGGCAGGGTCTACTTTATCACTGTTGAACTGGCAGTGAATCTGTCTCAGCCACTTCTAAGGCTGGTGGAATGCCCTCTCGAGCCGTTCTGGCATAGCTACTTGTTTGGGTCAGCTTGGTTTCCCTGCAGTTTCGTTAAGACCTTCCTCCAGTGTTGTATTCCACTTGCCCCAGAGGATTTCTTGGGAATGGGAACTCATTACTGAGTCTTGGGTTACATTAGCAACCTTTGGGCTTTTTCACTTATGCCTGGTGGCAGCAGAGATTGATTCAAACTAGCCTCAGTCTCTTCTGGCCCTTGGGAGCTCTCTCTCCATGTGTCTCTGCTTTTGCCTTAAGTCTATGATGCGCAGCTTATGATTTTTGGGAGATGGAAGTGCGATGGGTGAGTGATGACATTACCTCATGCAGAGAAAGTCTGCAAAACAGATATATTACATAAAATAATCCATTCATAATTCCTGAAGTTGGAACCAAAAAAGCTGTAGGCATTTTGACTGCCTATGGAGGACAGTTTCTTCACAACAGCGCATGACTGCCCTTTTGGCACCAAAAGAGTTAATCCAGTCAATGTTTGATATTAGAAACACACTGGCATTGAAAGGGTTAAGGAAAGGGCCTTCAGGCAGTAAATGTTGAAAGATTATCCTAATTTTATTAGCAGTGAGTGTCTATGTTGTTCTTACCATGTCACCTCACTTGTTCAACACAAAACTGAGCTATACAACATATTGATCATCTAAAAAACCTAAATACTGGTGACCTGTAATCTACCAAGCATTTATTGACTTTATCCCAGTTCAGATCCACAAATGCAGATCAATGCCATGTAATACTATTTTAGAGATCAGTAATTATGTAGTAGGTATGATTCTCTTTCCCCCTGTCCTGGAAAGAGAAAGAGTTAAATATATCCAATCATAAAAATAAAATACTCTAAACATCTTGCAGAGGAGAAAAAGGAGAAGCTGATTTAATGGTCTAATGAGGCCATCTTCCAGAGACTTGTTTTGTGTAGGGCTTGCTTTGACCTTTCGCTTTGCTCAGGAGCCCAACGCTTCATTTTTCACATTCTTGCAATTACGTTAACGCTTCAAGCATTTCTGACTCCAAGTCAGCTAGCAACACCAGGCATAACTCAACACTGTGAGTTTTTCTCCTCTCTGTAGATTCATTAACAGGTCACCGGGGTCCCAACTGAAATTTAAAACTGACTGGTTCTGTTGGGTTAGCTGAGTTATAGCAAGGGAGATGGCAGGAAAGGGGCTGAGAGAAGGGAAGGAGAGAGAGAAGACCCTGGGGTTTTTGTCGGGGAATATATGTGTGAAAACCCTAAGCGGAAGATTAAAAGGTGTGTGCAGCTTTATCATCCACCATTTTCTTGGGGGGGGAGGGGGGAGATCTGAAAGTCTTTTGGGGTATTGTATTTTCCTGATTCTTTGTGCGAGAAAGTGAAAAAGGCCATTGCCTTTACACACAAGGCTAAATGACTTCTGGAGTTCTGCATCAGTTTGTACCACAGTGATGGATATGACGCTCCCAGACTTTAATTCCTATTTAATCTCTTTATGGGATATTTCAAATAATGAATATGGCAGATTATGCATGAAAAGTGGGAAATAAATCTTTTTAAGGTTTCAAAACATGTGGTCTACAGGAAAGCACCAGGGAATAGTTTCAGTTTCATATTTTATGATACCAGGATTGTATACCTGATTTGTCAGATTCTTAGTTCAGTCACCCAAAGTGCCTGATCCAGCAAAGTCAGATGGAGGCTGTTGTTTTTCAGGACCTTTCAGGAAGTTCAGCACCTTTTAGGATTAGGCCTGGGGTGATAAACTTGACCGTAAGTGAGAAGCCAGAGACAAGAAGCTGATTCGAGGTTATACAGCAATAAAAGTAATAAATGGACATCAAATCCAGTTTGTCTTATTCATGCAAGTAGTTTCTTTTTTTTTTTTTTTTCCCCACGTAGCTACTTGCACTGAATGAAGAAGATCTGCCCCTTTATATACAATATTTGAGGACCACTATGTAAGGCAGTATCTTAAAGTAGTTTTGAAACATTTTTGTGATAGCTTGAGATTTGTCCCACGGATTTGTCCACAGTAGCTTTCTCCGGCAAAGACTCAATATCTGGTTCAGAGCAAAGTCAACTAAGATGTTAGCTGAAACCACATGTATTAATCCTAGGTTACGTCTCTGGGTTGATGCATGTTGGAAAAATTAGGTGGTATATTTCTTACTCATTATATCATCAAGTAATACATAAATTTGTTTATGAAAGTAGCCGATAATGCCTGAAGGCCTGTCCTGTTATTAAAACTACATGAAGCTTTGAACCAAACTCTTAACAGTCAGAAAAAAGAGAGGTGTAGCAACGATAATAATGAATAAATAATTTTAATAAGAAGTAACATATTCATACAGAGTCTTGGAAGTTTAATATTCAAAAGCTAGTACTAAACTTTTTTTTTTTCCTAGTGCTGTATGTATAGGTAAGCCTGCTGAGGCTAGCTGGCATGCATATTCATTGTAAGGATTCAGAATATATTTTTATTCCTCTGTATTTTTACATATAAAGCTATAGGGTACAGTTTTACTAGAAGAGAGCTATCTTTTGTAAGAGAGAAAATTCCTTATAGAAAGGCCCAAACATCCAGACTGTGAAAAATCAAACTTCCTAATAAATAATGCTTCACTGGAGATGCATTATTTCAGAATGCACAGCTCTCATGAAGGTGAACTGTATGAAGTATGAAAAACTCTTAAAGAACAATGACTTTTTTCAGCTGAGGAAGATACAGGAAGAGAGTAGCCCTTATTAATTCATCTTTTCCTTTCAAGTTTGAGGGGCCCGTCCTTGTGTTGATATGTATGAGTAATTCCCATTAATGGTGATGGGAGTTACGCATGTGCACTGACAGAAGAATAGACCCCTTAGTGTTCAAAGCACATGAAATTTACATTTTTTCCATTGCTGTAATTGAGATGTTGACAAATTGGAGAATATTGATGAGCCTTTGTTTTAAGTATTTCTTGCCAAGTTTGTTTTATTTTTTCATGGTTTGAACAATGGTGTGGGTTCAGCAGCAATGAATAATCAGGGTAGAGTAAAGATAACTTTGTATTTCAATATTTTGATGTGCCAATATGAAATAAATTGTCTTAGGCAAATGGAATATGCTGTTTTAATCATTAGCTATGCATGAAAGAAAAATTGATGTTGACATCTTTGCTGTAAAATCGTTGTAATGGGGCCTTCCTTACAATTCATTTTTGTAAAATTCATTTTGTACATTTTGCAGCAATTGAACAATCCCTGCACTGTGAATAGGCAGAATTCCCAGAAATACTGAGACAGTTGGCCCAGTAACTGCTGAGCTCACACTGCACACCACATGCACATTAACCATAATGATGCCAGAGCCAGCTTAGCTAAATATAGTCACATTTTAGTATCCTCCCATCCTTTCTTTTCTTTCCTTCTATTGCATGAACAAATACAGCTTCTTGCAGTTTTTGTTAGATTGGTGGGTTGGGGGAACATTTATGTCCCTACCCACTATTCAGTAAGTAGCAGTAAAATTTCATAGTGAATCTTTGCTTCACTATACTGTTTTCTAATAATCAGTCTGGTGGGAGCTGCAGACTCCTCACCGTTCATTAAATTAAAGCTTAGAATGTGGGGGATTTAAAATATTATACTCGTTTTTAACATCCTCACCTTACTCTTATTTTTTAATCCATGTAGTTCTATTTATATTTAGGTTTGTATAAAAAAAAAAAAATCTATCAATATATACGCATTAGAAAACATTTACTTCCATATTTGAATGTGTTGTGCAGGGGTTTCAAGCGCAGCCCAGGAAAACTCTGTCAATGGAATGTTTTCATAGTGGCAGTAATCTCTTTAAAATAACCCTAAATACAATATGACAGATGCCATCTGGAATAATCTTTTGCTAGTTCCTTTCAACTTTTATTTTTTCCTACAGCTAAGTTCATCTAAAACTGGTCACTTACTGTTGTGGTAAACATAGTGGACTCTTTCCTCCCTTGTATACGTGAATGTTCAGAGAAAATAACTAAACAATTTTACTTAAGAGATCGCTACTGTTGAGATGTTTTCCTCTGACTTCACGTTGCTGTTTTTTTAAATGTGTGTGTGTGTGTTTATATATTTATTTATATATTTGTATTTCAAAATGAAAAAGGTAGGATTCCCCCTTAGGCCACTCTTTCCATCTCAGATCCTACTCAGCCTAACCCAATTTGCCTCTGAATGTTAGATAACATCCCATTTGCTAAATTATAATTGTATGCTTGTTACAATATTAATGGTTTCATAATGCAACACATTCGAACATACAGTAGCAAGTGCTTAAATGTCTTCCTGTGTTGTTACAGACTGACTAATTTCTTCCTATATGTGCCAACTTATTTGAAAGATCTAGTGTTGGAATCTCTGGATTTTTTTTTTTTAACTTAGTCGTGTAAAGGGATGTCTCCTGATGCCTGTTAGAGTTTAATTTAGAGTAGTAATTAAACTTGAATACTGCCTCATAAACAAAAGATAAACAATAAACCAGCCACGTTCCCTGCTGTTTCATAGCTTTCTTTCCCAGATGTTTTAGCCTGATAATTTTTACACAGTGAACTACCTAGCAAAGAGTGCTATGGACAGAGGTCAAAGCCTAGTTCTTTGTAATGAGGTTTTTAAAAACTTTTTTGTAAACGAAATACTGTAGAATTTTCCTTTGTACAGCTGATAAAATTCTAAGATAGTGAAGGACGCTCATTAATTGACTTAGCAATTCTCTCCCTCTTGTTTAACAAGATGGCACTAATTAAAAAAAAAAAACAACACAACTTTTTTTTTATACTGTTGATGACCAAGGAATCTTGCTGTTTCTTAATATTACTGTGCATGGGCAATATGTTAAAGTCTTCTGCCACCCTTAATAAATAAAAAGTACTTGTACAGGAGCTGCTCTCTCCATGTTGATTGTGAGTAGCTACAGAACTGTTCACAGTGGAGTGCTTGTAATGTTTTTAGACGCCTCCTCAGGCTGCTGGAGCTTGCGTGTCCATTTCTGGACTGCTCCAGTGTCAGCCATGATCTTTCTAATTGCCAGGTAGGAGTGGGCCGCTCGACTGCAGAAGCCATGTTATTTTCACTGGGTGGGGTAATTACTGAAAGCTGAGAATAGCTGCACTAAAGACACAGGGATACTTTCATGATCCCATTAGCATAAGAGTGGGTAAATTATTCATGCCAAGTGAGGATTCTATGGGGAAAAGTATAGTTAATGTACATAGTTTTTAAATGTATCCCTTTCTGCTCTGAGACTAAATTCTTGTTGGATTCAGTTCTCAGACATTTACGGGAAAGCTCTAGTGGCATGTTAGACGCAGTTCATCTCTCTCTGTTTGCAGCGCTCTCAATAGAGACCATCTGGCAAAGATCCAAAAGGTGATTAAACAAAATGATCAGCTCTTGTTGCTGTGTTACATGTCCAATACTCTGGATTAAAAAACATGACCCACAACAGTCGGCTAACATCATCTCTTTTTTCCCTCTTTTTTTTCCCTCCTCCCTTCCCCTGTAAGAATTCAGATGGTCCACAAATGTCTATGCCATCTTTGTGTCCTTATGGCCCATAATCATGAACAGGTTGTGCAAATGGCTCTTTCTGTAACACGGTCTGTTCCAGCAGCATAGAAACATTTCATATTAATTGGGTCAGTCTAATGTTCATAATGACATGGGGAAAAATTACCCAAATGTGTTCTTATAGTAAACACTTAAAATGTGTCTTTCTGCTATTAGAAAGTGAAATTTGACATCAGGCTCATGTGGCTGATTTATTTTTTAAGACTGAAGAAAATCAAAGCATGACACCGTCGTCTGCTGAAAATAGTTTAAAGCCCCTTCTAACCAAACAAAAAGGAGAGGGAGGGGGGAATGAGCTGTGGTTTAACACCACAATCAGGGATGAATTTACAGTGCTATTCAGAAGAGTACTCCCTTATCATAAACAAGCTGATAATCACACTGAATCTAACTCCCAATTAGCTCTTTCCTCACTCGCAGAGATCAGCATACATGTCCTCCTTAAGCCGTGATATGTTGCTGTTGAGTCAGACAGAACATTTGTATACCTTATGTCATATTCAGAATTTAAGGATTAATGCTATATATTTACCAGAAAACCCAGCTAATCAGCAAGGTGATTTTTCAAACCAATCACTTCAATGTCTGAGTTAAGGTAAAAATGCCAAGACTGTGAATAGGGGACATATGTATCTTATCTTTTTGGGGTTGCACCAAATGCCAAGTACTAGCGTAAATTCAACAGAAACCAGACATTGTTGGAAAGTAATTAAAGAAATATTGAAATTAAACCTACCATATGAGTGAAATATTTGTAGGCCCGCTTTGTTGCGTACATAGCAATTTACATGGAATTGAACAGCATTTCTTTCTCTTTCTTCCTGAGTTGTTCTTTGCTAAACACCACCGAGAAATCACCTCTGTGCATTCAGTATCAGGGTCGTCTTCATACTGAGAACACAGTCCAAAATCGGCAGGTTTACTTAAAGGAGAAATTTATTTTAAAAAAATAATAAATAAGTCCTCCAAACCTATGCCAAGAAAAATCAAATTCCACTTTTGAAAGCTAAAAAGACCTACTGATGCTGTCAGCTCTCCTTACTGTGCAAGGTGAAAGCAATAGGTAAAAGCTGCAGACGTGTCCGGAGTGCTCAGGGAGGGGAAGTGAGGCTCCCCCGGCGTCAGCACCGTGTGGCAGATGAAAGGGACCCACATAGCCTTGGGGGTCTTAAGGCTATTACAGGGCAACTCATGCTCTGTTATCATGCTGATTTTCAATTGATTTTTGGCTGTACAGTACTTGTTGAAGGCCCTCTGGAGTATCAAACACTGCATTATGGCACTACACATTGTAATACGCGTGCCTTTTGTCTTACTGTCTTTACTTTGCCTGTGATAACCATTCTGCGATTGCTCCAGCTTCTGAGGATGTTTTATATCTGTGGAAGAAGAACAGGTGAAAGAAATTTGACAGCCATTTTTAGTTGTCTCTTAACGTGGTTTGACATATTTGTTCATAGTTCTGAATTTTCAAATCAATCTGATTTTAAATGACTGCAAAACATTGCTTTTAACTATACAGTTACTTCTTATTTAGGTGACTGATCACAGGGTACCAATCAACCCAGGTCCGGGGTCTAAATATACTTTCTTCTTTCTCAAACTTGCTGTATGATTCCTTTACGTAACTGGTACTAGAGATTGTTAAAATTGGAGCTGGGCTTGCAGGAAGCTTTCTATAGGCTGAAGTGAGTAATTTCTCCTACTTTCTAGCTTCTCCTTTCTCCACTTAAACAATTGTATCTCTCAGGTAGGTTTTTCATTCACTGAAAATCAAGTGATCTACACATAAGTCTTGATAGACTGAGTATTTTTAAAATCAGATCAGTAGCTAAATATTTACAATATCGTCTTCAAAATAAATGCTTACCGTTTTAACCAGCAGTTTCTACTACACTAGCTTGTGTAAATCTTCACACATACAGTGAAAGATGTGAATGAATGTTTAAAAGTCTTTACAAGAATAAAAAAGTACATGTGAAAATGCATGTGGAAACTTAGACTTGCAGCTTTCTGGTCTAAATTAGCACGTGGTATTATGGGAACTACATCAGAGCAGTGTATTCGTATGTGCCTGCAGCCTTAACTACCTTGCAAGCTGCAGGCATGATCCAAAGAACAAGTATGGTCACCAGGAAGACATCTGTTATTTCGGTGCCCTGCCTGTATTTCCTCATTTTGTTGCCATGAGGTAAGGATATGGATGTCTGCTCAGGAGCAGCTATCTGCAGAACTGAATCCAATAGGACCTTGTGTAAGTTGCATGGCCTCTCTGACCTGTGTTCTTCCCCATCTGTACAATGGGCACAAGCATATTTAAATGTTGCACAAATGCTATGAAATGGTCATCTCTCCATCTGTTGAGCAATGGACTGCTCTTATAGTCCAGGAATGTAGGGTTATGTAGAAAATTCAAGTATGTTCTTGTATTGGCTTTCATGAATTTCATAATAGCAGCACTGGATATACTGCATTTGTAAATTGTATTTTTTATATTAAAACTTCCTCTTTTTTCAACAAAGGTGAAAAAATGTGAATGAAATACCTGTGATCTTAACTTTTTTTTTTTAAATAATAAGACTTTATGAGGTGAGTAATGAAAAATGACACAGATCACGTCATCAATTTCTAAATTATATTTTTATAAAGATGAGAGGTCTAAAGTGATATTTCCAATGTTTAAAAAAACATTGTATCATTACATATGTATCTTCCTCTTTCACTGTTTTTGTTTTGTTTTGTTTTCTTTTCTTTTTTTCTCCCCTCAAACAAGCATAGTAAACATAGACCAAGGAAAGCTTGATTTGTGTTGCCATTTAGGTCTTAGGGATCCAAGGGTAATACTGGCTTAGAACAAGATTGTGCAATGCACCGTATTTCTTTTTTCCTCTAGGATTTCCTCACTGCTCTAGAGCTACAGAACAGGTTGTGATGTTTAGTGACCTTGCACATCAGTAGTTCTGTCTTTTAAACACAGACATTGATTTTTCTCATCCTGGCATGAGAAGATCTAGCATACCCCCTGCTCTGTTGCCTAAGAGCTTTCAGCATGTACGCAGGCAGTGGTGGCTAAGAATGAAGGCTTAGGGCATCAGAACTGGCAGGGGTATCGTAAATAGTATGCTTTATATTTAGAATTTTTTGTTAACTATGAAATACGAAGTATTCATTTTGCTGGGAGGGGGGAGATTTAAAATATTTTGTGTAACTATTTTATTATTGCTTTTAGTCTTAACACACATACCAGTCTAAATTTAATCACTTGGGTTTCCACAGAACTTAGAATAACATTTCAGAATGCACTGACCAGGAGTCCTGCTCATAGTACTCAGAAAAGACATGTCTTTTGCTTATGGGCCAGTGGCGGACTCTCCACAAAAGGTTTGAAGGAAGGCAATGAGAATCAGTTAAAAGAAGTTCTTTCTGCCCAGAGGGCTGAAGAGGAAGGCACTGTCCACTTAAGATCCTGGTCCTTCCTGTGTGGAAATCAGTAGCAATAGTAGGGGCACTACTGCTTTGACATACACAAAGTTTGGGTCAAACACATCCAAATAAACAGCAAAGCATTATTCTCCTATCTTAGAAACACACATGAACACACACACACAAAAAACCCTCTTCATTGTTGGTCAATTCACATAGAAAGTACTGTCATTAAGATACACAGGTTCTGCAGAAAAACAGCCGTAAGGCTTAATTCTTCCTAATATTTCTGATCAAAATTTCATCATGCCTTACATTTTAAGGGACAAATAGTAATAAACACCAGCTTTTTTATTTGATCAGGAAAGTTTTGAATTACTTTTTTCCTCTGAGGTTTTTAAATGTTAAAGTGTGTTTCAGAGGAAAATATATTTACGATTTTAGTTTGGTTCATTTCTTGAAATACTAACTGTTTCAAATCAGTGGGAGATAATAGACTTATGCAGTAAACTCAAAAATACCTTTAAGGAATTTGACTGCTGCTGTTTGATTACATTTTATATAGTAACTCACCTTGTGTGCAGGTATGTATGAAGCTGGAGGAAGTAAATAATTCTTCGTTTTCTACTCTTACATATGGATGGCTTGTAATTGACTGCCCTAATGCTCAGCTGTCTTTGGGTTATTTGTGAAGTCATCTTTATCAGCATTAGGAGCAAACACAGTGAAATCATCAGGTGGCAGAGTTGGTACGGTGGCTCAGGTGCCCCTATTCCTACCTACAGCCAGTACGGTCAGCACAGGAAAGAGCGAGACAAAGTGGTTTCCCTGTGCTCCACTGACTTCCCAGCTGCTCCAGTTCTGAAGTCCATTACAAACCCCAGATGCTCGAGCTTACACAAGCTAGCCTGGACTGCAGGCCACATAACTTGTTGAAAGAGCTCAAATTATTTTATGGATGGTTACCTTTGTACACTCTTAGCACTATACATTCCTCATTCACAGGCTAGGTTTGGGATCTTCTAGTACCTTGTGTAAACAGAGCCTTTGCTGTAACTGACAAGGATTGGTGGTGTAGCCATGAGAGTGAGTGAGGGGAATTCAGCAAATTCTCTATTAAGACGTGATTTGTACCATGACATTTTTTGACAACCCCTGCATTTAATTCTTAAATAAGTAAAGAGGGCTCTTTTCCTTATAATCTTACATTATGCCCACCAGCTTATTGTAGCTACACTTGTTTAAGCAATTACATTTTTTAAACTTTCCTTGGGCTTCTCCATATGCAGCTGTGAGTTGGTCATACTTAGATTTAAGGCAGACCCCATTGGCAGAGAGTTCAGCAGAAGCGAATATAGCAAATACAAGCATAGAATTTTATTGCAGGACTTAGTGCTAAGCTTTTAAATTATTTACGAGCGTAAAATTCAGAAATTCACATGAATTCTCTGTCTAATTTTACACTCCTGCTTAAAGAGGATGGAACATCGCTTAAATAGCACAAATCAGAGTTTTTCAGCTTGGAGCTTCCTTCCTAATTCCTCCCACCTCAGCTTTACCACTTACTGACGGCTCTCTATTTCGTGGAACTCCTGACCCCATACATCTGTTAAAGGGGATAGTTCAAGATGAACACAGACTCCTACTCAGTAGGACTGCAGTGTTCTCTTAGCTCCTACTAGATGCTTGAACAAGCATAGGGCTTAAGTGAAATCCTTTAGCTGAGTCCAAATCTGTTCTTATTTAGGGACTAATCCAAAGCCTGTTAAATCAACAGAAAGATTTTGGTTGACTTCAGTGAGCTTTGGATCGGGTCCTTCCTTGCTAATACATCTGAAATCAATGGAGCTATGTTGGGCTTCTGCCAGTAAAAAAAAAATAAAAAAAAGGGGGAGAGGGATTGTCCTTCTCCTTTATTTGTATGGTACCTAACACAGTGAGGTCCTGGTGCTGAAGCAGTGCTCCCAAGTGCTTTCCTGATACAATAATAATTGTTTTGACCTGATTGCATCACGTGGTGTTCATGGACTCCCAGCCAGTTGGGCAAATAATTCAATTGTTTAAAACATCTAGGTATGCTGTGCATCGACCTCATGCCCAAGCATTCTTTCGGTCTTCCAAATGCTCCATATCAAACAATTTTTTGCTAAAAGTAAAAAGGGAGGCTAACAGTTTTTATTTCAGGACAAAATAGAAACTTTTAGTATTTTTATGCTATCAGATTGCAAAGAAAGTTGTTTTAAATGAAAAACAGTTCACAGAACATGTAAAACTTAATGAGTGTAGCTTTTACTGTCAGTTCACTGCCTTGAGAAAATTATGAAAGCCCTCTGCCTTCTCCACAGTCAAAAGGCTACGAGCTTTTTATTATTTCTTTATTACTACCTTTTATTTTTATTTCTATTTCTCAGAGTTAAACTGAAGTACAAATTAGGATTTGTCACTTGTTAAAGGTTTAAATGTAATAATTAGCATTTTGGAGATGGCAAATGTTTTTAGTCAAGAAATGGCAAAGGATGAAAAGATCCTATGTGTAAATCGGCATATAACTTCCATTTTTAGAACTGCCTACAACAACCAAAGTAGGACCTCAGTCTGGCAAGGACTTGCACATTGCTTAACTTCATGTATTGCAAGTTCTTGTATTGAAATAAAGAGGCTCATGGTAGTGTTAACATTGACCACCTCAG
Organism: Anseranas semipalmata; assembly: GCA_013399115.1. Taxonomy (NCBI): domain Eukaryota; kingdom Metazoa; phylum Chordata; class Aves; order Anseriformes; family Anseranatidae; genus Anseranas; species Anseranas semipalmata. The sequence continues at coordinate 293,707 of VXAA01006474.1, forward strand.
CCTTTGCAGGATTTGTGCATCAATGATGAAATAGCACTTACTAGGAAGCAGATAGTTCATACAAATGTGAATAATCCAGCTGAAAGGCACTCTTGGAACTCTGTTCTCTGTAAGCATTTCAGCTATGTAATATATATGAATACTGGGAGTTCCTTCTCAAAAATTGCTAAAGGGAAAACTTCCCAGTTGTGTTTTCAATAGACTTTTTCATTCCAGTCCTAAACTACAAATATTTTCCTTAAAAAGAAAGTTAGTAAGTTTTGTTTGTTTTAACTTATTAGACTTTGATTATATTTCGTGTGCTTCTGAGTCCATACACTTAAGATTCATTTTGTGTATTCAGACACTTAATTTCTTCTGTGCAAAACATCTGTTACTATGTGAAAGTGTATCTGAATATGAGATTCCTGCTTCATAGTCTTTTTTATTTTTTTATGTGTTAAATTTAGACATATTTTTCCAGATAAAACAAAACATTAATTAAGTCTAATGCTTCTTAATAGTCTTGTTTTTCAACAGTGCTTTATCCATTTTGTGTAAAATAGTAGATTCCCGTAAGTTTAAAGTATTACATATTTAGTTTTTGATTTAGAAATTATCAGAATGCTTAATACATTTAGATGTCTTTCATTTTACAGAAACAGGAATAAGCTGATCTGTGCTAGCATTTGAGCTGACTTACACCTTTGGGTTTTCTGTCCTTTTGATGCACAAAGACGACTGCAGTGCTCATACTTCAGTTCAAGCAACAATGCAGTTTTCCAGTTAAAAAAAGGCATAACAAAGATTATCTTCATATTTAATATTTCTTAGGTTTTGATCACTTTATTGCTTTATTTCAGTGTGTTTAAGGGACCATATCTGAATTTCCCTGAAGTTCACCAACTTCCTTTAGTGCCTTGAGTTAGTCATAGCTGATAGCTAACCACTCTGTATGTGCTTGTTATTTTTTTTTTCCTGTTTCACCCCTCAGAGTAATGAAATTCATCTTTGTCCACTTCCAGAAAATCTTCTGTAGTGCATATCTGCAATGATAGATGAAACACTTTTGTTTAGCTGTGAATTGGTTATCCTAATTATTTCCCTGAGATGGATCTTAGTGGTTCATATTCCCAGCTTTGAGTATAGTTTGGCATAAAATTCTGTCTATGAGCAAGATCTTTATGAAAGAAAGGCTTTATTGATTTTTTTTTCTTTTTTAAATCTTTCATTCATTCTATTAATCTATAACTCAGGCTCAACTACAGATTTGCCCTTTTTCTGTTTTGTTTTCTCTTCTGAATCTGAATTTGGGCAGGAATATGTTTCATAGTCAGACCTTTCTAATCTGGTAATTCATCAGTGACATTCAGGATTTGGTTTCAAACCCCTCTCTGCTTTCTTGTAAACTAATCCTGCAGTCCTAGGACCACCAAAGAGAATGTCATTTTAGCTCGAAGTCCACACTGTCAGAATTCAGGTTTACTGTATGCCAGTTAACCCTCCTTTAAGCTCTTCCAAATGGCTATCAATCTGGTTTGTTTAAAAGAAATAAGCTGTCCTTTTATTTTAGAACTGGTAACGAATTTTACATCTTTCTAAAGCAATTTTCTGCATTCTTACCAACTTCACTGATGTGAATGTAAAGTACACAATAGGTCAAATTCTGACTTCAGTGGGAGTTGATGGGAGTGCAGTCTGTATATTTGAAAGCAGAATTGATTCAATCTTTGTGTGCCCGTGCAGCAACAAAATCTTATCTCTATATAATTTGTCCTCATATAATCAGAGAATATAGATTTGAGTTTGTATTTCATGTTATTTTCTCTGACTACCTTACATGAGCTCAGAGGAGATGCTTATGTTCTTACCAGGGACGTGTGTATATATATATACATATTTTTTTCCTTGTTTATTCACATATAAACATTTTGCATGCTTCCTTAGAGAATTTCCTTGTAAGGTTCAGTTGTTCTTGAGACTGAGAACTTGTCTAGTGCATAATTTGTAAGCTATGCAGAGAGCACCCTCCAGCTGAGGCAAACACTAGAACAACTCGTTTGGACCTGGCCTTTTTTTTTGTTTTTGTTTTTGCTTGCCTCTGTAGTGCTCTTGGATGTAAAGGTCCTAGTGTGAGCTGTGGCTGTAATGAGCGGGATACACCCATGCCTGTCTAGATGTCCAGTGGAGGATCCACGTATCAGTTTTCTGTTCCGGTCTTTTGGCAAACGGCTGTCTGTTATACCATGATACATTTTATTTTAGATCATTTGAGAAGGATATTGCTTCTGAACACAAAAATGCCCTCTGCTCCTTTGCCTTCTCAATGTTCATCAGCTACTCTTGTGTTGGCTGTCATATTTCCTGGATCTGGGGTGTAACTTGTATGAACAAAATGAGCTTATCACCTCCAAAAGAGAAGGGAGAATGTCAGCTACAGGGTGGGCAGGAATGTTTTGGTTAAATTCAGGTGAAACTGTAGATGTTTGCTTGTGTTTTTAATGATTAGTACAAGCTGTATCTCACACTTTCAGAAGAAAGACTATTCATTTATACCAAGCTTTTTATGCTTTAAATACCTGACTCACAAGCTTTGTTCTACTCAGATGTTACTTTCTTTCTGCCTTTTTATAACAGTCCCTTAAACAATTTCATACCTAGTACCTTTTTTTTTTAAGACTGCTATAGGCATGAAACATTGACATCTCAAAACAGGAAAAAAAAGATTTTCAAACTCATTTAGGCCTTTAACATAGCATTAGAATATTTCCTTCTGTAAATCATCTCTCACATATTAAAAAGCAACTGTCATTTGGCTTCCTTCCTGCCCTATACGTATTTGAGGTTATAACAATAGCAATTCTAAGCTTAGCTTAGTTTTTTTTTTTTTCTTTCTTTAGGTTGATGACTTGGGGGGGGAAGGGGAATCTCTCTCTTAGTTACATTAGGTACCCATAAAGGTGTTTTTTGTTTGTTTGTTTGTTTGTTTGTTTTTGTATGGTGTGGTGGAGAAAATAGTAGGATACAGCTGAGGAGGATTAAATCTTTTTAAAAGTGCATTTTGTAAAATCTAGGGCATGGACAAAGATTTGTCAGATTTTGCTTGAGTCAGCCCGCATCTGCAACGAGAAACAGTAGGTCTGCAGACAGGCTATGGCTTTTGTCACGTCCAGGGGAATCCACTGAATCTTGGCCTTCATTTAGGATTCCCTCCTGATGAGCAAATTCCCATGACCGCTTTTGAAGCTTTAAAAGCTTTGGTTTTGTTTTAAAAGGCCTCTGAGCATAGGCAATGTTTTCATAGGCATTTAGAAACAAAAAACTGAGCTTTTAAACCTTCAAACGTCGCTGTGGGTATTCACTTCACTTCTCAGCAGATCAAGTCTGAGATAACACCTGCAAGAAGTGTGTGTATGTGCGTGTGGATTTTGTGAAAATCGTGATGCACGATCTCTACTGACCCACAAACGTGACAGTGTGTGTGCGTGTGTATACATCTTATTGTTATGTTTCACTACTATTCATTTTTAAGAGCAAACTATGATTTTGGTTCTGTGGAATGACTGATGTGGGTAAGCCTATTTTGTTTTTAGATTGTTTTCGTTTCTTCTCCCAATATATCCTCTGATGCAAACACTAACGAATAGTCTTCAGAACAGAATGAGTGAAAGTCCCCGATTCTATTTCATTATCCAAAGGTTGTGTTTTATTTTTGTTTTGTTTTGTTTTGCTTCAGCCTTACTTTTTTCTTCTAACACTACTTGTGCAATAAAAGGCAATGTTCTGTAAGTAGATGGGTCACAGCCTATCTATACCCAGATATGTGGTTTTCTCATTAGAAGTAATATGCAACAGAAACAAGTGGACAAATAACAGAAATATTCATTTGCACTGCTTTTCAACTACACTTCTCTGCATCTTAAATACCATAGGTGATTTTTTTTTTTTCATATTTTGGGGGGAAGGGTAAAGGGATTGTTAGAATTAAGAGTAGATGCTAAACGAAGATATTAACATTGCTTTTCTCCTGTCCTGTGCTGTTCTCAAAACACCTGTTAAAACAAATATGCACATATTTTGGGATTGATGATACTAACTGGCAAACTTGGCACCAAATAACCTGCTGAAACTAAAATGTTGATGCAGAACATGTGCTTAAATTAACAGTCCATAACCCTGTTTTCAGAACATTGAAATACCTACCCCAAGGAAAGCTCATAAAACTAAGGTCTTTAAAGTTCGTAGATTAGACCTGTGAAGCTGCAGTCATTTTTAAGAATGTGTGTCTTCATTGACTCCCATTAATTCAAGATGGCCAAGTGTATGAAATAAGAGATGTGAAAGTACTGAAGGGGATTTTTTGGAAGTGTGCTTTCCGAAGGTTCAGTGGCTAAGGGAATGAGCAGAAAAAGGATGCCTGGAAAGGCAAGCAATCTGCATTTGGAAGGACTACATATTGCAGACAGTTCTGAAAGAATCTCAGCTCAGTTTCTGAGGGTATTTAATTGAGCTTTTTACAACACATAATGCTTAATTCTTCTAGAAATTACCAGTGCCCTTAAGATTCTATTGCTTAGGATTAGAGTGAGTAATTTGGAATATCTCTAGCCATGTTTCCCCATGTGTAATATTCCAGCCATGTCCATCTTACTTTACTGTTAAATATATAATTTATAACTAGATAACAATCCTGATAAGCTTGTTTGAATCCATTCTAGAAAGAAATTGTTTTGTATTGCGTGTGATAGCTTCAAGCTGCTTTATAGTAACTGTCCTCAACAAGGAAGGAATTTTTGTTATATTATTCATCTGGAGGCACTAGAAATTAAAAAGCTGAGCTACTATAGCAACTAGGACCTATTTTTTGAAGTGTTCCTGGAGAAATAAACTTTCTGCACCAGGCAAACCTGAATTTGTAATAAATGCATGAACTCATATCATTTTTCTTTTTGCACTTGTCCGCACAGGGTGCGTGTTTGTTTGTTTCTTTAAAATAGAAGAAATTAGAATAGGATATACTAAACTGAACAGGATTTTCTTCATAAAATTTTTCTGGCTGCCCAGCTTTTCTGACAAATTGTTCGCTATCTTCCATTTCACCGAATGTGTGCTTTTTTTTGCCTCCAGACTATATACTTTACTGTTATACACTTTGGAATATGGTACTTTTATTTCTCTCTCTCTTTTTTTTTTTTTTTTTTTCCTTCTTCTGGAATAAAGCAGAAGCATCTTCTTGTGCAGAGTAATGTGACAGAAAATAGAATACTTCAGCAGTGAATTGGTGAGGGCGGGGGGGCGGACTGTTTTTTCTCAGTGTTCCTTACAGTTTTCTGATAGTTGAACAAAACTCTGGGGGGAAAAAAACAAGTTTCTCTTAACAAGGAAATTATTTAGAAGTGCAACGTGTTTACATATCTCAATGAGAACAATGCATTGTTAGCTGTGACTGCATGCGTCACATGATGCAACCTTTTGACAACTGAGTGTCTGCTGGAGACATCTGTGAAGGGGTGACCTTTCGCCCGAAGGAAGAATGCTCTGAAGGTGGGGAATGCAGTTATCTGTCCTGGCTCACCACGCGCGGAGGCTGCCCACTGCCACCCTCGCGCCTGCCTGGTTCCGTAGCTCTTCAAATACAGATCGGGTGAGCCGAAACTTAGAAGACTGTCCTGAAAAAAATACAAAAAGGCAACTTGCTTTTACCGTGTTGGGAAAGCAGAGGTTAAGCCAGGGGCCTCAGACAGTGTGAGATCAGAATGAGACCCTTAACCTTTATGTAGTCTCATTAACTAATAAGTCACCTGAACAAGAACTGCTAATGTCTGACGTGCCTGCAACTCCCTCAGATCATTTACTTCTGTCGATGACTTGTTACCAGTGTTCTGGAAGCGAGTATATATGCAGCACGTTACCCTTCAGACAAGCAGGTTCAAGTTATAAATTGCAGTATGCAGACACAGGAGGTACCGGCCTTTTCTTTTTCAGGCGGTGGGAAAGGGAAGGAGGAGGAGGGCTGGGGTGGGTTGGGTTGAGGAAGAAACAATAATAATAAGATACATTGGTCTAAAAACATTCTCAGTATTTCTGATTTACGTAGAAAAGAAAAACTGGCTGTAATTTGAGAAACTTTCTGTTGTCATGCATTTTTATTCGCAAGCTTTGATTTCCTAGTACAGGTGACTCTGAACAGCAACAACATGTTGGCAATTGCTTCTTCTTGTAGTGTTATACTGTGCTGCTCTGTTTACAGTGGTCACTCATGGACAGCCACCAGCTGCCTGTTGGTCAACAAGGACCCACATCCCACTTGTTGTAGGTGAAGTGGTGGTTTCTTGTCTCAAGTGGTTGTAGTGCTTTCTGCATGTGATTTTTTTTTTTATTTAAGTTAAAAAAAAAAAAAAAAGCTAGTATAAGAATTTTTGGCTGCTAAAACAAAGCAGCAAATATTCCTTCGCAAAAGGTGGAGCAGCTTGAAGAAAACAGGTTACTCCCCCCACAACACCCTTTAGTCCCACAGAACAACTGCATGCTTCAGCATGGATTTCTCTGCTAGTTGGATCCCAGGAGGCCTTATTGAGTGCAGCACCGCTCAGGGAGTTGCAGCTGTATAAAGTGGGGGGAAAAATGTAGTTTGTACGAATTGTTCTTTACCTTGGTTTGGGTTCAGAATGGCAGCTGCACTCCGACTTTGTGTGTGACAGCACAAAGGACAGCAAAAGTGAAAAGCAAGTCAGCAAGTAGAGAGACAAAAGCAACGATCAGCTAATACAGCTCCACATGGCCTAACTAATTTATGAGAAAAAAACTGTTCTGTTCATTGGATCAGCACTCTGAGGAGGCAGGTGGAATTGTAGGAAGTTTTCATTGAGTCTCCTGAGCAAGTAAGGAAGCCACTAGAGATTCTTCTCAGTTTGAACTTTATCAGGGTCTACGCTTAATCAATATGGTATTGGAAAAAGAATTAATTACTAAAGCAGAATAAAACAGCTGCATTTTAAACTAAGGATCCATCAATTCAGTAATCTTCCAGTTACAGGCTAGGTGCCGTGAGGATCATTTTGACTCCATGTAATGAGGAACTGAGGGAGTTTCCTCATGAACAGGCTGGGAATTCACATTAGCCTATTTCAGCTATTTGTCATCAGTACAACTCATTTCTCCCCTTCTGAATTACAATTTGTATTTGATATACTGTCAAACCCACAAAATTCCCATATTCATGGAACTGAAAGCATTAATGCGGAAATCATTGTCACCATGAGAAAAAGTCTTAACCTTCCTGAGCCTCTTTATTCTATAGGCTGCGGCTTGAGTGGTTTCATGCCGGACATACCTCTATTGTGTTCATTGTGAGGGTCAGGGACCTGCCTGTTGAAGAAGCAGTAATTTGAACACAGCCTGTAAATGTTTCATCTGTAATTTCCATAATGGTGAATTTCAAGGAGGGCTGAGAAGGGTTATGGGAGATGAATTAGGTTTTTAGTGAGCTCATTAGGAAGCCAAACAGAGTTTAGACAGCAAGGCGGTGAGTGTGGCTGTAATCAGTTCTGCTCGCTTTGTTCTCTGCCTTCGGGACATTTTTTGAAAACTTCATGGCAGGGGCTGATGAGAATATACTGAGCAGAGGCTGCAATCTGATGGTTGACTTGTTGATTTGTAAACCTCTTAATTCATTTTTTGTTCAATTTAATCTTTTCTTTCTTAAGGAAAATTAGTTGAATGTTAGCCCTCTTTGCACTATTCACCTCTTAAATTATGCTCATTTTGAGGAGCTTGTTATGCCTGAATAAACATGAAATGACTTGGCATTTTCCCATAAGAGGCACACCCATTTTAATACCATGTATTTACCATTCCTGGAAATGTCTCATTAACTTCTGAAAATCTGTGAGCATGATATTTTTGGGCTACTGTAACACACCTCTTGGCAGTCACAGAAGGCAGTTTGGTTAATGCCTCATAATATCCATTTTTATTCTCAACATGAAGAAAGACTCTCTATAGAAAATTGATGCAGTTTGCTCTGCTAATTTTCATGCTCATTCCAATTAATTTAACATGACCCAGATTTTCTTCCTCGGGCTCATCCTGACTAATTAGTAAGGCAACACCTAGAACAAGTTCTGTTTAATAACATTGAGGAACACTAGTTGTGAGTGATTTTGATGCTAATAAAGATATTCACTGATGGGACAGATATTTGATGTCAATTATGGTATGTAATTTAGAAGTCCCAATGTGCTGGATAGAGTATAGGAAGGCTGGCAAATCACTGTGGGAAATAATTTTTTTTTTTTTTAAGACTTCCAAAGCACCTAGCTGTCCTCAGAGACCAATTAGTTTATTTTTTTGGTGCAACTAGTAGTATTGTCAACTAATTCCACAGTAATAGATGGGGTGGTGCTGCTAAGGAAGCACAATCTGTGAAGCACCAACATCTAAGGTCCAGGCCTGTGTTATTTACCGAACCTTATCACATAAGGGAAAAGCAATCATGGGTATCAGAAAGCAGCACTGGTTGAGGAGAAGAGGGTGGCCTGCTCACCTCCTTGATTTAGCTTCTCATTTGTTTTCTTTGTCCAGATGAATGAATTTGGTAACGAATAACTGGGGTTTAAAAAGAGGCCTCATTAATGCTTCATAAATGAATTATGGATGCTGCTATTTCTTATTTCAGAAAAATGGCCCCAGATCTGCACTTCATGTGATAATTCTGTCTTCCACTCTGCGAGCCAGGGAGAAGTTATCTGCATCAAAACATGCAGGGCTAGTGCTTATGTAAGTGTCCTCACTGCAGAGCCTGGCAGTACGCACGGGTCCTGATCCCTCAGAGCACTTTGCCTCATCCTGGGAAAGCTGACTAGCTTTTTGTATGTTGTCCACACTCCCAGCACCACAGAGCATGCAGCAGGTGATGAGGGAGCTCCAAAGAGCGTTTTATCATTGTGTTCATTGGAAATAGAAACAGGAAAGGCCAAATCCTGGTTTTTATGTCTCTCAGAACAAGTTGCCATTTATGCCACAGGAATCAGATATGAATAAAGAATGGATGACAATGCTATTAATATTTCGGAATTTTGATCAGCCACAGATACAAAAACCTGTGTGGTCTCTTTACTGAAGTTGCAGCATTAAGATCTGCTTTAGCTCCTAGTAATGTACATGAAAATACTGCTCTTTAGCTGAAGCAGAGAAGAAGTCAGGTGTCCTTGTGCATCTATTTTGATCACAAGTACTTATGTCCAAGAAATTGCATTCTAATGGAGTGCTTAGGGATGTAAAGGAAGCATGTTCTGTGGCATTTTAACTCTTTAAGATATGCATTTTGAGGTGAACATGAATTAGTAAACATAAGAACCATACTCAAATTTTAAAAAATGTAGTGCTTAAATGAGCACAGGAGTGCATTGACATGTTTGTCTTAAAAGCAGTAATATATAATATCCACTTATTGAAGAACCAATTGCTATAAAAAGGAATTTTGTGTATTACTTTTAAAGCAGTTTTCATTGAAAGCTGTGTTCCTTCCTTGTTTAAGCACTTTTGAAAATCCTTATCCCTAAAAGTTTGCTGAAGGTCATTTCTTTGTGAGCCAGTAACAGAAAAGGGAATAGAATATCTTGTGTTAGATAATGCTCCAATGCTATTAGCATCTCAGTCCTTAGCTGCTGCATAATTCTGTGGTAAGTTTTAAAAGCTGACATAGTAAAACACAGGTAGAAATTGCAAAGGGGGGGCTGATGTCTTTGAGGCAAATCTTAATTGCCAAAATCCTATTTGCTTTTTTTTTTTCGAGCCCTCTCATTGGATCATTTCACAGAGTTTTTAAGAGGAAGGGGAGAAGGCGAGAGACTATGTGAAGTTTATTCTAGTACATAATGCATTTAAACACTGTAGTTTCCAGCTTGATGCCACTAACCAACTGAGAAACTGTTCTTGTGAACAGTCTTGCAGTAAAGAGTCAGAGATGACCACGTCTATGGTGATTCCTAACTGGTGTCAGAACATGACAATTCCTTGTTCTGGGTCAGTGGTGAATTCCTCACTCAAATGGTGCAAAGTCAGCCAGTTCTTAATTTTTTATCTCCTCAAGAGTGCATTCAGTGACTTTATCACTGAGAAGAATGACTCCCCTGCCTAGTGTGATCAAGATCTGGAAATGTGCTGCCTCAGCACATTTAGCCTAGACTGCTGCTTGATTGGTGGGGCTTAGATTTGATCTTATGGCATATGTGTCAGTTCTCTAATGGGCCGGGTGAACAGCCTGTCCAGGGGGAAACACAGCTTTAGCCATCTGAACCTGAATCTGGAAGAGAAGTCTTGTAATTTGCCAGTTTTTTTGTTTGGGGATCTCTTCATATAGCCAACCCTATCTCTTCTGATGGGGAGTGGAGTGAGGGCAGTTCTCTGGAGCCCAGCCTGTTCCCCAGGAAGAGCTCAGTGGCACAGGTCAGTCTAGGAGGACTTTGTAGGCACTGCATGTTTGTCTTTGGCCATGTTTTCTGCTGCAGTGAAAGAAATGAAATTTTAGGCTTATGAACAGAAAAGCAAAGCATCAGGTGTCAGAGTGGGTGTCTGTGCTTTTTAGTTTTGTGCTGTGAACTTCTAAGCAAATAGTGTTATAGCAAGTCGGTGCCCTGTGGTTTTGCTATTTTTCTGCTTCTTTGTTTTGTAAATCCATTTCTTCGAAATTTTTGTAAAAAGCTTTTCCCAGTGTTTCTACAAAATTTTGTTCCTCTGTCACTTCTTTTGATTACTTAAAGAAGGTCCAAACCATCCTGTGGGACAGGCTGGATGTGGAGACAGGAGAAGGCCATGGCCTTCCCTTCTTGTTACCTTGTTTTTTTTATCATACTATCACGAAACAATCCTGTATAACTCTAAGCTAGGAGAAAATATGTTGCTTGTAAGCCTGTCTGATATCATAAAGATTTTTTTTTCTGTCAGCCAGTTGAAATCTTCTGACCAGAATTCACATGACTGTGTGCTTCCTTCCCTTTTCAGTTTGAGGCATTTGGGTATTCTTAGCTTTATCTTCCCTCATGGCTGAAGCCAGATTCTAAGAAACTAGCAGGGACTGACTAGGTGCTTGCTCTTATTATCTGTACATGTCTACTGATTTCAAAAGGCAGAGTGTTTCAGACCATTCCAGTAATCACTTTTAAGCATCCAATACATATTGCAGATGAGACACACATGGCTTACACTTTACCTATCAGGCTTCTTGCAGGACAAGAACCCTGAAAAAATGTTCACCGAAAGTAAACGTGGGCAGATCCAAAGCACACAGTTGTCAGCCAGGACATTATTCACCAGATTCAGTGAGCACTGGATCAAGCCCTTTGCTGTTAAGTACGAAATAGCATACTACTTATAAACAGTATGTTTCCAAATACTTAACAAACACACTATATTTAAAGTATGGGTTTTAGCTTAAACCTACGAAAGCAGACTGTCAGTGTGCCAACGTAACCCTTCACATTCTGGCATTTTCCAGACTGCCAGCCAAATGAACACTTTAGGAGGAGGTGCATATATATGTCCGCAGCACCCAGCGGGTTAATCCACCCTACTGTGCATAGGTGTTGGAGCTCTCATGGTATGTAAGATTTGCCAAGTTTGGAGTTGTTTTGTATTCTTTATTTTTTTTTTTTTTGGACCATGCAATCACAGTAAGCATCTTTTTTTTGGTGCTGTTCAGGTGTTGGTGAATGCATAGTAAGACAGTACTCTTTATTTGTGTTTTATGTAAAATACACATTTGTGTACATTTTGTCACATGGAAAAGCTTTCATGGTTCATTTTGACATTTTCTATCAAAACATCTTTTTTTTTTTTTAGAGTATTCAGTCATCCTTCATTTTTCTGTTATAAATCTTCTGATAGACCAATGTGCGTTTTGGACTTGTGGCCTAACAAAATGTCCTTATTAATAACTGAAGCTTTTAAATTAGTGTCTCTCAGGAAAAAATGTCTGCTACATTTCTAGTCCTAACTTTTTCTTTTTTTTTGGAAATGAAGAATTGCTATGAATGTGTACTTGCACGTAATGTTTCAGCTGGCACATTTTTGTAGCTAAATAACCCTGAAAAGGGAGGTTTTAAATGTGAACAGTACACAGACACTTGCTGTATTAGTGGGCATCAGTTTAAGTGATGTCTCCTAAACAAGCTGTTGTGTTCAACTGCATGTTGTCTAAGGGGAACCGGAGACATTAAAATACATCACAGTTTGTAACTGTTTAACAGCTGTATGGAAAATTGAGATTTCCTTTAAAAAATAAAAGGAAATTTTTATTCCTAAAGAAATTACATTAAATTTTTAATGAAGAAGAACAGTACAGGATGTTAGCAATCATCAACTTTTAAGTTTTCCACATTCTGTTACTGTTAAATATACACAACAACTGCAAAATGTTAAAGGCTAAATATTGATAAGATAATATTGAACTTAATTAGTTAACTTCAACTGCAGGTAGAATTTTAATTGAGCTTAGCTTTTTTGCCCACATTTGATATTAGTATAATGACAAAAATAGCAGGGTAACAAATAACAGGATAACAAATAAGAAATAGTACTTAAAATCAAGTGTAGCTTTTTAATTTATACCAACTTTGGTATAGTTGATTGAGGGAACTAAAACAATATCCCAGTTACTCCAGCAGGGATAGAGATGAAGAACTAAAAAAAGAAATGGTCTCTTAAAGAAGATGTGCTTTAGGCAGAGAAAAAAAAAAAAAAAGTTTTTTGTCTCCTGATTTCTTTAATGACTTGTTATTGTTGTCTCAGCTGTAACCAGAGTCTGCAGCTGGTATTCCTAACAGAATTACTATGAGAATGCTAAAAATATTTCTCTAAAAATATATAGAAAAGTGATTGGAAAAGAACAGCATTTAGACTGCACCACAAGGACATTTTTTCTGACAGTGTTTAGTAAGATGAAAAAATTAAGCAGAGTAACAGCTATTTACATTCACACTGCAAAGTAATTACTGAAGCAGACAAAATACTTAAACCTAATTTAATAATGCTTTTCTTCAGCCTAGGTGCCAAAAGCTGTGTGTAAATTTCACAACTTGTGCTGGGAGGTGGGGGGGGAAATTAAGTTAAAACCACATAGAAACAAGTGCATTGAGCACTTTCCCTTTTGTGAGGTACAAAGTGAGTTTCACTTTTAAACAGAAGAGCATCATAAATCAGCAGAAACCACAAGTTTTAATGAGTAGGTCTCTTCTGGAATTGTGCAGTGCTTGCAATTCTGTTTGAACAAGACAAGGATCTGGTCTTGCACTCCTTACTCAGGCAAAACTGCCACCGACATTAATGATAATTTCGCTTGAACAGAACAAAGTGCTTGATGGCACTTATGCCAGCATGAGGGATGTGAGATTGGGATAAACATGCAAAGAAGTACAACTTCAATGGCTATGCCTTTGACTTCTCAAGCTAGCATTTCCTCCAACTGCTAGGATCTTAATTCTAACATTTGCTGGTTCAGAGATTAACATTTAGCATTCTGGGAAAGACTTTCTGGACTTCAGTAACCTGATCGGTACGGTATCCTTTTGGTCTCTGCCTCTTTCTGGTTCTTTGTATTGCAGGGCAGATGATAGTATCTGGCACATTCCTTGGATGACTTGAAGATAGCAGCCTTCTGTGTTTGGGGCTGAAAGATTGTGAACTCTGTGTTAGCAGAAATGCCACACTGGGGAGGTGAATAGAACATTAAAAAAGCTTTAGCTTTTAGGTACTGCAGTGCAAGCAGAGTTGAATTTGAGAGCTGGGACTTAAGTGGACATTTGTCCCTGCTTTCTTCCTTAATAAAATCTGAGTGTTAACTGTGGATAAGGGCATTTGAGAGATCACTAAAAATGAATCATTGAGTGCCCAGAAGAGCTTTATTATGATATACTATGGAGAACTTCAGAATATACCATGTACTTTTTATGTGCTTATCAGATGCATGTGTGAGTTACTATTACAAAGGAAATTTTGTCCTTTGCTGCAGAAGCAAAATAATTCACTGAATTAAAATGGCAAAATAAAACTCATCAAAAACTGGATCTGTGTGGTCCTTTCTGACACTGTGTTCCCATCTAATTTTCTTCTGCCCCATGAAAGGCTACTGAGCAAAATACACGAGCTCCAACCAGCCACATTTGTTGTGCTGTGTTGTATGTGTGTGTGTAATCTATTTTGAAAAACCCCAACACAAATACTAAATCTGGAAAAAATCTCAGTGCGGAAATACTGACTGGCCAAACTGAGTAAACAAAATAAAGAAATTTAAAAGATCCCCAGACTGACATCAGGTTCCAGGACTGAGTCCTTGTAGGTAGATTCATGGAAGGTCTCTCGGCTTGGTTTGTTTGCCCCAGTGGCAGTTAGGCTGAAGGAGTTATTTTGTTCCTGAAGTTCCACGTGGGTGTTGCCACTGCCCGGTTAACCAGTGTGAACATAGCGTGGAAAATAAATTATTTAAACTATACAGTTATTACTAACTTGCCAGCTCCAGAGAAACAAATGCAGCCGCATTTACATATGTGTCCATCTGTCTGTTTTTACACTTTATGTCTTCAGCCAGTGGGTGAAATTGTTTTAATCCAAGCTGCAGTCTGATTTTTTTTTCTGATTTTTTGTTGTTGTTGTTTTCTTTTTGCTTCTGATATTTGTGTGTGTGTGTGTTATTTGTAGATGGACATGCATATTCCCAACAGCAGCTAGTTCTTAATTGTTCTTCTAAGTAACCTAATCTAGCTGGCCATGGTAGTTTTAACTGGAGTAAGCAGCAGAGTTCTCCGTGGATAATTTTCGTTAGTTAGCAGATTGTTACCATCTCAATGTTGCTGAAATCCCTAATCTCAGGTCAGCGTGAAGCTGCAGTGGTTACAATCCTGTTGCCTGATGCAGTGTGAATGGAAGTGCTTTCTGTCAGAAACATGTGGTCTCTTCAGTGGAGAGCCTGCGTAAATCCTGTGTAAATAGAGGGAGGCTAACAAAGGATGAGCCCCTGCAGCTCAGAGCATTTCGAGCCATTTGGAGGCTGAATTTGCTAAATGCTGCTTATACCGCCTGAAAAGTTGAAGAGAAAGGAGCATAAAATCCCTTCTTTTTTCTCTTTCTGCTCCTACCCTGGGGGGAGGGTGTTAAGGGCCAGGGAAGCCTGAGGTAAGCCTATGAAGACTGTTTTTTCAGTGCTCTTTTGAGTGTGAAAAAGGTGGCATGGGTCACTGTCCCCTCTTTAATGTCGGAAAACCCACACAGTTAGTAAATGTTGCATGTAAACTAAAGCATTTCATCCCTTCTCCTGCACTCCACGGCAGTGGGCCATGAACTAGTCACTTGAAAATCACAGAAAAATTTCACTTCAACATGTCCAGACAGTTTAGCACAGCAGGAACGTAAGAGAGATCAGTAATTAGCAGGTTGCTTTGCTGTTCCCCTTGTCTGCATTGGAACAATTTTTTCACCTGATGTGAAAAAATGTTGAGTTATAATGCACGAACCACGAACCTCCTGGCTGTATAAAAGAGCTCAAAGTTTAAACCAATGTTTGTTAGTTTTCTCTGTAAAAAAGCTAGAACAATATGTTGGCTTTTGAATATAATCAGTGAGACTTCTCAATTCGCTTCACAAATAAGCATGAGCTTTAGACATAGACAACTAAGGGCACAAAGAAAGCCAGCCTTCTCTCTTATTTTTGGACAAGAAAATAGTAAAAGGGGAAATGTGAAACATTAGTGTTCTACAGATAATTTCTAAAGATTCAACTCACCAATTTTACAGCATGTACGGATATAAAAATAACATACCTGGAATGTCATTCCTACCCTCAAGTAAATAATAAAATATTTGTAAATGTCTTTTCAAAAATGAGATAAATTAGTGAATATAGAAATGAAGAAAATGAACAGTTTTTTATTCTGCTTCTTGTTGTAGATACAAGTTAGATACCAGATACCATGCAACTCTTTAAGCCTTTAGCACATACTGCCAGATGGTAATAGAGACTTGCTCCTGACTGAGAAACTATTCTGAAATGTGGTTAGACCAAGCAGAATAGCTTTGTAGGTAAGGTCTAATAGTGGCTTAAGTTCTCTTTGTTTCCTTCCTATATGAATTTATAATAGTCATTAATGCCCAGTTTGTGCAAAATATGTACATGAACATCTTTATATTATTAGCCCAAAGGTTTTGTATGGTTTTGTTTTCTGGAAATCACGGGATCTTCCAAAAGAACAGCAGAGAGAAGGGCAGCCCTTTATCTCCTGCCAGCTGCTAGAAGGTCTAAAGAATAACAGCTGTAGTAAAAGAGATGGTGGTGCTATATATATGAAGTCTTCCTGTTCCTTCTAGTGCAACAGCATCCAACCTTTGTTTCTCTCCAAGATGTTCCGTGAAGCCTTTGTAAGACAGAGCACCATCACATGTATCAGACACACAAAAGGGGAGGGATCGCAGGCGGGTGACTACAGCAGCTTACTTGAGGACATCCCATTCCATGATGGGACAAGTGGTAGTTGAGCATGCAGGTTAAACTGGCTTGCCTCTGTCAAGCCTAAACAGCTTCCTATGGCTCTGTTCCACAGTCAAGCCATTCAGTAACCAACGCTGCTCTACTCGCAGAACACCGATGATGATGGCACAGCTCTAAGCTGGGATGCACATTTGACCTTTGTATTTTTTTTAAGTCCCGGGTTTGTCATTCATAATCTAGCCTAACTCAGTTTCCCCTGGCAGTAAGACGCAGTTGATAAGTGTTACTTCTGGGGTGTGAGGAGACTAAGTCAATTTCCATGAACAGTGATCATTAAGATGAGGAGGAAAAAATAAAAAAAAAACAAATGAGCACACACACAACCAGCTCTTCATTCAAAGAGCGATGATCTGCTGAAGCTGTAAGGCTAAATGCCTGACGATTTTAACAGGATGGAATAGAGATAAGGAGTCCTCCTGAAGGGTCTTTGATTCTGGAACTGACCTCTCTCTATTAGCACAGACTGTCACATCTTCAAAACATATTCAAACAGTTCTCTATTCCTAGCTTTTTGGCAGTGGTAATGAATCAAATTTTTAAGACTTTTCTCTCATGGTGGTGTTGATCTCAGTAATAAGCTGAACATCCTTGTTAATAATGGTTTACAATGCTTATGTCTCCAGATGGACACATTATAAGTACAAACAAATAATTGCAAATTGTGAATATAAGCATGCGTGCAGAGTCTCCTCTTTGTTTTGCATTTATATCTACATATTGTACTCCATTGAAATACTGGACCAAAAGACTATGGAGTAGTTTACTTAAAATCAGCACAGTGCACTGCAGCTTTCCTTTTCAGAATCCTTTAATATGGCTTTCATATTGCTTGCACTATTTTTAGTAAAATGGTGAAGTGTCTCTCCCTCCCCTTTCCCCTTCTCCCCTCCCATTAGATATCCCTTCTCTTCTCTCTTGTCCTTTAGCATGACAAACCATAAAGCTGTAAGGGAAGTCTGTTGATGAAGAAAAACACTGAGTCCTGAAATGTATTTTTCTGGAAATCACTTTTCTTACTGCTCTGCTTGTTATGATGGTAGTAGAAACTATTTCTGGAGTTTGAATCTGGGTTGTTACCAGGCTTCCGTGCTTTGGCATGACCGCGGTATCCTTTTCAAGTATCATTTTTGCTTAGATTGGGAATCTGTTATCTATCCTGTTCACAAATGATGAAAAGACTAGATGAGCAGCTTCTAAGCAGCACTAGCTTCACGTCTTGCTGGGCCTTACTCTGTGAGGAACACAAACAAGGACTAGGACTGCAATAATACTCACAGAGTGGGGGACTGTCAAAAGCGAATTCATTAATACAACACGGCTGGACATGCCTTCTGTAGGATTGCACTTTGTTTCCTGAAGAATTCTTAGCTGTATGAACACTGGGATCAACAAGCTAGTCTGCCCAAGGAAGTCAGTTTGCAGCAAGTTGAGTTTGAAATTACAGTGCAATGGAAACCCTGCTCCAACTATTACACAGTATGTTTTAAATAAGTGGTAGTCTGCTTTGCTTTCAAAGCAAAATAATCTATCTTGTGGGAAGAAACCCTCAGCACATGCTAAAAGTGTCTGCACACAGAGCTAGTGTGGAAGCCTAACTTCCTGCTGTGTAAATAAGACTTGCATCTCCAGCCTCCTCCACGAGCCCTTCCCCTTGAAGAGAAGGTCTGTAAGAAACCCCACGTAGGTCCTTTGCAAAGTTTCTTGTATACTCTCTCCATCTTTTTCAGGGGTTACTGAGACTATTATACAGCACTGATATGATCTTAAAGTTGGGTAATACGCCTGAGTCTCTACTGACTTGAATCCTGTGTGGTCATTGGCACATCTACAGAGAGAGTGCCACTTAAAAATTCTCCACTTTCTTAGAGCAGTGATAAAGTTTTGCAGTCACTTGTACTCTTTGCACAAGAATAAATGAGTGAACAGTGTGCAAAGCAGGAGAAAGTCACCCATATTTCTTGCCGCATTGTGAAAGAGAGAGCTGATGGGTCAAAATCTAGACTTAATTTCCCCACTGTAAAATTGGGTTAACTATGCTCCTATAATTGCTACTTCCATACAAGTTAGGACTTGACTCTGCTCTTCTTACAAGATACTGTCCAAATCAAGATGTGAACAGTTCACAAGAAGCAGAACCACTTGTGATGATGTTTTAAATGATTGAAATTTGGATTCATTCATGCAGCAATTAAAACATGCTTACTCCAATCTGCAATAGAGGGACTTTCATGTTTGTTAATTTTATTTCACTTTTGATAATTTTTTTCTTCATTTAAAGTAACACGTTTTATTTGGGTAAGGCAGACAAGGATCAGGCCCTCCTTATCCAAGAAGTAAATCATTCCATCTTGGAAGCATCGGTTAAGGGATACTTGCAGGATTTCTTGCAACTAGAAACAGTATCCACTAATGTCAGCAGTTGTAGTGTTACTAAAGATGTGACAATACAGCTTGACAGGATTGGGCCTGTAGTTAACCAGGAGCAACAAATCTTGAGCGTGTATTCATCTTCTGAGGTAATTTGGAGGTATGATATTTGAATTTCCTTTCATGAGGTTATGGAGCAGATTAAGGAAGCGCTGTCTCTTACCATTTTAACCGCTGATTAAGCTGGGAAGGCAATGGAAGCTTTAGCTGAACTTTCATCTCCTGGGCTGCTATTAGCTTTTTAAACCAGGATATTAACAACCCCTCGAAAAGGTCTAAACACTGATTTAACATGTAGGTGACTCCTGCTGAGGATATGCACAAAGCAGAGAGTGTGTATATAAGGAGAAGCAGGAATTTGTCTGTATATAGAGTGAACCGGTGCTTCTATCATGAGAAAGGATGGGGCAGAAAGGAAGTTTTACAGCTACACGCATCCTATGCGTACACACATAGCTTTTACATACAGAGACAAAGATATCTTTATCCACACGACAGATAGACAAACAGACTGACTGACTTCAAACTTGCACTTTCAGTGTGGATTTTTTTCCCCCCATCTCCGGGTACTGCTTTTCAAAATTGCCTGAGGCTACAGTACAGCACCTCAGATCCCCAAGGCCCATTGCCTGGCTCCTAATAGCCACTCTCCATCTGTGTCACATGAACAGCTGATGAGATAGCTCCAGTGTCTGTATTTTGGAGAGCATATCCACCCAGGTTAAAATGCTGGGGTTGCCAAGGAGCAGTCAGAAGCCATTAGTGTTTGTGAGAATTTGCCTTGCAGCAGTTCCTTGGCATAGTGGAAAGTAAGTGTGTGTGTGTGTGCGTGCGCATGTGTGTGTGTGCTAGTGTGTGATAGAGAGGAGTAGGGTGGAATGGGGAGGGGGGAGCAGAAAGGAGCGCTTTCTAAATAACCAACATCTTACAAAAGTGAGCAGTTGGATACAGTATATAGGGCTTCCGTAAGCTCTTTGATTGGTTTGCTGTGATTCGACTCTCCTTTTTCTGTCATTAACGGAAACAGAAAAGAAAAGAAGCATGAGAAAGAGCGGTGACTTCGGGGTCTTGCTCTGGTGTTTGGGCAGATGGAAAGGAGCTGCTCTGCCTTGGGGCAGGGTGGTTGTAATGAAGTGGCCTGTCAGTCTGTAAATAGTGAGGGTCATCTCTTCCATGTGATGGAGGGTATCACATTGCAGTGAAAATGGAAATGTCAATAAAATTAATCTGCCAGCTCTTTGCTGTGGCTTTTTCTGTCTCTCCGGTCCGAGAGGGTTGGTTTTTCAGAGGGGAGGTAGCGAAAGAAGGGTGATCTGGCACAGGAGGGAGGATGGAGCTGAAACACAAGTTTTGAAGCAAATGGGCTGTATGTAGCTGCAACGTATTTCGTTTAGTAGCACTATGGAGCTAGACAAGGCTATAGGAATTAGCTTGTGAATCTATAGCATTCCTCAGGAAGCTATGGAGCGTCTAGCTCAGGCTACATTGAGCACAGAGTTTATTGTTTTAGGCTTTCTTGGACAAGGTTTTTACTTAGCATGGGATTTATGGCATTTACTGCTAATGAATGTCTATTCTTAAATTACAAAAACCACCGTCTCAGCACAATTCCCAGATGTCCTTCCAGGACCTCGGCTTCTTAAACACCAGCAGGGAGCATAAACTCTCCACTTCTCTGTTTTCCTCTTTCGTGTGGCTCCGGGCTAATGATGTGTAAGGAAAACACAGCAATCTATAAAGTCTCAGTGCTGTCCCAGTATTCTTCATTTATTTTGCATTTGATTATGCCACAAGTCGGATCTTGTTTCTTTCCTTTTTTTAAAGTTATTAGTTCAAATATTAATGTAGGAATATGGCATATATTGCTGCTCTTGATTGATGCCTTCCCAAAAACAGGAAGACGTGCTCGTATGAATTTTAAGAAAGTAGGGGTCCTGCAATGCCTTGCCAGAAGAGTTTTTCAGATACATAATTTAGATGCCCTCCAGGCAGGCTTTCAAGGCATTTTTGCTGGAGGGCAAGAAAAAATAACTATGACTGTTAAAAGTAAATGATTTTTGCTAATGCACAATTAATGCCAGGGAAAAGCACAGAAGAGAAAGATGTTGATGGAAAGTTCTGATTAAGTGAGAGCTCTACCTTGATGTGCATCTTTCTTTTTAATGATAATAATCACTGATGCAGAGATGTAGAAGTTTTCATGTCATGCAAATGCTGTATGCAGGGTCATACTAGGTGTACGTGTTTGTGCCTGCGTATGTATGTGTGTTAGGGGTGATACTTCTGGGGAGGGGCTCATCTGACAGTGTGTTATGTGCACTGAACAGTGACACAGTTACTGCCACCTCTTCAGAGGGCCTCAAATATATAGACTACAGAACATTTAACTTGATTACTTATAGTACGTATTCAGAATGGTTGTAGGGATGCATTTACAGTGAATGGGTTTTCTTGTGGCAGGTTTTCCCACATTGAATCCCATAATTGACAAAGAGCTATTGCACTATGTCAAGCACACGATTATAATTGAATTAATGATATATGCATGTGTGAGACAAAATTAGTATTTGGAGAGACATGGTTTCTAAGTTTTGCATATTTGTATCAGCACTCATATAATGGGAAACTGTATGTTCTGATCTATCAAATCAAAATAAAACTGTAGTAGTAGTATCTTGGTAATTAATGATACTTTCTGGCTTCTATATGTTGTTTATTTTTTTCCCATTTTTTCTCTTTGTTATAGGGGATGGTTTAGACAACAGTGTAGCCTCACCTGGTACAGGGGATGACGATGACCCAGACAAGGACAAAAAGCGACAGAAGAAAAGAGGCATTTTCCCCAAAGTAGCAACGAATATCATGAGAGCGTGGCTTTTCCAGCATCTCACAGTAAGTGGTGCCCAAAAACAAAATAGATTTTTATTCATGTGCTTAATGATGTTTATTCATTGTCATTAGAAATCAATTGTCCCCATAATTTTTGGACCATTATTAGGGCTCAGTTATCATTGTTTTTTTTTTTTTTAGATTTTTTTTCTTGGCTCTTGGAATCATGACAAATCTGAAAGAAACATATATATTTATGTATATATAAATATACATACATACCTAGAGAGAGAGAAAAAAAGAGAAAGTACAAAGTCTTATCACTGATCAACGCCTACATATAAAGTAACCATTTTTTTGCTTTGAACTATTCAAGGGGGGTTCTTGCTTTAGCATATACAAAGCTCCGCTTTCTGGATTGTTTATTGTTGCCCTCTGTTTACATGACTTTCATACGTGTTTGGTGGCAGAGAGAACCCTCATCTGTGTGTTCTGACATATACTGTGGGATGATAGAGAAGTCAAAGCAGCATCTTGCAAACTTGTTGTATGTTAATTTTGTGAGAAATATAGAAGGCTTATGGCTTCCTTAATTCTTCAGTTGTGTAACAGAGAGCAATAAACACATTTTTGGTTTCTCTTCAAGTCCATTATGTTAAATGCTGTCCATACTCACATTTGGGGGAGAGAGATTACATATGTGAAAAAGCTATAATTTAAATGGGCTATCTTTATCCTCCTGCTTGCAATTGTTGGTGCAATGTGTTGGTGTTCTGTTGACTATTATAGCTTTACTTAGAAATCAAAATACAGTTCCACAGAAAACCTGGTAACACTCTTTGTAGTTTACTTTGTGTGTGAAATAATGAAAACTGGTAAAATTATCAATTGATTTTCCTTTTCCTCTCATTGTAAAATTGTTTCTCACTTCATAAGCTTTAAAATGCTAACTGTTATTAACTACCTCTTCTTCTCTCAAAGTTTTATAAATTTCCCCAGTAGCTGATGTTGGTTACAGTGTAATGATTTCGGGACAAGGTACCCTTCTCATTTATGATAGGGACTATTGAACTGCTCTGCTAGCAGTGCAGCTAAAGGGGGGAGCAATAGATCCACATTTCTAAACCATCATTTTGATGTAAGGACATTAGTAGCAAACTAAGGTGCATTGATCTGGCCTGTGGGGTCAGGATTAGCTGGAATAGCCAGTGTCTCTGCTGGAGTAGTGGTTATTCCTGCCTCCCAGCTATGGCCATTTCAAAGGTCAGGTGCCCTGTACCCACTTGGCTCAGAGGAATTAGACAGAACATGAGTCTCTGGGCTGATTACTTAACCAAAGACAAAATAATGAGTCCTAAGCAAATACTGACTAATTGAAAGGGCTGTAAATCCATTACATATTGGTCAGGGATAATCAGGAGTATTTAATCACTTTTATCTATTCAGGAGCACTGAAGCTGCAACAGCAAAGCCCTGAACCTTGCCATGTGCTTATTATTCTCATCATTATCAAAATTACTTCACAGCTGTTCTTTGCTACATCACCTCAGCTGGAGATTTACTAACCTGTAAAATGTTTTTAATTTGGAAGTCGAGTGAGTGTGAGTGGAGGGTTTTTCATTTAGCTGTAGGGTATCTTTAGAGGAGTAGTTACAGGGAGACAGCAAAAAGCATGGCCACAAATAAACCAGTTTCTTTTGTACCTGTTTCCATGTTAACTCCATTTCCTCTTATGATATTTGTGACAACTTTTTTTTTTTCTCCCTACCTTCCTTTCTTGCATTCTCCTTGAAAGCATTCAACACATGCTTATTAAACAGTCAGCTAACTCTCACTTCTCTTGATGAAGGTCCTCTTAGCTTTTTGAAGTCCCTTTTCCTTGTTTCTGTCCTCTCTCTCCTGACCCTCTCCATTCCACATGAACTGAGGAAATTTGCCATCACTGGTGAGGATGGCCTCACAAAAATCAAATTAAATGAACACAAAAAAGCCCCAACCCTTTTACCATCCAAGCTTTAATGAGTTTGCAGGTGTTGAAAGATTTACTGTGCTGTAATTCTCAGACCTGCAAACTGATAATGGAGACCCCTGACCAGTGCAATGTAAATTCAGAAAGATTCTTGCCATAAACACATGCAGAGAAGGAAGAGACCTCCTTTCTTTTAAAGATCTCACACTTTTTCTCAAATTAGCTTGCCCATTCAAAGTGCAGCTCTGGCTGAGCCAGAACAGGGGAATCTGTGATGTACAATTTTATTGTTTCAAGTAAATATCTTTACAATGGCGGTCCATGATTCAATGTACATTCCTTCATTACTACTCTAACCTTATTTCAAATTGGTTTGTTCCTTCTTTGTGCTGTATGACCTGTTCTTGTATTACAATAATCCCCTGATGTACCCTTTTTTCTTTCTCTCTCTTTTTTTTTTTTTAAAAAAGAAACTAATTGAATTATCTCATTATTTTAGTTTGTTAAGCAAATGTATTTTACATCTCAGGATGTGTTCTTAAAGAAGGAGCTGCTTAGGCTTTGCCCCCTGAATGGGCCATTGGTACATTTTGACATTCATGCATTCATTAAGGAGAGGAACATAAAAGGACTCTGGTTGTATTTTTTTTCAAACACCCAACCAGCATGGAGCAACTTTTCCATAAGCCACAGGGGTCTCTCTACATATGTTCTCAACTGCAAGCCATTGTCACCTATTCTGAATACCTCAAAAGGACAAATAAAATACTAAAGGCCAACTGTAGCAATTGTTAGCTGTTAGTCTCAATATGACAAAAATCATTAACCTCTGGTTTCCCTGGAAGGAGAAGCTGTGGCAGTCCATCTCTTATGGTGTGGATTTAACTCGAAATTCCTTTAGATTGTCAAATTCAAAGAGAGTAACTCAGTTCTGACTAATTGTATTTACTTACGATTTTAAATCAAATGCTATTTTTTCTTTATTCAGTCAGTTTGCAAACTCCTAAGGTAACTGATTTTAAAAATTGATTTGCCTAAGTGGCTTTTTGAAGAGACAGGCACTTGAACTCTGATGTAGAATGAATGTATCTGACAGGCTGTATCTTTCAAAACAATTTATATCCCCTATCACAACTTCCATTTTGCAGTAACTTTAATTATATTTGAAATAGGATACACATGCATGTTTGTGTTGTTGGAAATCAAATGTAAGGAGTAAGAGCTTCTGTCATGTTCTTGTTCACTTATTGAGCTCTGTCTTATATTTGGAATTACAGCAGTACCGGAAGATGAAAGATCTGAGGATGAATTGGTTGGAAATGTGTATGCTTTTTCTGGATAATATCCAGTGTTTAAGAAAGTAGAGGAAATCCTAGTCTGGTAGTATAAGCTTTTCAATAGTACATAAAGATTACGACATCAGAAAGGTAAACCTGACATTAAGGCTGTTTTTATTTGAGTTCAAAGGTGGTTAAAGAAAAGAAACAGCAAGAAATCTGACCCAAGCCGAGAGTTTATTCATAGCTTTGGAAGACTCCTTTTCCTCTATGCCAAGGACTCCTTAGTACACTCAATTAGCCTCTCAGACATCTCTGCTTTCCTCCCTCAAGTGCTCCCCTATTTGCCCTGCAAAGAACATATTTGATCATGAAGTGAAAACAGGAAGTGTTCAGATGTATAGACACCTCCAGCTTACATCAATGTTGAGATTAGGATTTCTTACTAGCAACTATACAGAGCTTGCCCCCCTCCTCCCATGCCCTTTTAATGGATAGAGGACCTTTAAAATGTATGTACATAATCAGAAAAGAACAAAGTTATAAAGGAAGCAATTATACCATTCTATGGACTTGTACCTCTGGTAGTTCATCCTTCTCTGCAGCATAGTTTATCAAGAACTACACTTTGCTATATTCAACATTTTTTCCCCTTCTTTTACGGTACTGGTTGAACAGAGACTTAGCTGGTGTGATGCCCTTTGTTAAAATTTTATTTCGGTTGTTTCTTTTGTTATAGTCTGTAAGAAGATGTGTATTGTAACTAAAAGTACCAGAAATTCCAATGGTAGCATATAAAATATAAACATTTTATATGACACTGCTAGATTCCCAGCCGATGGTGTTTATGATAACAACCCTGCTTTTTTTTTTTTTTTTGCTTTTTTGCTAGTTGAAGCAAAATATTTATTAGTCATTTTAGCCTGATTTCCACAATCTCCTGGCTAAAAAATCTTGCTTTTAACAGTTTCTTGTAGAGTAGATTTTGGTTTCACCTACCTCAGGGTCAGGCTAGAACAAGTTCTATTGGAACATGTTAAAATGAATCAGTCACAGCTTTTGTACTTACCTGAATGAATTTTTTTAACTTGCAGTATTCAGGTGGCCAGACAGAATAATATCAATAGTTTTACTGAAACAGATTTTTTTTTCTATATTTATGTGGGTGTATCTGAGAATATAATGTATCTCTATCATATTTTAATGAATGGCTTACCAAGCCTTTTATGCAGGCAGCTGTTTTATGTATTCATTAAAGTTGATTGTAGAGATAATGTCTTCAACTAAACCCAATCCTGGCATTTTGGAGCAGACTTTCAAAACAGTTGAAACCATCCCACCTTCATAAATATCTCCTCCTATATCCTGATTTTAGGAATAATACTTAAGGGAGGGTTAGGAACATAGGTTGCTATTGCATACTTGCTATTGTGAAGGCATTATGAGGAACCGTAGTGCTTGTGTTGGACCAAACAGTAATGTGCTGTATGCTCCCAGGGTACACTAAGGAGAGGAATGATGTCCTCTGGTAGTCCTGTAAAGCTACCTGCATGTGGGTTCTCATGGCTGCTGTTTCCATTTTAGTGTATCATGTAGTCAGAGAGTTGGAGGAGACTGAAGTACAATATTACTCCAGGTCTGTTTTTTAGGTAGGGCTGAGTTTACAGCCAGGCAAGAAGTTGTCTGGTGGTGTGGGACAGACCTCTCAAATCATACAAACGAGAAATGTATTGCCCTGGTCTGGAAAATATTAATGCGCCCATTTTTCAGCTGGGTAAACTTTGTGAGGGGAGGTTGAATGATGTCCTCCAAGTCCTTTGGAAAAATTATGCTAAACTCCCATGACCAGTAGTACTGTAGTCCTCAAGAACATGGAGCTGAGTATCTTCGCACCCAAAGTGTGCTGGTGGCTCACCATCAGAGCTGACCTAGTGGGGCAGAGCTGGCAGCTGCTGCTGGTATTTACTGTTATTGCTGGGGGTAGCATAGTACTGCCTAATGTCACTGGCATCCTCTCCTGTCCCGACTGCATGCAGTACAGCATCACCAGGAACAGTCTGCAGAGTCAGAATAGAACAAAACTGGATTTTTTTCTCAAAATGCTACTTCTGCTCACAGTCCGAAAGGCGTAATCCTCTGACAATTTGTAGTCCTCGGCTATGAAATCAGCTTCAAAGCTTCGAATTTAGAAGCAGCTCGAACACTCATATACCTTTTAAAGGCTATAATCTTAAAAGAAAAGGGCTGAGATGGGGTGGGGGTGGGGCTTTGTTTGTTTTAAAAATGGAATCTGAGATTAGATCTGACATTTCTACATCCACCCCCTACAGAAAAGGGAACCCAGGGTCATGGGGTGTGTGGGCCTCAAAAGCTAGCTTTGTCTCTGAGTGGTTAATCTAATCATTGTTACATAGACATCTGTTATTTCTTCTGAAAAATTGATGCTTTTGTGACACAATGATCCATCTATTTAGTACAACGGCCTGAGTAATTAAATTAAAAAAAGAATATTTTTGCTGGAGCATGTATTATAAAACTGCCATACCTCCCTGTACCAGCAAAAAGGCTGGAGAGAGAAGGGAGAGGGAGGTGGGGAGAGGGAGCGCTTTAAGCCCGGCATTGTTTTCTGCTCGCTTGAGGAAAACATCTGTGAATTGTTTGAACTGAACCTTACCAGGGACTGTCTGAATCTGTGTCATCTCTGTTTAATTTCAGGAAATGATGTCACAGTGCATTAAATAACAATGCTATGTGATTTATTTTTACTTGTACATGCTGTCCTAAGCATTTCTGTTACATGGCAGTGTTTTCAATTAACTGCAAGCTTTCAGTTTAAAAAATATATTCGATAATGCTTTTTTGGGCATGGGTATTGGGAGGCTGGGTGTTTTAGGGGGTCACCAAGGTTCAGGGCTGTCTGAGGGCTCCGGGCCCATTTGTCATGTGCTTATTTGTAGTTGGGACTGGATGTCAGCACTCTCGTCACCCATGGCAACCTCCAGGACCGTTGGTTTGTTACAAAGCGTGTCTGTGGAGGAAAAACTAAATATTCCCAACCTATCCGTCAAAAGACCTATTAGATAGTTATAGCGAGGCCTGCATACTGTAGCTTCTGCCTTTATCAAACTTTCTGCACTCCCCCTTCTTCTGTAAAAGAATAGAGGACATAAGTCAATTCTGTCTGCCATCTGTCGCCTTTTTAGCTGTTCCTCAAATTAAAGAGACAGTCCAAAATTTAAATAATCTGATAGAAGCATAGAAAGCCCGCGTGTAAATTATCGTGTTTCCATTTGATTTTTAACTCCTCATTTTATTTTGAAGAGAGATCTTTATTGTACTTCTTCGGAGATCAAAATATGTTTCATGTTTCTGCTTCAAAAATAGCATTCTGAGAAATATTGGATTTGCAGTGTCACGGAGTTGTTATCTAATAAGATTCCAAGTTATATATAGGGTGAAATTCGCACACACACACACAGAGCAAACAATCCGCGCACTGCGAATCCTGCAAAGGCACCTCCCTTCTTCCCCCTCTCCCCTCCTCTCCCCGACCCTCGGTAGGCCGAGGGCCGCAGGAAGTCCTTCCACGCTGCTGCCAGGATGAGCCTGGCTCCTCGGCCCACCCAGCAGCCCTTTCCCAGGCCTGCTACAACAGTGTTTCACGCTCCCCTGTCCGATGCTAGCTAGTTCTGCTTCACCTCCTCCTCTCCGTTTTTCCTCCTCCTCAGCAGGCAGCGTGGCATGGCAGGACGGAGGGAGCCACAGCGTCGTTTACGTTGCGCGTTAGGTCAGCCACTGCCAAACCATCAGGTAACACAGCTAGATGGGAGGAACAAATGTTCCTCTGCGATGTAATATTTTACCTGCCATTTCCAAGGAGGGAATTACTGAGAATGGAGTGTAACTAAAAACATGTGCGTGATTTTATTGGGGGCTTGATTAAAAAGCCTCAACTGAGCAAGCAAAACGTGGCCTAGCAAAAGATAGGATCAGCCACCAGTGTTTTCTGGTTTTTGTCAGATTACGAAGCTTTGTAGAGTCAGTATAGGATTTAAGCAAAACGAAGAGAAGAAAGAATATGAAAGTCCAAGTAATGAATGCATTGAAGTAACTGAAATGAGAAAGTAGTGACAAGAATTCATTTATTTAGAATTGAGGCTTGGAAGCTCACAAGGTACAAGGTCGTTTAGCTAAAGCATATGCAAATGTAAATAGTATTTAAACACTCCAAGAATGTTGCACTAATAAATGCTGTGCACTGCTGTCTTTGAAAATCAAGATTGTAGTCAACGAGAGGTGAGAAGTCCTCTGAATATCTGTCTTGAAGTTGCACTACTTAAAACAGTTGTCATCAGAAAATTCATAGTTCCTAAATTTCCCTGTAGTGTGTGTACACGAGTATATGTATATATAAAATACGTTTTTAGGGAAAAAGCGATTGCTCTTGTTTGTGTAAAGTGATACTGCCTCTCAGTTTTGCCTCAGGACGTGTTTACTTAAGACCTTCCTTTCAAGACCCATGAGCAGAGTAATTGGTTTTAAAGAAGTTTTCTGTAAAATTAGAGTTTTACTGTAAAAAAAGTATGTTTGTGCCAACACTTCCAAAACTGCTGAGGAATGGAGATGTCAATTCTCATTGTTGCCTAATGAAAAGCGTAGTTTATGGCAGGCAATATTACTTTTGGTGTTGTGGAGTTTGCCTTGAGTTAGGATACTTAGAATACTGTGTGTTACATATATGAGAGTTGATTGGCAGCAGTTGTTTGTAGGATCCAAAGCAATCATTGGCATCTTTAAAGATTTATTATTGTCTTTAAGCATAATGGCAATACAGTTTTCATGCTTTTACATTTGCTATTTTTATTTTTAACTGCTAGCCCCAAGTCTGCCAGAACTAATTTCAGTTATTTTGTCTAATACTGGATGATAGGTTGTCAACTCGCTGTATAATGCCATAAAGATTTTTTTTTAATCTTGGTTTTACCTTTTTATGATGGTATTTCAAAACACATACTTTATTTGTAGCAGTTTATGGACTACTTATGTCCATAAAATGTTTAACATCTCATGACATACTGTTACAATCTCAGCTCAATGAATCAGAGTAGCTAAGTAAAAATCAGCAAATATTTTAGTTTAGTGTTTAAAAAAAATCTGTGTATATTAATTTGTTTAATGCTGTAGAAATGTGGCTGTCATCTAGATCCAGCTTTTATTTGGTCTGAAGTACATTTCAAAGTGGCAGCTTGATATTCTAATATGGATATACTGTGGATGTACTATATGACTAAACTGAATAGCAATGGGAAAGCTCATGTTCACATCTGTAGCATGTACTAAGTATATGAAAGAAGTAACTTTTCTTTGTAAGGTGATGGTCTAGTCTAGACTACTTTGAAGCTTGTTATACCAATTAAAAAAAAAAAAAGAAAGAAAGAAAGACAATGTAATCTTCATTGTTAGTTGAAGTTCTGTGAACGTACATGAATTTTTATAAAAGCAGTTCTCTCTCCTCCCAGGTAAGGTCAAAATGCAGGTTTAATTTTTCTGTGTTCAAATATTTGCAGATAGTTCACAGATTAGTCCCTAACAGTGTGTACCTTTCAATCCTGCTTCCATTAATTCTAGCGCAACTCTGATCCCTTTGAATAAGCTGCATAACATGGGAGATGAAACAGTGAAGTTGTAATGGGTGACAAACAAACAAATAAACACAATTTTGCACCTTCATAAGTGTTAAATATTATAGCCATTTTATCCACAAATTCTACTTAACAAGTGTTTCAAGGGTCCCCTCTTTTACTGTAGAAAGACACATTTCTTGAGTGCTCAGCTGTTTGTCACATTCTGCCTTGTAGCTGAGCCTTCGCTACTGTTCCCAGCATTCTTTAGTGCAAGCCAGCTCAGGCAAGCATGGGCAAATTTCAGTCCTGTTTCTAGCTGTGACTGTAGCAAGACACAGTGCCTCAGTTTCCTTGTGTAAACAGTATGGCATAATGGTGGTGACTGCACTTCAGAGTGCTTTTGATATTTACAGAGGAAAAACTCTGCATGAGACCTGTGCCTTATACTTAGCATCAGCTGAATTACAGAGGCTTGCACTTCTGTTGTGGTTTTATCATGTTGCTGAACTAGTGTGATAGTCATGCAATGCTTGCACAAATACTCAAACTTCTGTAGACTTTAAAAGTTTGGGATGAATTTCCCTTTACGGGGGAGCATTTAATATAAAGTTAAGAGTGTTATATTCTTCCTGGTCTACACTGAAGATGACAGCATATGATTGCTGCAAGCTACTTTTGCTCAAGTGGCTCAGGCTTGGGTTATTTTTGTTTATCAGGTTCTTTCCTTGCTGGTGACCTGAAGTGGTGATTATTGCGTGCAAATGGTATCAAATATCTTTCCCAGAAAGTAGCAAGAGAAAGAACCTCGAACATAAGCTGCTGGCCCAGGGGCAAGAGTCAGAATAAAGGGAGTGCACTAGCATTAACAAATGCATCTTTGTTCTTCAACAAGTCACTAGTGGATATTCCCCTCAACAGCCCAGGGAGTTTCCTGAAGTGAAATAGGACTTTGGCAGCTTTCCAGACAGTCCTGATCTTCTGCTACCTCTTTTGATTCACCCAGGTGCTTCCCCCTTGTGCATCCCTCTTGTGCTTGAATGAAGACATGGGAAGCAGGAGGGTGACCTAGGGGACAGAAAGGGACTACAAAGTCCCTGATTCATGTTAGGAAGCTCCCTGCCTACTGAGAAGCACACGCAGACAGCTAGCAGCTGTTTTGAAGGTCCACAAATGGACTGTTCAGGGATATAGGAAGTGAATAGTGAGAAAGGTCATCATATGTGTGATAACAACAGGAATAAGGAGCATTATGTGGTCAGCAAAGTGACATGTATATTTGGGGCAGTCAGCAAAGGTGTGGTGCACAGGAATGCATAGGTGCATAGGAATGGTGTCATTCCTAAATTGCGAGGAAGGTTGCTTAGTTTGAAGGATCACTTCACAATATAAATATTGTTTGAAGAGTGCTTTACTTTCAGCTAGAAAGGGATGTTCTGTTGATCTCTTTCTGATATAAAGTATGAAATTAAATGGAAACATGTGAAAACAGGTAAATGTGAACAACAAAAAAGGGGAAAAAATCATTTAATTTACTTCTCCCTTCCACCCTCCTTTACTATTTTGGTAGACTATTTTGAGAGTTCTGCTACTTGGTCTGTCTCTTTTCAATGCTATTTCTTCCGGTTCCACAAGGACATTTTACTGCATGAGCTAACATCTCTTAGGAAAGAGAGGTGCTTCCTGAGTTGGTATGAACATCTCTGTGAATGGTGGGATGAGCTGCAGAGTTTTAGGACAATCCTAAGAAGCACACATTGTTCCACATCCTATGCCTACTTACATCTCAATTTTCAACAGCCTACTTTGTATGCGTGTGTTGTATGGTGGCCATTAAATGCCAAGCAAACACTTCTCAGACCAGAAAAATCCTGCTACGCAGTGCATATCTATCCTAGGCATTTGCAGACAATTCACTGCTATAATTAATCTTAGCTGTCCTGGCTCTGTGAAACCTGAACTTCTATCCCACAATGCTCTTAGATGCAAACAAACTTCAAAGAAAAATGCCCTTGCCTCTTTCTCTCTCTTTTTTTCTTCAAACACTGTCCATTTAGAGAGCAATAATGCTTGTAAAGGAGATTAAACCCTATATAAGCCCATGCAAAACAGTATGTACAGCAAGAAAATAAAATGTCTACAAACAAACAAGACTGTGGTGCTTTGCCAGCATGGGTATGAATAAACGTAACTTTAGAACTGTTAAACTATCCCAAGTTTAGCTCCTGGGATCTGAATCCTACTCAAAGCCCTAGCTGAAAATGTATGATTCTGTATTCTCCAACTTGATAACGCTGTAACACACTCTGCTGCCTCCCGAACAAGTGCTGCGGCAAACTTCTTGCTGAGGCTGAAAACTCTTTCAAACAAGGCCTCAGGGCTCATGAGCTTTCCACTCAGTGCCCTGTAGGCTCACTCTGCGAAGAGGTATCTAGCCTAAAAGAGGCCAAATATCACACAACGGAGCTGGTGGGAAATTCAAACTGTTCTAAGCAAAGAAGTCAATAGAGCTGCTGTAGTGAAAGGTAATGTTCAGAGTGAGATCACTGTGTTATGATCTCATGCTGAACATCAGGACTGTTTTTTTCTTGATGATTATGAAACTAGCCTGAGGCCAGTCTGGTGAGAGTCTAAGAAAGATATAGAAGGATGTTTGGAGAGCCTGGACTATCAGGGCCCTTATTCCCCAAAAAGTGTAGCAGAGACTGAAAGAAGATGAGAGAAATATGAGCTGTATTGTTATTTTCAGTGCTCTCCCCATCTATCCCCAAAATAATAGATCTAGACATAGACACAGAATGTGCATGCTGAATCAGTGAATAAGCAAAGACTGCAAACAGAAAGGAAAAGAAATTACTTGGGGGGAACAAAACGCCTTGCAGAAATAATGGAATTCAACAACCCCAAAAAAACTCATTGAGATTGTAGAACAATCTGTAGAAGTGCCTTTGCTTAGCACTTTTAAAACTATACTCCAAAAAACATTTGAAGAAATACTGCTGAGAAACATCTTGTGTTCCTAGGGTTACACTAAAGTAGTGTTGCTTGAAGCATTTCTCATATTTCTGTTTTCTTATAAAAATATCTTGAAATGTGAACTGTTTTTAGAGGGAAACTTCCCCAAATTTGGCTTCCTTCAATTTAATTTTTTTTTTGTATTTATTTCAAATTTTTTAAAATGACATTTCATTTATCCATCAGTGGAGAAATATTATAAAATTAACGGACAAAGTCAAACAGAAGGTGGGCTTGGGACCCAAAATGAAGGATTAAGCTTAATAGAAATATTTAATTACCATTCCTTCAGGCAAAGGCCTGAGTAAATAGCTGGGAGTCAGAGTAGGTGCTGGAGGTCAGCGGGCTTGGGCTCTGTCAGACCAACAAAGGAAGTGAGTTTGAGTTGAGGACCTTGTGTTAGAAACACTTTCTTTTCAGATACTCAGAGACAGACTGTGTCATGGCACATATGCCGCTCTCTATTCACAGTATGGGAGGTGTCGCTAATGGTCACAAATACCTGGGGAAGGTACAGGTCTGAAGTCAACCCTTACCCACCTTAGTGGTCCCAACTTTTTCTGGTGTCTGCTCCAATATTAGCTCTATGAAAAGTGAAACCCAAACACCAAAAGTTGTTTGAATATTCAAAATCCACATGGATTTTTAAGGGCATGGATCCAATGCAAATTTCATGCGAAACAAGGCTGATCATGGATTTACACAGAAATTCCGATGCCAAAACAGGTGAAACATGGCCTTTTCACCTGCTTTTCACTTACAGACTATATGGCAATTTGACTCCAAGATTCAAAGCAAAGCTTGGGCCCTTGGAGAGGCAGAATGACCCCAAGAAAATATTGACTGAGTGCCTGCTGACTCAAACTGCTGAATTTCACACACGGCTTTACTCAAAAGCATCAGAAAGAGAGAGAGTATATTTTGAATTGAAAATGAAATTTTGCTTTTGAACATTACTTCATAATAATGTATCTGTGGGGTTCTGTGTTTCTGTCAATGACTTCCAGATCAAATGAGCTTGCTTTGCACATCAAAATATGCTTTTTTTTTTTTTTTTTT
>VXAA01006474.1:328442-370942 GCA_013399115.1 Anseranas semipalmata
TTGCATTGCCAAAATTACAAATTTAGCCTGGGATCTGAGATCCAAGCTGGATTCTTTCTGGCTTATTTATTGGCAGTAACAAGGATTATACAATAAAAGTAAAGTTGCAATTACAATAGTAAATCTATGTAATTACAATAATAAATAGATGATGGAGTGGCCAGAATAAAGTCCGTTTTTCTTGCCTATAGCTTGGCTGGCTTTATGAAGAAAAATAGCACAAACTTCTATTATGGCTTGAAGTCAATGGGATTTTTTTTGTCAGCAGAGAATCAAATGCAATTCAGACACACAGGGACATAAATCTGTTCAGTAGGTCAGTCACTTTTCAGAACGCTGCTGCTTAGTTGTGTTAGTATTCTTTTTTTTTTGGTTCAACATAGCCTAGTGAGTCAGGCCTGTTTGGAACATTTTTTAGAGAAGTGACAGGGCAAAGATCTCTTTTTCTCTCTCTTAATTATCCTTCCCAGGAATGGGCTTCTATATCCATTTTAAAGATGCCATTGGCATGTAATGTCTTTTGTAGGATTTTGATACACAGTTCAGAAGTTACCTGCGTGAGAAAAGAGAGCATTAGCTTCCTATGGCTGGATGTTGAAATACTCGGAGCTGCAAAAGCAGCGAGTCCTGACCTTTGCTCTCATCTGAACAGGGAGTATTCTGGCATTGAGCTGAGTTTTCCTACTGCTCTTCAGAACTGTAAATAATGTTAGTACACCCTGAATTCACTGCATGCAGCACTTTACATTACTATTGTGTATCTTAAAATAAACAACATTGCAAGCTGTTTATTTTGGTGTTACTATGTATGCATTTTTTAAACAGTGGTTACTTAAACAAATGTCTCTGTTCCCACAGCACTTAAAAGCTGCTGTTTGCTCATTGTGGTTTTTGGGTTTTGTCACTTTTGTTTTGATTATTTCTGAAAATCACACTTGAGGATACAGAAGACAGGAGTAAGTTGTACTTGATCCAAACAAATGCTTCATGTCACAGCTTTTTCTTTATGCCAGCTTTTTCCATGTTCCTAGCTGAAATAATAATTTTGGTTTAGATCAAACTTAAAGATCACAGTATTCCAGGCTGGATCAAACTGTCCTCAGATGCATTTTGCAGGCCATGCAATTGCTATCAGAATTTGACCTTGAGACAGCAAAATTGTTTTAATAACATTAGTACAGATTATTTTATTTATTGGTCAGCAAAATAGAAGGTGCAGGGGATGAAAATTTAGGGAAGTGAGTGTTTTCACATCTCCTTTCCCCCTCCCTTATCAGTCTTCATTCATCCATCCTAGAATTGTCAAGTGTCAGCATCAGGTATGCAAAATTTTGCAGTTGGAAATGCTGATGGATGGAAAAGCCATTATGAAAGACATCTGCTTTGAGCCATGGCTTTGTGGCCCTCCATCTACCCGACGAACTCCAGGGATACTTGTTGATCTGTAGCAGCTCTGCTAGAGGGCTGTGTGTTCTACTTTGTTTTTTCACCTTTAGCAGTGAGCTTTCAGAGGTGGCTCTGCTTTTTGCAATGCCATGTATGCTGTTCACTGATCTTGGTGTATTCAGCTAAATTTGAGTAAAAGGGTTGGGAATAAACTCCTTATTACTCCCTCTACTCACCCTCCCCAACTCTGTAAAAAATGACTGTGGTACCATGTGACTGTGATAGTTGTTCTATAGATGTTCTGTCCTACTTTGAAGTTTTTTCCTAGGTCATCTTCAATTAGTACTTTTTGCTGGGGAACAAAAATGCTTACCTGAGTCTGTGGAATGGTGTCCTGTCTGCTTTAAGGGGCTGAAAAGTTGGAGGCTTTCTCTGTGTGAATATTGCTGCATTATAAAGACCACTGAGGATTGCGTAGTGAGGCTGCCATCAACGTATTTCTCAGTGTGCAGTTGTAACTGGTTGGGGTGCATGTGTTTTTAAGGAGGGGTTGTCATCTTACCACCTTCTTTCACTCAGAAATAAGAGAAAGAGTGTGGCTGTTCAGTCACGAAGTGCTGGGGTTGTTCCTGTTTGGAAAAGGTTTAACAAGTGCTCCAACAAGCCTGGGAGTCGACACTAAGTCATATCAGGGACTGGGTTAGTCCCTGGCCAGCCCCTGCATCAGGGAGCCACAGAAGTGGCAGAAGTGCTTTGTTTCCTCATGCTTGGACACAGCTGAGAACTGAGCCTGGGTTATTCATTTGTAGAACTTGTAAAGGCTGGCTGTCTTTTTACAACAGAAAGTAA
Organism: Anseranas semipalmata; assembly: GCA_013399115.1. Classification (NCBI taxonomy): domain Eukaryota; kingdom Metazoa; phylum Chordata; class Aves; order Anseriformes; family Anseranatidae; genus Anseranas; species Anseranas semipalmata. The sequence continues at coordinate 330,678 of VXAA01006474.1, forward strand.
TCTCTTCACTCAACTGCTAATTGCCCCATGATTTTAATCAAGCAAGATGCTTAGATAAGGAAAATTAGTGTTTGAGAAAAATTGTGATTGCAGTTCTTTTCCAACTTGTGTTGACTATAAACCAGTTTGTCCTCCTTAATTATGGTCTCCAAAGATAAACAGGTTGAAGGGAGTGCTACAGACTTTGGCACAAATACAGCATATTTCTGTGCTTTGTTGTGCAAGTTCTGTGTTTTTGAGAAAGAAATAAAAAGTTGCTTGTATTTTTTAATATAGTTAAGATAAATTATTTTTTGTTTACAGCTTAGCAGGTGTTGACATTCGGTATTGTGTATATACTCCTTCACCTCTGGGCTTCAATACGCTGTATAACCAACCCCTGCGCTCTCGGTAGAACTAACTGTGACCATTAAGGAAGAGGGGAGCATTAGGTAAAGACAACTGGCCAACGACAGAGCCCTTGGACTATGTCATTCCAGCTCCTGAGGGAAAACGGTATAACATACGAACATTCCCCAGCCTTCCTATTCACTCCTAACCTTTTCATCTAATACTATGCCAACACCCTAATTTGTAAGAGATTCTGAGATTACTAATGTCATTTACATCCGTAGATGAATGTTCCCTCTCTTCTAGCTGAGCGACAGAAGATGGTAGAATGATTAGCATTTTTTAATGCTGTTAACAGAAATGAAAACCACTTAGCAGCAGCAAAGTTTTGTGAAAAGGAGCAGGTAACATTAAATATTTAAAAAGCATTTTAACAAATGTTATCTACTGGCCAGACCAATGGACCATGTAGCCCAGCAGTGAGTCAGCACTGAATGGTGATGCAGCCAAGAAATGGTGCAAGTACAGGACGATCCCAGAAGACCCAGTACATCCTCTAAAGTTTAATGACTTTGTGAGCTGAAAGTTTATATCCAGACAATAATATTTAAGAGCCATTGATGCATCTACACTTGCTTTTTGGACCAAGCCATATATTCATGAGCTACAGTTTTGGCACACTAATTTTGGGTTATTTGAATCTTTGAGGACATTAATTAGGCTATTTTCTGATATGGAATGTTATATTTTAATAACCTTCACATTTTTTTAATGTGTGGACCTGAGTTTCTAAGCTATAATAAAGAAAAAAGAAGAAGAGAGAGCAGAGATATTAGTTTACGCTTGTTTTAAAACTAAGCCTGCTTTCTTCCATGTAGCAACAGAAAAGAACTTAGCAGCCCTCCAGTCTTCCTGGAAATTTTTGTGAAGTGTTGGGAAAAATCTTTTCTGCTTCATTTGGAGGGAACCTTGATTATATCACTGACATCAGTCCAGGTCTTTTCAGCATCCAGTTCTCCATCACTGATTCTGTTCTTCACGTGATTGGCTCTGGCAAAATAAAATACTGATCCGTCCATCTATTTGGTAGTGTGCTTTTAAATAAATATCCCCACTACGTTCTGGCTGAAAGCAGCTACACTGTTTTGACATAACCTAATCATGTGCAAAGCTGAACCTTTGGTAGCTGGTTCTTGCAGACTTTCTTTTTTTCCTCTTCTTCTTCACATGGCCCCTTTAGAGCTGCTGGAGGGCGTTGTTGAGAAGTTGCTACCGTTGATACAGTTGCTATTAATCACAGTCTGCCATGTTGTGACGCAGGTTCTAATAACATCCCATTGAGCTGCTGTTGTATGCTGGAGGCTTACCAACAGCACTAGGCCTTTGATATTCATCTCACACCAGGATAAAGAAAATGTAGAGTTTAAAAAAAAAACTGCAAATAGGCAAAGAACAAAAAAGGGGGAAAACATAGCAAAATCAAAAACAGACACGCTTTCTGTGTGCTGCTTCGTTTACCATGGGAGCAGCAAAGCTATAAATCTCTGCTGTGTTGTTTGAAAATTGAACATGAGGCTGCTAAATTTATCATTCATTCTTTGTTGTTTCTGGGTAGTAGCTGCCTGACTTGGCTGACTTTGGTTTCTGTCCCCTCCTCTGTAACAATTTTTGTTGTCATTGTCGTTGTTTCAATACATTACACACACAAATCAAAATTTTACTGGATCAAAGAATATTGGAGGATTTAGTAAAGTGCTCATAAAGGGGAGGAGGAACAAATTTGCTGCATGTTACACATCATGCTTCCTTGGCAACTGATTCCCTCACATTCATAATTACAGGAACATAATTTTTAAAAAGCAGCACGGGTGGGGGGAGGGAGAGGGAGCACTTCCTTTGGTTAAAGGCGTTTGCAATTTTTTAAAAAATGGTAGTCTTTGAAAATAAGAAAAGTTCACCTTATCCTCCGTAAAAATTAAACCTGGAGCCTGATAGAACTGCACAATCACCTTCTTTTGTTAGCACTTCTTGTCCATGTTGAACTGCAACGAAAAAAAGGTGGAAAGCAAGCCTGCTACAGATGTGACTAGCTATGAATATTCATGAATGCCATTGCTCCTCCTTTTCTACTGGCATCCAAGCCATTCTGATCTCCCTCTCCCTCTCTTTTTTCTTCTTCTCCTTTCCATTTCCTTTCCTTCCTTGAGACTGAACAAGACTGCAGTTTTATTTCCGTAACAGCCTAGTATGATACAGTTATCAGCGGCCTCAGAAGCCTTTTATTTCCATTAAAAAAAAAAAAAAAAAACAAAGGAAAAAAGAAAAAAAATTGTAATTATCCACAGTTTTATGAATCCACCTCCCCTTAATGTTCATTATTTAAACCAGCAGCAATTACAAGTTCAAAGGGGTTTAGAGGGCCAGCAACCCGCATAATCACTGCCAAATTAAGCGGGACTCATTCGTCACAGAAGAGTACACTCTGAGCAGTGAATCATGCATGCAGTGACAGGCACTGATTTACATAAAGACGAAATCTGTGCCCTCTAGGGCTGAGCGTTACTTTATCTCAGTGGCCCTGTGATATATGCATTTTCTTTTGGTGTTAGGAAGGTTCAGAGACTGATGCTGTCTAATACATGATATTTTATTCTCCGCAGCATGACTACTACTGCCACTAATTCATGTATATGTGTATTTAACTAACAATAATCCAAACTTCAAGGCACTTGAGTTTTTAAAAGGAACATTTTGGCCAGAAAACCTCTATTCTAATATGAGTCTTCTGAACCTCTTGAATTCCTTTTTTGTTGTTGTGGGTTTTTTTTTTTTTTTTTTTGACATAACCAATTTGCAGATCAAATGGTCATTCTTGAAAAAAAAATTACTCTGAGCCCTTCCTTCCCCATTTAATGAACATAATATTTTTCTGAGAAAATGTAAATACCTGTACTTGTACAATATCGGAGGACTGAGACTGGACTTTAGCCATAGTTTGCTGACTATCCCAAAACATTTTAAGTTAGTAGCATCCCTCCTACCAGAGACATGCTATATGCTCTGCAAGAGCTGCATCCATCTGTACCTCTGACAGCAGAAGAGGAAAATTCTCTGGTTGCTAGAGAGGGTTACCTTACCTTTACCGCGCTACTCTGCTTCTTTCATTCTGAGCTATTTAAAGATACTTTTATATTCTGCTTTAAGACTAAGCAGGGAGTAGCTATACTTTTACTCAACAACTAAACTGGGAAAGCAGTTTTTGTGTAATCATTGCCTCCCTTCAGCTATGTTAGCTGCAATTCATTCTGCCATCGCTACAGGACTGCGGTATAAACAGTACAGGCAGTAGTTTGACATGGTACCTAAGTGTCCTGCACTGGGGTGTTTCATCAGAATAAACCAGCTACAATTTTTTGGGAGACCTCCTTAACATGTAAAGGCACTATAAAGGAGCTCAGTTGTCACTAGGACACAGCAGAGTGACCACAAAACATCTGGCTATGGCACCTTGACACAGATGCTGTTTTCTAAACTGGCTCGAGTGTAGATTAGAGGTAGCTGGAGGTGTCGTAAATCAACAGTGGTCTGATCAGACCTTTCTTTTCCTTTGATATGCACTTTGATACTGCACTGGGGACTGTGGTGTGGAGCTAGCATTGCTGGCGCTCCTCCAGTTGAGTAAGTCCGTCTGCTTTCTGGTCCCGTTAGGCCATTTTAGTGGTGAGGAAGAGTAGCAGTGTAGCAGAGGCTGGCACAAGTGTTCTGTGTGTGAATGGACAAGCTGATTTTTTGCACACCTGTCATATGCATATGAAAGAGATTCATATTGCATATACAAATCACAGAGGAAAATGTAATTTGCATATGTCATTGCACTGCCTGTGCAAGTGACTGTGTGCATCTGTGATGTCCTCCACAACTCTATGTCCTCTGATAGAGGCTGGTTAAGAATTTGACTCATTTAGGTAAATATCATACAAACTTAAAGCCTAGCTGCAGCATGCCTTGTCTGTATTGACTACTGTCTGTGCATTGAGGACGCCAAAGATCTTATGGTTATTATTTAGGTACCATTTTTTCATCGTAGTGCATATCACTAGAAAAACTTTTTATGACAGGTACATAAAAGCTGTACACTGAGTCTGATATGAATGTAATTTACACCATTGTAAAATCAAATTAAATGCAAAATCGGTGAAAGGGAGATTATAGCATGGACTAAGTTTTCTGTGACAGTCTGTAAATGAATGTGGAGCGAAGGCCATATGTGATGATAACAGAGTTGTATGGGTGGACTTCTCTAGGTTTAATTCCACTGTGCACTCTAGAGTTCATGAATCATGGAAGGTTCTACTAAGAACAATGTTTGCAATATTACATAGTAAATAACTCCTCTTATTTCTACCTTACTCAACTTTTTTTTTTTTTTTTTTTCATTAGATGACTGAAAGATGTTATGCTACTATGTAAAAGCTGGGAAATTCTTTAATACTAATGTTTCAAAGAATGTGGAAAAGAATGTAATGATCAATGATAGAGAGACATTAGAGTGCAAACCTGTTTGTTATACTGTATTCTCTTGTACTTTATTGAACCAGAACATTTTAATATGCAGGACTTGGCCTCTAGGAGTGTCTTTTTTTTGGATATTTCTGGATTCCATGTGCTGTCTTTAAATTTCCATTTGTTTATTGTGGTCCTTCACAGAAAAGTGAATCTTGCTGGAGTGTTTTAAGAAGTTATGTTCCTACAAAGGAGTTGTCAGAAAGGAGTTGCAAAGCCTTTGCCCACCTAGTTTCTCACTTGGAGCTTTCACTCACCTTCATCAGCAGTTTAAGTTAAGATGTCGAATTTTGTTGACCTGGCTTTTAAGAACTTATACTGTTGCAATAGGATTCATCAGAGGTCATTTGTCAAAGTGGCAAACACTTTTTGTGATCCTTTTAAAGTGAAGTAAAATAAGCTTGGTTTTGGCAGCTTTTAGATAATAGCCTGTTGGCATACATGGAATTGGAACGCTGGAGCTGTCTCATCCACATCTACCTCATTTTAAACCTAAAAAACTAACTTTAAAAAAGGAAGATTTTTAGGAATTGCAAGATAGTGGAATTGTAGGATGCTGTGGCTGAGGTCTATTTACAGCATTGGTCAAGGCTCCTGGCCTTCAGGGAAGGGAGAACAATGAAAAAATTGCATTTCAATTTTAGACCTAATTACTAAATTTCATGTAACTATAGAATATGACATTTATCAAGTATGTATCAGTGTCACCTCTAACACTGAGAAATCTAGTCTCAGAGGGGTGTAGGGATCTCTGTAAGTTTCTATCAAAATCTTTGGAAAACTTGGGCATCCTTACTTGTAGGCCTACAAACTGCTTGCACTGTGATGCGGCTGATACAGTGAGCACATGTAAATACTTAATATGGCAAACATCTTGTTTTCTTTCAATCCCTTTCTTGTGCATCAGCTTTCATATTTAATTTATTTTGATTCCTCTGTTTTAACTATGGATATAGTCAGTTGGGAAAGGCTTGAGGGATACAGTTGCTTTAATGATCAAATTCTATTTCTCTTTGGTTCAGACTGTATAAAATCTTGATGCAGTATAGAACTAAAGTACCCATCAACGTTCCTTTTATTGGACATGGTTCATATGTTGTGGTGAAATTATACGCACCCACATAGGTTGTTAGGAAAAACTTAACATGCCACTGATGTGTAGTGAGGGAGAGTTAATTGCATAGACACCCCAAGACTACATCAACGAGCAGAGCGCACTGTAGTGGTCATATGAATCTGTCATGAATTAAAATTAACAAAAGGTTTTCAGCCAATAGCCTAAGGTAAAATCCTAGCGTTAATAAATATGTGCAGATAAACAAGATCTTTTCTGTCTTTATCATTTATGAATCGCAGTGCTCTAGGTATAGCGACAGATATCTAGGAAAGATTAAAAATTAAGTTGGCACATGTTTTGTCATACCTTATAAGTACATGTTGTATTTATTAATGTGGAAGTATCACGTTGTAAAGTCTGGAAGCAAGACTGGCTCTGTTTTTGTCCCTTATTTTGGGGAATGAGGCTTCTTTCACCTCCCCTGCACTGCCACCACCTCCTGATGTTCGCCAGATTCCGCTCCTCTCCCTGCAAGCTGCAGCTCTGTGACTGAGCAACCTCCTCTGGTGCTGCCTCCCTGTTCCAACAAAGAACCACTGTCTTTTGCCTCTGCGCACTGTGTACAGGAAAATTTGAGGAGAAGGTCTTCAGTTTGTGTAAATGACATAGCTCCACTGAAATCCAGTTTTGCCTGTATGCACTTACCAAGTATTTATGGCATAAGTAATGTTTAAACTTAAGAGAGCACTGACTTTTTACTCTGGCAAGTTAGGACTAGGCCCCTACTTCTGTGCAGTGCAGTGAAACTCATGAGCTGCATTTTCTGAATGCCATGAAAGGCACCTTTAAAGTGTTGATTTCCATCTTTACTGGATTTAACTGAGGGAATCAGTGCCTGCAGTGGTTAGATAGCAGTACTGTTTTCCTTAGTGGTTATGTATACATTCACAGATGCCTGTATAAAAATTTTGGATGCGCTTTTAGAGTCTGCTTCAAACTTACTCGCAAAAGGAACTGGGCCCTGTGCCTGCACATTGCAGTGGCCACTGTCTTGTGGACAATTAACACTAAAGACCCCTAAATTGGGCATATACACATCAGGCTATATCCAGAGCACATACAGGCTCCGTTGATTTCTAGCTAAACTTCTTAAGAGTCTGTTATCAGCCAGTGCCTTTACAGCAGCTGTGAGAGTCCTCCAGTCTGTGCTGTTCAGGCTGAGGCTGTTGTAGTCTCTGACAGTTCCTGGAATCAGGGAATTACAAAAGTAGCTTACAGTCACCTCGTCTTCACCATGCTCATGCCTTGAGAACAATTTTTGGAACCAGTTTTTCTGAAATGGAAAACCTTTGATTTCCTCTGACACTGATTGATGCTTAAGTGACATCTCCAGAAACCAACCATGCGGAACAATTTGGGGTTTGTTTTTTTGGCTTGTAGCCAACATCCAAAAAACGAGATTTAAAAAATTCCATACTGTCTAAAAAGAAAGAACATAACGCTTTTCCAGATGTTAATTCTTACAATGCTATTTTACAGTTATGTTTTTTCATGTAAATTACCCAAGCCATCAGTTTTTTTTTTTTTAAATCAGTATCTGTAATGCCTGTACTAAATAAACTGAAACAGTTTTGATAATTTTCCAGCAAATGGCAAACTTTGTCTTTTAGCAGTTAAAAACTTGAAGAAATATTTAAAATTACTTTTGACAGTGTTAGCGTGAGTGAAAGTCTTTATCTAAAGATCCCACTCAACTTTCTGAAGCACTTAAAATATTACCAGAAAATTGATTCTGTGGCTTATTATAGAAATAAGTAGATATGTGAATAAACTTTTTGGTAGAAAGGAATAGTATACAAAAGGGTCTAAAGATGATTATTATTTTTCCTCTTCCTTCTGGTTGTGTTTCCAAAACCAAGGTTCAACATCAGTATGCTGAGTGACCAATCCCTACCTTCCTGTTTATTGATTTATTGAACAGCTAGATTTCTAACTGTTGAATGGATATTGGAGAGAGAGGAGGTCTAGCAATAGTATGACTTCACTGTTATACATGACATCAGTACCCTTTCAGTTGGTCTTCAGGGCTCATGACCTTACTTCCGGTTGCAAACTCCAATTCTGCAATTGAATTTCCTCTAGGTTCATGACCCCAGCTCATAAATGCCATGACCTGAATTGGGGTCACGACTCCTTGGTTGGGAACCACTGTCCTACATCCTTGTGCTTGATCACTCTGGGATATGAATTCAGATTGATTTGCTTCATAAATGCTTAAAGCATCACCTTTGTTCATCCAAGTTGTGTAAAACGTAATTTCCAGGTGGATGGAAATAAAATTGACAGTAAAATAATTAAAGAAATAGAATATTTTTGTTTATGTTGAGGAGGTGATTGTTCTTTTTTATTGTTTTTCCTATAGACTATTCTGAAACTGATTCACAGCTGTGTAAGTGATAGTTAGATGTGAGTATCTTTCTATGGATATAGCTTAAATGACTGCTGTTAACTGTAAGCTATTAAAAATACCTCCATGTGTACTGTTAGAGAAACTACGTATCTGATAAATCCAAGTCCCTAAGTACAGTGTATTGATAACAGATGTTAGCAGTTTGCCTGTGCACCTTGCTTAAATTATATGAAGGAAAAATGTTAGGTCATAAAATCATTAAGGCTCATTGTGTAATGAGAGGTACTTTAAGGCTGAAATCTCCAGGCAAGGGATATGACCAGGTGGGACTAGTCCAAGATCTTCAGAGACAGTATAATGTAAGGTGTTGCCATACTGATGAAACATCTGGGATACATACCAAAAAAGCCAGCTGCTCAATCAACATAACAGCACTTTACATGCATCATTGGCTGAGGGCTTTTTCCTATACCAAAACTTTCTTTTTTTTAGCCTAAAATAGAAGACAACAAACCAGAGTGTCTGTGCAGGTAGTACAAATTGTACATGAAAAGGACTAAGGTTGGTGTATGAGCCATAGGGAAAAAAAAAAAAAAAGAAAAACAGGACAGCAGTTACGCTGATTTTAGTGTTGTCAAATCTTTCTCTTTCACCAGAATTGCTTCAGTTTACATTCCTCAAAGCAATTAAAAGTTGTTTAGAACTTCAGGAGTTTCTATTCACTTCCTGATGGAAAGGAGCAAAGTCAAACCTATGGAAACTGTGTGTGCAATTGTCAGGGATTGCATAATTGGTGTGTCCATTGGTTCACAGGCCAAGCTTGACCTGATACATATAGTCACACGTTTGATTCATTAATGATAATGGGGAGTTTACTGATGTGACCCCTCATGCATATCTCATACAAATAAAATATGTTATGCAGTTTTTTGACATGATTTATACACTTAGGACTTGTTCCAAGTCCCAAAGAAGCTAATGGAGACTCTTCTTTGAGAGCTGGAGCCAACAAAGATAGTTGCAGGCTTTCAGTATGGAGAGACTAGGCTCGGGTTTTGGCACATTTTTTGGTTTAACAGATAAATATTTTAATTAAATTGACCTTGAAGATTGACAGAGATGCCTGAAGACTGACATCTCTCTGCTTAAACACCAACAGAGTTGTTCAAAGGAAAGAGGGATCCAAGCCTTTCCACAGGGTGTAACATCAAACCTGTAATGCGAGTTGCTCAGCTGAAATTCTCTTCAGTTCTTTTAGCTGAGAAGGACACCTAATGTGTCAGCAGGAGGCTGGGTAGGGTACGTGAGGCAAACATTTGAGCAAAGGGCCCAGATTTCTTCAAGAGCTCAGTGAACGTGGTGAATAAGTCATCCCTTATATCATGTATAGCTCTAAACAAACCTGGCCATCAGAGCAGATTTGGAATTATTTGCACATAGGACACTCAGTGTGGCCACTGACTGATAGGTTCACTGGTCTGATTCAAATTCAAGTCAGTCGGTGAAGACATGCAAGAAAATAAAGGTTGGATATAGGGTACAACATGGCTTTAGAAGTTTTTTGACAAATTTATAACAGGGTCTCATTTTCAAATATTTATATGGTACATAAATGGGGAAGCTCTTTTTAATGAATGCCTGATCAGCACTATATCAACATGTAGTATGTTAGATTTTTACAAAGGCTATTTTTATTACATATGTTTAACAGATATAACTGTTTTGAGGGAAGACTTTTTCTTGTGGGAAGTTAAGATAAATGTTCCTCTGGATGAAGGGAGGGGTGGAGAGCTGTAGAGTGTTCAATGTGATATGCATTAGACCCATAAAATGTGAGATAGGAATGTAACACTGAAAGTATTTAGATAACTTGTCTTGAAGTTTCTAAGTCATCAAATAAGGTAACAAATATCAAGTGAAATATTTATACTTCAGTTGCATACCACATGCAGAGGCAATAGCTCATTCTTTCATTTTTAAGCTTTTGTTAGGCCAGCAGGTATTTCAGATACTGGATCCCTAGGGGCAGTGGCCAAAATTAGGGATCTACCAAGACTAAACTTTTAGAGAGTTTGGGCTATGACAGCAGTATAAAGTTTAAAATACAGCTTTTTGTGACAGATACCATCTAAGTGGTGTTCTCTGAGACCACAGAGAAACAATAGCGAAGTTCTATCACAATACAGCGATATTACTTTTGCATATACATCAGCCTGCGCATAGAACTAAATACAACTTCATATTTGCCCAATATAGTGTTACGACCTCATATACAAACAATAGTTAAGCTCAAAGGACATTTTATAGGTTGCTAAGTGAAGGACTTTGAAGTTACAGAATGTTAGATATTCTCCTCGTTCTCTGCTCTACTCTGTATGTATATCCTCAGTGGTGAATGAAGCCTGTATCCTTTCACTGGAGAAGAGAGAAAATTGTACGCATTCATACAATTAAAGACTGCATCATGCAATGTATATACAATGGGTATTTTCCTGGGGCAAAGAAAAGGCATTTCCCCAGTCCAGTGATGTGCTTTTTGCTGAATTTTAGGCCTACCACAAACAACACGTTAAAAAAGAAAGCAATAGAATTTTGAATCTTGTTAGCTTACCTAAGTACAGGAACCATCAACAAGTCATCTTACAGTAACGCAAGAATCATTTCACTCACCACTCAGATGCAGATACTTCTGTGAGGATACCTCTCACTCTCTTAACATAGCACAGGAAAATAAATACGAAACAACGTAGCACAGAAAGTAAGGGTAAACATGATGACACACTGTTGAAGTTGCAGGAGGAAATCTGGACAGATACCGTGAACTTGGTGATGACACTATGGTTAACATCCATACTTTATATTTTTCTAACTGTTTTGCAGAGTTTGTGAAATGACTGATAGCAATCATAATAGAGTGTTGTCCCCTAACATCTGCTTGGTCAGATAAAGTGGGAAAATATTTTGAAAGTTTTGTTTGAAAAAGAAGAAAAAGAAGGAATAAAATGACCTGATTTCCTTAAGGCTAAATCCCTGTGTTTCTCACAAAATCCATAAGATACAGGAGTGCCTAGTAACTAAGAAAATCAGATCACATGTGGTTGTTGTTTTAGTCTTTCTCTTCACACAGGTTTGTGCGCTGAGTGTAATGATGAATCTTGGTTGAATTAAAATGGTTAAGAATAAAGAATGATCAAAGATGCATTCAGGTGCCTGATTTTAGGCATTATGGAGAGGAAATGTCTGCTAACTTTCTACCACCACAAAAGAGAAGAATATTAATAACATTTTTTTTCCAGACTGACATGTCACACAGTGAGGAAACTGGGCAGTAGACTACAGCTGCTCTTCCCTTTCTACAGTGTCCCTCTTTCCCCCAAATAAATAGTTTTTTTCTTAATTACTCCTTCCTCAGTTTGTTTTGTGGGTCCCTGAAGTATCTGTCCAGCAGCTGTTGGAGGCTCAGATGGAAATCTTCCCCCCCACAGCAGCATTTCTGCAGATTCTCCTGTGGAAAATAAATTTTCCCTTGCACCTCCCTCCATCCAAATGTTGTTTCTATCTTCAAAAAGGTTTGTTTCTCAAAAGAATCAGCAATTTCAGAATAAATAATTTCCCTCCTATATTCATGCAGTTGATGAGAGTTCTAGCAGCATTATTATTATTTTTTTTTAATATACACAAATGTAAAAGAAAAATTATTTGGGGTATTATTCATCTGTGGTGTTGTGTAAACCAAATGACATATGGAAACAAATTAAGTGATAAGAGATCATGTAGGAATTGTGAACTATGGCTCGGGATAAGAGATCAATAGAAAGTCTCATCAAGCTATCAGTGTACAGGTCAGCTGACTATGCAGCCTGCTTTTCCATAGCCATCTGGAAGTTCACAGGCTCTATTAACTTCCAAGGGTAGATCATCAAAACAGTGCACTGCACTGGCAAGCAAGAAATAAATACCCTGAGCAGAAATTGAAAAATACTGTGGGCAGTCCATGAGAATTCCTTTATTCTCCAACATCAGTCCTATCAGAAGTACCACATTAGGTCATGCTCTGACCTGTGAAGTGGGACAAAATCTATGCAAAAGAAAGTACCTATTATTATTATGAAAGCCAGAAATTCTGAAATAAATCAGAAGTATTACTAGCTGTATAATGACGGTGAAAGCGATGGGCAAAGGTAATTTGAACAATCCCATTAGCTCAAAAAGGGCCTTAGTATTAAAATAGAACACAAGGTCCTAAACTTCCAAACTCCCCCAAAAATGTTAGTTTGGAAATAGCTGTGGAAGTTAAAGATACTAAATTGTACTTAGAAGTGCATCATATGAACAAATAAAATACTAAAGTAAATTGTACGTTATAATTTTTACAATTTCTAGAGTTCTTGTTATACATGCCCATTTACATTTCAATAAATGCAACTAGCACTTTTTGTCTTTTTACATAACAGGCTGGATGTGGCGCTGGGCAGCCTGCTCTAGTAGTTGGCAACCCTGCCCAGAGCAGGGGGGTTGAAACTAGATGATCTTTAAGGTCCTTTTCAACCTATGCCGTTCTATGATTCTATGATTCTATGATAACAAATCAAAATGCAGAAAATCCTGCCTGCAATTATGTATCAGAATCCACAGTACCTGCAGAGTCCCATTAAAATCCAAATGTGGATATGGAAGAGCAAGTAGAAGCTGGAAGGAGAGGAATATGACTTCATTGCCTTCTTTCACTGTTCTTTTTTTTTCTTTTTTTGGCCTTGTAGTGAATAATCAGCTGAACTTGGACGGCATAGAGAAGCTGCTATATAGGCTGCTGATCTCTACATTTAGCAGACCTGCCAAGTCTTACACACTGAGAAAGAGACACTTGTCTGACTTCTCTCACACTGTCCCGTGTATTTTCAGAAAACAAGTCATGCACTTGCAGCTTTACTTTTGGGCCCCACAACTTCTCTTCTGCTTCATGATCCCTTGTGCCAGACAGACCTCAGCAGCCCAATCTGTAATCTGTCAGTCAGCCACAGCCTGGCCATGGGACGTCACGGAGTGGGAGAGAAGCTGCTGCACTGGGCTGCTCTTCAGAAGTGTGACTCCAGCAATCAAAAGGGCCCTGACAGAGACATATCTGAAACATGGATTCTCTGCCATTATGTGAGAGGATATGTGCTTCCCACACAACTCTTCCCCTTTCTCTTGTTCTGCAGTGACCTGACATGGAGGGTCACATGCACTGGGGCCTTGAGAAGCTGAAAGGTCTGCAAAGCTGCTATATAGCTGAGAAGAGTATGCTTCTTATATAAATGTTATGACCACAGGTGTAGGATTCATTCCCATGCTTCCAGAAGGCACTAAACCCGACCTCAAGTAAGTGTAGATAGATTGCAGGCAACCTTCTGCAGTTAGAAGCGTGTCCCGAGAGTTAGCTTTGAGGCTTCATTTAATTTTCTTGTAATCAGAGTAATAGTCTCTTCTGCCATGGTCTAGAGGGGAAATAGTCTTTCTAGGTTAAGTTTCAGGGAGCTCTCACGGATGCTGCTATCCATCACAATCCTCTGCCATCTCCCCAGCACAGATCATAAGCAGTGGAGGTAGCGCTGAAAATAGTAGAAATAAATTATCAAGCAACTAATATGGTGATCTCATTCATTCTGTCTGTCCTTACGTCCTTCATTCATGTCCTCTTCTGTGGTTGTCCTGTGAGTCTTCTATGCTTAAATGAATGCTAGCAAAGACAAAATACATAGAAATTGCCCAGCTGGGAAAAGTTAGCATTAGTGGTACATCTGTGTGAAAAACTTGGAAATAATTTTATATTCACCCAAATGCAAGTACTAGAAAAATCTGTGAAGAGCAAGTCTGTAAATATTTTTTGGCTGGTATGGAATATTGAGTCTGGTCAATAGAAAACCTTTACTGAACTTTCTACACCTTCCTTTAGACACTATATGGGAGACAATATTGCAAGGGCCAATTCTTTCAAAAGCAGGAGAGATGGTGAAAATGCCACAGTACCACAGTACTTAATGTATTTTGAGCTATGTTTCCTGGAGTTATAATAGTTTTTTTCCCTTAATTTCATTTGTTATTTTCTCTTTCATTGATGAAGGATTTTGGTGGATTTTTCATTTGTTTGTTGAAACTGTGTACTAGAGCTATTTAATTTCATTTCAGAAAGGGAGCCCCACAGCTTTTTAAGAGGGCACCTAATTCTTGCCTGTTCTGCAGGCTTAGAAGAGTTCAGCAGATTCTTCAGGAAGGTGCCCTGTCTCTCTTTAATGTTAATATTTTGCTTTTGAGAAACCACAAAAAGGTCTGCCTCTCATCACTGCAGCAAGCAGTGCTAAGCTGTAAATGCAAAAGTAACAGATGGAATTTGGCATCTCTTATCAGGGACAGTCCAGGTATTCAGGGGGATTCCAGCAGATGTACCAGGAAAAGTGGGAATTTTGGTAATGAGTGGGGTAGGTGGCAGCTGGAGAGAAGTCCTGGGGAGGCAACTGGAGAGAGATACCAGAGGTTCCTTCCTCTGCTAGGAGAGGATATCAGCGGGATTTCTGAAAGGCCTGTGTACGGCTACCTGGCAGCTTTCTGAAGAGAGAGAGGCACAGCTTTGGGCATGGGAGCCCACAGCTGTAGAGAAATCAAAGACGCATCTGAGATGTCCTAAGTGCATGTATATGGTACAAAGAGGTATGTGCTATCTTGCCATCAAGAGCAAAGCAGCACAAAGAAGAAGAGTATGGTATTTTCTTCTCTGCAGCTTGCATCTTAAATTAACCTAAATGTTGAGGTGAATTGGCAGAGACTGATAGAGCCAATCAGTGCCAGACAAGCTTTGCCTCCTTCAATTTGTACAGCACACAGGAAAATCCAGCAGGGTTAAGTCCCATCCAGTCCTATTTAAAAGTTCTAGATGTTTCCATCCAGACATTTCATCGCTTTGCTCGCATAGCCTTCCAAAGAATTTATCCTGAGGGGCTATTTCTTCTTGCACTGCAGTTACAAGGCATTAGTTCATGCACTGCTGGTATGTCAAAACGTGTAGCTGATAACTTGGTTACATCATTAGTTATTCCTACCTCAGGTGAAAAAAAAATAGCTGTCTGAAGTGCTGCTCAATGTGCATGTTCTGCAGATTCTCACTGAGGGACCTGTGGTTACCTCAGCCTGATGATTGCTCTGCATTCTTCTGATGTAGACACCGAGAGCTGTTGAAAATAATTGAGACGCTTGTCAACAGAGTGGGAGACTGGACTTCATCAAAACTGTTTTAGTCTCCAGGACTGATGACCTTTTGATGGAGTTTGTTTTAGTCAGGAATTAAGCGTCCAATCCTGTACTGTGTGAAGCGCCTTCTTTGAGGTGCCGAGCATCCCTGTTTTCTCTTGCAGGCGCTCTGGTGCTAAGCATCTCTCTGAGGGCACTGAGCACTTTGCAGAATAGGGCTTCAAACTGCTTTGGAAAGGAGACCCAAGCTTTCCACTTCTGTTTATTTTTAACAATGAATTTAAATTTGAAATAGAGAATTATTATGAGTAATGCTTTGTTCATCGAGAATGCAAGCTATAAAGGAAACTCATTTAGCAGATCCAAAACAAAATCACTTCATTAGCTAGAACTGGTTATAAAGGCAGGTACTTAAATGCAGGGAAAATATGTGCATATCATTTTGCAGAAAAGAAATTCCAAAACCAGTGCAATTCCCTGAATGTCCTCTGCTATTAATATTAGTATTATAATAATGATCATAATGTATAAAGAAAAATATAAGGTGTCTGAGTGGTTGAGTGGTTGCATGTCTCCAATGTTTTTTTTGTTGTTGTTGCTGTAAACTGAGACAGCTGATGAGCAGCCTCTAGGGAGGAGACAGGATCACCCTTGTTTCCTGTTCAGCCTTGCTCCAGCAAAAAGCTAATGAAAGAAAAGAATGTAATGGCCTTGCAACCCAGGTAACAGGTTCAGGAGAGTTCACAGGTCAATTGATTTCTAATCTTACTTTATGTTCTATTTCAATCAGAGAATTTAAAAACAAAACAAAACACTTTAGTGTCAAAATACAAATGTATGTTTGGCAGCAATGTGCTGTTCTTATATTGCATTTGAAAAGTGAGTATAAAACCTCTCACAGCGGAGGGACAACATATTTATGTGAAGTGCACTAGCGAGTGCTCTAAACAATTTGAAAAATTCTTGTTTGGCTATGTGAATATGTATGGGGATACATCAGCATATATACATACACACAAATATATTTCAAGGTGGAAATATTTAATTAACCTGTCTGTAAGCATAAACAGCAAATCGCACTGAGTACATTATCAATTAATTTACTGAAAATTGCACCGTTGACCATTTCTTTACTGAACTATCTCAGCATGGAGAAGGGAGAGATATTAGTTGCATCGCTGTAGAGCAATGAGATTTCTGTAAGTCGTGATCTGCTGGCATGTAATAACTCGATCTGCTTCATGCAGACAAAATATATTAAAAGTATGGACGAGTGAAGTTTGTGCCCCAGGGAGAAGGCAAGATAATGCATTGAAATTGTTCAGAGGTAGTTAGATGCCTAATGGTCTAATATGTGAGCTATGTGAGGTCTGGGGTCTGGTTCTCATAAATTCTGGCTAGACTGATCCTGTAATTTCAAGCAAAGGATAAAAGCGTTAACCAGAGTCATCAGTGTTCAAGGTCCATGATGCTGGATATTATTCATGTAAAGATTCAAGAAAAACACTAAAAGGGAAGCTCTGGAGCATATGTGTTTGTATGTGACAAGATACATATATATAAAAATATGTGCTATATTCTTTTTGTGTGTGTGTTTATGCTTGTGTGTGTGTGGATATATGCACAGAAACATGCACACAGTGAATGCATACATTAAAATGCATAGTTACACAGAAATCATGCTAACAACTGAAGAGCAAAAATAAGGGATTTTTTTTTTAGTCTATCTGGTTAGCAAGTTAATGTGTGGAATGGCAAAATGCTAGATCTCACTTTACTGCTGCTGCTTTGTAATATATATATCATATTAACAAAATTTTTATACTTGGCATCTACATTTTTTTTAAGACTTGTGTTAATAGATATTAGCAAAGCTAGCTTATGATTACAGCAAGACATTATTAATGCAGTGCTGATACACTTGCTTTCTCACTTTATACAGCAACTCTAAGCATATTAAACCAGTGAGGTCACTCCAGTGACTGAATAGTTGCCGCTAGAATCGTGCATTATGATTTCTGATAAATGCGTGAATGTAGCATAATGTTGCCTTAATTCATGCTTATAATTTTGCATCATCACTCCACACTAATCAAGAATTTGCTGTCTCAAAACCTGTAGAGCCGTAGAATTGAATCAAAATGGCAAAAGCAAATGATAAAAGCTATGTATTATACAGACCTAGCATAATGCAGCTTCGATGATACAAATGTGCTGGACTCCATAGACTTAATTTAATCTTACTGTTTCCTTAATCAGTGTTTAATGTGTGTTTGTCTGTGGCTTTCTAGTATTAAAAAATATAGTCGTTCTGTGATGGTAAGGTAATCACCTGGATGCTACCATCGATTTCACTAGACCTTCGAATGGGAATGGAAAGAATCTCATGTGCATCCCTTACTTGCATACAGAATGAGCACTCGCCAGCCCCGTAGGCTGTGACCACTCTCTTCTCTGGGCTCCAGAGAAGCAATCCTTTGGATGGAAATGATCGTATGGTAACAGAGGGATTCTTATCTCTTTCTTGGTAATATGTGCTTCTCTTTCTTCCAAGTACATCTTGATTTAAGAACTTTGAGCTTTTGTCTTTCTGAGAGTGCATGATGTTTAAATGTTTTTAGCAACTGAGCTGAATAGTATTTTGTCTTGATTTTGCCTTTGAAATTTAAATGGAGGACAGAATAGGAAAGGCAATCAACAAGGAAATTTGTTCAATTAGTTTACAAATTTTAATTTGTCTATGATATATCCCTGTTTGCTCCTTTCCTGTTCTCTGATAAAGTATTGCCCTGTTCAATTCATATAGTCACCTCCATATTCTTTGACTCCGGAGGTCTGTCTGCACAGTGGGAGACCTTAGATGCACAGGAGACTGGGGGTGAGTTGAAAGGGGCTAGAGAATGAGTATTGCATGTTACAGTGCCCCCACAGAATTTAGATAGATGCATTTGGATCCTATGATCTGTTTCTGTAGTGTTGTCACCTATGTGCCAGATTTACACAAGACAGTAGTGAGACAGCAGGTCCAGAGGGGGAGGAATCACAGAATGTGATGGAACTGTTCTGGTTCTGCGCAGCCCCTTTCTCCATTTTGGGATTATGGGAGAGAGACACTTTAGAGTCCTATTACCACTCCTTCTTCTGAGCTGGTGTTTCCCAGGGTTTCCTGAGCAGGGTTATGCACTATTTCAAGCTCAAAATGCTACATTTATAGAAAAAAAGTTGGCTCTCTTGGAGACTTACTCTGGTTCAAAATTGTATCTCTTTGAAAAGAAGGTGGCTTTTGCATTACTGTATGTAGCTTTTTATATAACGTTTCCACATGCGTTTTCAATTATTATTTTAAAAATTACAGATTTTTGTCAACCCCTAATTACAGGGCAATAACACACCCATGTCTATTTGACTGACTCATTTGGATGATTGTTCTGACAAAAGCAGAGCTCATCTGGCAGGTTTATAAGGCTGAAATATCCAAAACTGCCTCTAATTTTGAGCTCCTCAACTCAAAACTCTGATTTGCACATGCAAAGATCATAAACACATGCAAACTATGCAGTACTATGTATGACCGCTTGACCTGTGAAAACGAATTAGCTAGGTTTGTACCGTCCAGAAATTGGAGGTCAGACTAATGCATCTGAGAAAAACTGCCCCTTGAAGTTTTAGTACTAAGTTTTATAGAGCAATTGCAAACTATCTAGAGCCACTTTTCAGTAATTAAATGAGTTATTAGGTGGAAAATTGGCAGACTAATGAGTAATTTCAGACACTAAAACCAGCCTCCACTGGCAGCAGTATTAATGAAGGCTTAGATATTTTCAGATGTTGTAAAAGCTTACACAGTTGATAAACCCAAAATCAAATATGCTTGAGAATATTCATATATTTTTACCTCTGTGTGACCTTTTAAAATCTATTAGCTTTCCAAATGCAAGATGAAATAGAGATGCTAAGTGTAAAATAAGAAAGCCATGCTAGTTCCAAGATCAGAGATATTTATTTGTGTATTGTCTTCTTTCTGTCTGTCTGGTTTACTCGGAGGAGAGCAGAGGCTACTGAAATATAGAAGGGGAATCAGAACTCCTTTACGTTTCAGCGTTTTGCCTACTCTAGAGAACTGATCAGACAAGGCAGCATGCAGGGACAGCATGACCTGTGAGTACTCACAAACCAAAACACAGCTGGCAGGTCTAATTTTAGGTTCTTTAGCCTTGATCATGTCCCTTTAATGTATTGAGTGAAAAAAGAAAGGCGTTTAAAGTACAGGAAACGTCACAGAAGTCTAGTTCCAAATTCCTCTTTAAATAGAGCCTCTACATTGATGTGTTTTTCCTAGTCTCTGGTTTTGTTTAATTTTTGTGTGATTTTTTTTAAACGCCTGTGAAATTTGCCAGGTTGACAGCCCTGGAGACACAAGTCCCCTATCAACACAATGGTTACTGCAATGAGAAGTGGCAGTGTGCGTTTCCTACAATAGCTTGCCAGTGTGCCAGAGCCCTGGCCTAAAGGGACCACCTTTAGGCTTGAGAATATAGTTTAGCTTCCATACCTCGTTCACAGCCTCGTCTTAGACAAACGGAAAAAACAATAGGATTTATTTTTATTTTTTATTGAATTTAATGGGAAGGAGGATGGGGCCTCGGACGTTGACTTTTCTTAGTATTGTTTTATATGACTTTTTGAGATTTTTTTCCAAGATGCTACAAAAGCTGGAGATTTCCCTGCAGAGATTCGATGGAGAGATTGCAGGAATTACCAAACTGCGCTTTTAAAAGCAACTTTTGTTACTTCTCATACAGTATTCAGTATTCAAAACATTTTCTAGATCAGGCAGTTCTTATCCCCCAAATGTCAAAAAGATTACGTTTCTAAGCAAAAATGACCTTATACTTCAGTGAGGGTGGCTTTCTGTCTTAAAAACATAGATACACACAATTTTCAGGGAATTTCATGCCTAAAAGCAATTCAGAGTTTTACCAGAATATGTTGGTGCTTTGGTGTTATACCTTTTATATTTTTTTTAGTTAAAACAACTGTATAAAAACTTTAGAAAAGCTTTCTTGGAAAACAAAACTTCTGATAGAACTATTGTTCTATTTTTAATCATTTTTCTTTCTTAGTTCTCTTTTCCATGAAGTTTGAGAGAGCTGCTTGCTGGGTTTCATTTGTTTGTGTACTCTAACATACACTGTTGATCCCATCTTGTAAGCATATGAGCCCTGGAGAGAAACAAAATCTAAGCAGCTACTTATCAGCTTGCCTCACCCACTAGGTTTGAAACCTGAGAACATTTTGGTGTGCATTGCTGCACTACCCTGTCCTGTTTACAGTCCACAAGTTGACGCAGTGGCAAACTCTTCGGTTCCATCATAAACCTTTTGTTTGTATTAAACTCTAAGGGATTCCTTCATAAAATCAAATGGCAGTCAGTCTTCCAGGAAGGAAGTCAGAAAGACGTTTCCAGAATCAATAAGCTCAGCCCCAAACAAAAACTAGAAAAATGGGGGAAGATGGAATGCTGTGTGACTTTACTCATGTGCTCACTCCAATCCAGCCCACCAAATCTGAAAATTATTATATGTTTTCCTTGACTTTTTTTGATCAGTTAGGCCATTTCAGGTGATGATAACCTTTTGGAATTTGTTGAGTCAGGCATGTAAAAGACAGAGAGGCCAGAAACTTTGCAGGCTTATGGAGTGGTTAGATAGAGAAAGCTCAGCCATCAAGATTTCTAGGTTATCATGAACTGAAAAAAAAAAAACAATATTGTAATTTTGCAAAATGTGTTTGTGTTGTTCTTTTGGCTCCCATTTTCTCTTTCTGTCAACAGAAAACCTTGTTTTGTGTATCATCCTCTTATGGTCAGAGTGAAGGAATGGGGCTTTAATTAATGCTGCTTAGTGATCTTTGAAATGCAGTGCAATGGAAACAATACCTTGGAGACAAAGTATTGTGTTAGACTTTTAAAGTATTCTTCTTACTGACATAAAATTATCCACCAGTGGAGAAGTATCTTAACTGCTTTGACTGCTTCCATTGATTGGCATTTGCTCTGCCCTGTGGAGCCAGGCTACTATTGAAGATAATGGGCTAACAAAATCTTGTTCAGAGTCAACTCTAGTGAGCAGTTGTTGGGAAAGTAAAAAGAGGAAAACTTTATTAGTTTGCAAAAACTATACCAAGTTACACAAAGAAGCTAAACTTTTCAGACGGATTAGAAGTGTTGTAAAGATATATAAAACAGAAAATACTTGACCCAGTTAAGAGGTCCTATTTAACACATTACATATTTACATTACATATTTAATGAGCTATATTTTAAAGTAATTTTCTTAAAATAGAAAGCCAAGATCTATAGAAACAGCAAGTCTTAAGACTTTAAATATTTAGTTTCTGATCGTGAGATACAGTGTGTACCGTTAATTGCAGAATAGCAGCATAGGTTCAGTCTTTCAATGTCCAATTCAGAACCTTTGAAAGACAGCTAAAATCTGAAGGAAAAAAAAATCAGTCAAAGTAGATTCAAAAAAAAAAAAAAGAAGAAGAAGAACAAGCATGATACACGTTATTTAGCAGTGTTAAATAATTCCAAAGACCTTTACTTTGAACAGCTTTAGTGCTCCCATGCTTGAGAGGGGGGATTTGAAATTTGGCAGGTGAATGTTAGAAGTGTGCTTTTGCTTCCTGTATAAAAATGTAACAAATTGGCCGTGGTTTAAGTCTGAGCAAAAATCGCCGTTCACAGATGCTTATTGAATACTTCCTGGGTTTTGATAACTAAACCTCTAAAAATT
Organism: Anseranas semipalmata; assembly: GCA_013399115.1. NCBI lineage: Eukaryota > Metazoa > Chordata > Aves > Anseriformes > Anseranatidae > Anseranas > Anseranas semipalmata. The sequence continues at coordinate 353,059 of VXAA01006474.1, forward strand.
CTGTCTTAAATGGCCATACTCATGAATCCCACACCACCTCATGCAGATGAGACTGCACTCGTGATGCAGAGGGATGGCATGTACTATTGTAAGGCTGCCTCAAAGTGCCTGGGACAAGAGTCATAGCCAGGCATTGAAACAACAAACTATTATCCTGTGCCTCCTGTTCTCCCGGGAGCCCTTCTGATACCCAGGACTATGGTGGAGGAAGCTGCCAGAGATGCACGTAGAGGGGACCAAAACTGTTCAAGAGAGAAAGAGGTAGTTTGTGGCACACTGACTGAGGTACCAAGAAACAAAGGAGGAAGTGAAGGGGGGGCTGGCTAAGGAGACTAGCACTGCATTGGGAATTAAGGAGACCGCTTGTAAAGGAAAGGAGCTGGAGCAAAGGGAGAAGGTGACTGGCAATTAACTGGACTAGGAGTGAACTGGAAGGAGTGAGCTGCTGGGACTCGGATCCTGCTACTGGAGCGTGATGAGCTAAGAAGAAACACTAGGTCCAGTGAGGTAGATGTTGGATGAAGAGCTAGGGTGTGACTCCTCAGTCACCATTTCACTTCAAAAGAGGAGCCTCACACCAACGCACTCTTTTGAGGGCTTTTTGTAACCTCGGACATTGGAGTCAACATTACAGGAAAAATGACAGCCAGCTTTACATTACTTCTCTGTGGTCCTTGTTCCCACATGGGTGTGGGGTGTGGAGAATGCAGGTGACAGCACCTGTGGCCAGCTCCTGGCCCAGAAAGGCTCGCAGCAACAGGGAGGGACTGTTTCAGAGGAAGTCCTGCTTGGAGCCGGAGGAGCGCATGCTCCTGTCTTCTGTGGGGGGTGCTGCAGATGCCAGCATGTACAGGCTGGAGCATGTTCAGTACAGATGGAGTCTTTGAAGAATTTAGCTGACAAACTCTTAAATGTCTTTACTGAACTAGTGCTAATTGAGAAATTTCAAAGGTTTATAGCTTGGCCAAATGTGGGTGGATTTTCAAAGAGATGGCAAAAGGCGCATCCCCGAGAGCAGGGCCATCTCTTCTCCAAATGTTATGCTTCTGTTCCAAAGCACACTCTCCTCAATTAAATATAGTGAGAAACAACATACCAATATTTTTCTTTAATTTCATTTTCAGAAATGGCTGAATCATTTTTGCTAAAACTTTCCAAAATAATTGAGGCTTGGGCAAACATTCTGCAGAGTAAATATCAATCTGGAAAGCAAAGTTTAGCAAATGGAAATACTGTCTTACAAGGGGGATACCTGTTCTGCCTATAATAAACGGAAAGGGCAAATTTTAGGAGTCCTTTCTCAGGAACTAGGAAGAGAAGGACTGGTAGTAAGTTACTGCGGATTTGCAGCCGTGCTCCCGAGGCTAGTATTTGCCTTGAAAAGCACACCTCATATTGATTTAAATGCTTACAAGGGTTAATTCAGTGCAGATACTACTAGTGAGTGACTTGACTGTATGGAAGGGTTACCTCTGTGATGTTGCCAAATTTAGTGAGGCTTTTGCAGTTACATAGTGATAGCAAATCACCCAGTCACATAAGTTAAAGTTGCCTCAGGGCAGCTTTAATTTGTGTACCTAACTTGCTCAAAATATTTCTAACCTTCACATTGTAGAGTCAGCATGGTTTATTCATTCAAAGTACGTCCAATCCCCTCTCTCGTCACCCTTGGATGTGTGACTGACTTCCCTTGTTTCATAACATACTGACCAAGTGTCCCTCTGAATCATAAAATGTTCCAATAGATGAATACTGGTTTTACATCCATGTTTACAAAAGAGCTATATACTTTATCATTTTTCTGTTCTACCCAAACAAATCTAACTTACGCAAATCCTAACTTCAAACAGTCTGTATTAGAGCAATGATGCATAATGCTGAGGCTGCTGAAGAAACGTTGTTTTTTGACCTATAGCGAGAATACTTACCTTTACATCCCACCCCCCCACTCCTTTTTTGCAGAAATGGTGTATAATACATTTCCCTTAGGGAGGATTTAAAAGCATTTTGTATTATGATGGCTAACATCTAGACTCATATCACTGTGGAAATGAATAAATGAAATCCGACTTTCACCAAAACAAAACTTACTTTCCTCTGGGTAACAAGTTCCAAATTAGAATGGATATCAACATGATTGTGAATTCACACAATAACTTTTGCTTTACTCACCTAATTCAGGTGCTGTTGAGCAAATGACACTTCTGCACACTGGGTACCATCGACATGAACCTGAGATACTTGAAGTATAGTGCAGAGCACCAAGGTGCCAAATGTGTGCCTGAAACTGGCAAATGCTACGTTTGCTACCATTGGAATCCCAGAAAACTGGAAAAGCCTTTGACCTGAAAAACTATAGATGTTCAGTTAGCAAGTGACCATAATATAAACTGCAGGAAGCAGTAGTTGTCCCAGATTCTTTCATATAGCAAATCAGAATGATGATGATGCTTCCCCAGCTACTGTCAGCAGTGGAGTGCCATCACAGGTGGAACATCACAGGTTATTTGGGAAACTCGTAGGAGTTTGGGAGATGCACAGGAGCAATCAATGAAGAGTAATAGGCAGGTATGCAAGGATTTGGTATGCAATTAATTGAATAGTTCCTTAAACTGTGTCATTGAATGCCAGAAAGTACAAGTAGCCACCTCTGGCCTCAGCTTTGTGGGGAGCTTTTGTGTATGGACTCATGTTCTTCATGTTCCAGCCTGCATTGTCCTAACCGTCCATAATCCTAATGGAAGATTGCATGTTTATTTTGTTAGGGAGAAGGAGCTGTCATTTATTGTGCAGAATAGATTTGGCCACATAGCTTCAAGTATATTGCTAAACTGAAGAAAGGCTATATGAGGTAACTATAAGGAGTCTGGCTGAAGGAAAGGTTCCTTACAGTTGCTCAGAAAGTAGTACAGCTTAAGGTATTTTATACTAGCCTATAAGGCACTAGATTTAAATTGGTGTGCAGTGAAACATTTAAATATACTATAGCAAATGAAATATGGTCCAATAGGTTTTTTATGGTCCGGCTATGCTTTTTCTTTTCAATCACTAGCCTGGGGTGAACAAGTCGGCTTTAAAATGTCTATTTTAGCTATGCTTTTATCACCTCTGTCTTTTAGGAAGTTTGATTTCTTTTTTCATTTCTTCTCTTTGATAAAAAAGAGCTGAGATCTCTGAATGGGTTATTTATCTCTTATGTTTAGTCTATTTATCTGTCAATGGACTTGCTGCTTTAGAAGTGGTTTATATTACTAATTAATTTAATTTCACATACTGTACTCCATGTTAACACATTTTCTATTATACGCTATAATGTGATACAGGGCCCTCCCTCAGCAACTTTACCTTAAAGCTCTAATTGCTTTCCTCTAAGCCTCAGCTCATGTTTGATTTAACTGATTTCTTTGTATAAAGATTCCCTGGTTTACAACGTGTACACAAGTCATTAAATCGGTGTTGATGTTTATCTAGCAAACTTACCAATTGGTGGTAGTATACATCCCTTTATGAATTTATGACGGGGCAATAAAGAGAAGTGTCAGAAGCCCTGTTGTCTCTGTTGGGTCACTTTGCTAGTTTATGTTTAGAAAGACAACACGAGCACTTCCACTGACTTACACAGCAAACTGAAGGATTGATGCCTGCAGTCAAAATCTGTTATGAATTTCTAGCCATGAACTAAAATTTTATTTTTCTTTTTTGAGGGGAAAAGGTGAATAGATTGGAGAGGAGGAAAGGGGTAAGACAGCTTGAGCATGTTTGAAGGCAGTGTGGCCTTCATCTGAGATACACTGTTGTTTACATAGAGGAAAAGCTGAACCAAAATGCCAGATCCCCAAGCTATGTGAAGTTCAGAATCTGGATCCAAGTATTGCAGCTTGAATTCTCTCTGGCTCTCAAGAACCTAAATGTAGATACCACATATTAAAATGCATGAAAATGAATGATAGTAAATAATCAATGTAGAGTGGGAAATCTGGTCCTTTGATCTGTCAGGTTTCGTCACATAACACAAGCATAAGGACATATGGTATTTTAAAGTTGCATTTGAAAAGATGCCTACGCTGACTTTTATCCTTATTTACAAATAGTCGGCAATAAAGGCTGTAATCTTGCAGATAACACTGTGGATATGCAGAAGTCTTGCACAGAGTTCATTTTAGGATTGGGGTGTGATTAATACAGCTAGGAAACTTTTGGAAAATGCATATGCACTTTTGAATGCATTAAGTGAGCCCAATATTACAGCTCTTAAGCAAAGAGTAGGTAGATGTATTTATCTCCACAGGTTTGTTTCACATCCAGAAAGCTGTATTGTTTCTGCAAAACCTCTTCATTTGCTATTTCATTGTTACATTTACTTCGCACTCATTAAAGCTCCATCCTGCTTTCCTTACGTATGGATGACGTCTACTGGCTTCAGTGAAAACTAATTGCACTTGAGGTGAAAGGATTCAAATTAGGATTACAAATATATGACCACATGGAAAAGGAAGCATGAAATATTCTAATTCTTTTTAGATGCAAAGCAACTTATGAACAAAACCCATTGTGGCTGATTCTCACAAGCTTAAAGCATTGTAAAAGAAAAATTAAAATGGGCAAGGCTAATTAATTTGCTAAAATCCATTGTTAATGCAGTGTTTTCAGTTTTCCTGAATACTGCTTTCATGACATTTGGTGTCTTTCTAAAGAACCATCCCCATTGTAAACATCGTTTTTCTTCCCTCTGAGAATCTAAACTTTGCTTTAAAAAGAAGTGAATTCCTAGACCTCATGATTATAGAGAAAGTTTGGAAGTTGGACTTGCATGCTCCTTAGAGGTTAAGGACAACTAAAAATCAGACTGATTTCTTTTGAAAGTCCTTTTCTAAAGCTTCTTGATTTTTAACTTTTTTTGAACTCTGACGTTGCGTTGTTTTGGATGTGGGGAGGGGTAAGAGGAAGAGAGCTTTTATGACTTTTCAGTATTTGGGATCAGCAAGGACTGAGTTGCTGCATGGCTATTCTGAAGCCTTTTTAAAAACTGGTTCCTGTACACCAGAAGAAGTAGCATCAGCTGGCAAATGATTGTGATATCAAATAGTAATCAAAAGATGTGACGAAAGCTACAAGCACTCTCGACCGACTCTGGCAGAGCTTGTGCCGTTGTGGGGTGATTGAAAGGCACTCCAGCAAAGCTCTGAGCAGGGAAGCTGGGCTGCCGAGACCTTCATCCTACAACCACGCATTGCTAGCAGCAGCGCCCGCTGCTGTCAAGGGCTCCATCGACTTCAGCCGATCTAAGCACTGCTCCTCCTAGGACGAGCTCACGGAATCGGGCCCTTGGACGATACACGTAGGACTCTGGAAGACCAGCTTTTACTGCTCATATGTTTGGCAGGCAGATTTGATAATCAGTGCTGTTCTAGAACCTTACACCATCTCAGTGAATATAAATTGATGGTGTAAAGCAAATGGGCAACTGGCGTGAAGCCAAACACGGATGGGAGCGAAGACGGTTTATTGTTGAGGGGGCAGCCCGGTGTTCCACAGCAGAGCTTTCTGTTCACAACAGCTCTGCAGAGCTGCTGAGTTCGAGTGTGGCCTCTGAAGTGTATGAAATAATAACAGTTTTATTTCTCCTGACACAAGCACGGAAGCTGTTTGCTGCCACCTCAGAACTGTTACCCTGCAATGCAAAAGTACCAACAAGGCAGGCTGGATGCAATGTTATTATAAACAGTGCCGCAGTAAACTTCAGGAAAAGCCCATTATACGGTGATAGCCTGTTTGTCAGGAGAAAAGTTCACTAATGTATATGGAAGAAGAGCTCCTTATTCGCTGATTTGTCTGAGTCTGTTTTGTTGCACTTTTACCTTTATTTACTGTGCAGGTGCTGCTGAGAATAACCTTGGAAAACAAAAAAAAAATACAGGAGGCCAGATACTCGGCTAGTTTAAATTGGCAGAGAAAGCTGTCAATTCAAGGCAGTTGATGTTACGGTCCATTGTTTATTATTGCTTTTTAATATTTTAGGATTTTGGGGGGGTATAGAAGGAAGTGTGTTTTCTCTTTGGTTGCTGTTTTGTCACTGTAAATCAGCCAATGAAAGGTGCATTTAAAAAAGTGATGAATGAATGAAGGCAGGAAAAAATGAATGTATGTATGCCATAGAATTAAACTGCATTTTAACTCTATTTTGTGCTCATATGCAATCAATTACAGTGATATGAGCTGAGAATTTCAATGAAGCCCCAGGGAGTTTGGCACCCATTTCTTATTTTGTTTTGATGTGATTAGCACCCCTAAACTTAAAACTTCTTTGAAAATCAGCCATAATGTCACCCCTTCAAAGCATCCTAATTATTTCTGTTTATTTGTTTAATTATTCCAGGAATTATTTAATGCTCAACAGAAATGCAAGTACTACCTTCTGTAGTAGAAAAAATATCATTATTCATTCATAGATCTTCAATGCTTTTCTTCTGAAACTAGAAGAATTTGAGTATTCTCCCCGTGCTTTTAAAAATCCAATTGCTGATAGAGGTGTCGTCTTGATGCAGAAACCTACTGTTATTTCTGTAAGCTCATCCTTGAATTCTGTTGCCAGCTCTGCATTTTTCCTCTCATATGACCTTGGGTCAGGCACTAGGTATTTCTAGGTCTCAGTTTCTCCACCCCAAAACTGTTAGTTTCTTTCCTTTTCCAAGGAGTGGTGTAGTAAGATTTTAGTTGATTGCATTCCATAACATTCATGAAACAATTTGAGATTCCTGTCTGGGAAGTATTCTAAATTTATAAAAATATTATTTTAAGTTATTGTAATTCTTTATCCTTATTTACTGGCAAGTTACTCAAGCTAGCAGACGAAAATGGCACAAGTCGTTTGTAACGCTATAGAGCACTTTGAAACTTTTCTTCTGAATTCCAATAGCATCTGAAAATTCAAAACCCTGTAAAGGAAATCTGCCAACTTCACCACTATGTACTAACAAAAAGTGGAAGGAATCAAGTTTGGCTGCTTTTTTGTTTTTTTTTTTTCTTTTAATTAATAGCAAATAAGCCAACTGCTTAGCATTTTGGTGAGGAAATCATTGTTTGTAAAAAGCAGGTATGTTATGTAAATCAAGTGATTTACTAAGAGTCAGTTCTTACTTGCAATAACTAGATGAGCCAATTCAACTGTGTCTAGAAAGCCAAGAAAACAGCATATAGATTAAGGTTACTGAAAACTTTTGTTCCTGCATTATTTAAAAGAGATGTAAATTGCGCCATTTTAGTATTGCTTATGAATAAAGGCCCAAATCTTGCTTCTTCATCCCCGTTTAAGATACAGGGAAAAATCAGAACTATAAAACGCAATACATAACCATATTTAACTTTGTAGCTTCTCCTATACCATGAAACAAGGTTTGTGACAGCTTTCTGTGACTGCAGTGTGGGACAAGTGACCTCCTGCCTTGCCAACACACTTTGTGATGAACATGCCTCTAATGGATCTGCAAACACGGAAAAGATAGACGTTTTAAGGCTGAAAAATTAATTGAAAAAGGATGCCACCATCTATGTAGAATGGATTGAGGTAGAAAGCCAGATTGTAAGAGATCTGTCTGCAGTTTGCAGGAGAGGATATTTTTAACCTCATTCAGGTAAAAACAACATAGAAGATTAATACTTAAAAATCTAGATAGAAATCTGATTTCTAGACTCTTTTTCATAAATATGTTTAGAATCATGTGTAAGGATGGATTCACCTGCAGATTCACCTGCTGTTTGCTATGAATGTCACACATCCACTTCCAAAACTAGAGCATGGGTAGGAGCATACTATCAGTGTATCTGCTTACTATGGAGGTCCTTATCCTATACCCACCTTCAGAATCTCTGTGCACCTGCTGTGTGATACATCTTCTTTGCAATAAGGAAAACCTCCTCTTCAGCTGTTTCTCCCTGCTTGCTTATAGGGAATTAATGATTGTACTGTTGCCATCTCTTCTGAAAATTAGAGGATAATCCCAGTTTTTGAACACCATGTCTGAATCTCAGTCTCCACTTGGGCAGGACACATGGTGTGAGAGACAGCTGCTAAAAACTGTGCAGCTATTACAGTGTGTCAGTTTATAAGCCGCGAAGTGTATGTACCAGCTCGCAGATTGTTGGTAGGAGTGTGGTACTTTGTTATAAATATATTTTATTGATTTTAAGGAGATTTTATTAAAAGGCTACCCAGAAGAAACAGGCAGTAAAAGATCAAGTAAATTACTTGGCTTTCATTTTAGGTCATCTAATCTCTTAAGGGTTTATGGGGGCTCCACAGGCTCCCAAAACACTGACACATGTTAATCTTGCTTTGTGATGGCAGATAGTTGTGCACCGGATGATCAGCAAGATGGCGGTCTCATGGGAGGTAATCCCATGTATGTGGAAGGATCATCAGGCTCCGTTAAGATCAGACTTTAAACATATTTAAGCATGACTAAGAATGCAGATGAACACCTTGTCAATTTTTCAAAAGCAATTAAATACGTTGTGTGCCTAACTACCACTGAAATCAGGTGAATTAACCACTTAACTCCTGTTCTGTTGTGCCATACTCATCTGCACCTTTAGGTGCCTAAAAGTCTCTGTGGTACCACTGAATACTTCTTGCTTCTCTTCAGAGTAGAATCATAGAATCATCTAGGTTGGAAGAGACCTTCCAGATCATTAAGTCCAACCATCAACCTGACCTACTGAGTCCCATCACTAAACCATGTCCCTTAGTGCCATGTCCACACATCTCTTAAATAAAAGTGAATTAACAGCATCTCAGGGCACCTACCACATAGCAAAACAGTTTACCCTCCTGAGGCAAACACTTTGGATCAAGGCCTTCTCATGTGTAAACACTATACATTCTTTTAACATTTCCTAGTAAATATTTTTAAAATGTTACAGATCTGTGGCAGTTGTTACTATCTACTGTTTCCTAAGCATGTGTATACTGGTCTGTGTGTGTGTTTATGTGTTTCTATGCTTCTTTCTTCTCAAGCCCTTGGAAATCGGCATGCTGTGCCCCAGCCCCATAAGAGCCTGCCACTTGGCTCCCAGGCCTCGGTCCCTCCTATCCCAGGTCTTCCCGGCACCCACACATCCCATTCCAGAGCCCATACTCACTCCCCAGCCAACCTGTACTGATGGCCTCACCCAGTGCTCACTTCCCCGCTCCAAGCTGTCTCCCTGAGGTTGCACTAAATCCTGTCCAAAATAAGTCCTATGTCTTGCTGCACTAACATCCCCTTTTCTCCCTACCCAAAAAGCACCTTGCAGAACTCCTCCCTTTCCACATACTTGTTTGCCTTCTCACCCCATGTACCTGAGCTGCTTTTCAGAAGGTGATTAAATTTAAATGTGGTCGTAATCATAGCACATTAAATGAGAGAGGCATATGCACTAATAAATGCTTTCAAGTCAGACATAGTGCATTCTCAGAGACCTTAATTCTTGTTAGGCACATGTTCTACTGCCCCTCATCCAAGAAGACCATTTCAGTTCAGAGCCCTCCACGCCCACCCTCCCCAACTTAAAACCTCATTACTTCTACTCTAAACCTCGTAACAGTGACCACTAGCTTGATATTTCAGTATTGGCTGATACTCCCTTCTTACTCTGTTAAAAGCTGGCCAAATTCAGTTCTCATCTCCTCAAAGAGGCAAAGCACCAGATCTTACTTCAGTCAGGAATTTCAAAATCCTGTGCACAGGTTGCCATTGCAGACATAACAAACTTGTGTAGGACTCAGAGACAGAAAAGAGGACTTTCCAAGACAATGATGACATATAGTCTTCTCTTCTCCTCCCCTCACTGGGACAACAGCAAAACAAAATCCACGGATACATTGGAAAGTAGATATCCTCTTAGGAACCAAGCTACAGCTTCCCTTTGCAGAATTTTCATTTGGAAATATTTGTAAATCTATGTAAATTCATGGCTTAGAGTTCATCTTTGAGGTTTTGAGTTCAGCCTTAGTGTGAGACTTAGCCTAAACCACAGCAGTTTCACCTAGCTGCCACATGAAAACATCAATTGCAGTGTTGCACCCAAAAGTCTTATAAGGTTTGCCAAAATTCGAATGAGCTCTTCAACAAACCTGGCCTTAACTATTAGTGGTTCAGGGTTTTGTTATTAACACGGTGTCTTTGTACTACAAAAGTTATTGCAGATGTTGCTTTTGCTTTGCAAATTCAATATATACATAACCAGCTAAGTACAAATTAAATTATGTATATTGAAAATTAAAACATAAACCCTTATTTTGTGATGACTAGTTTTCTTTCCTTTTAGTAGGTCATGAATATTTTCTGGCATGATATGTCACTAGCTTATAACTTCATTAAGCTGCAGACCATACCTTACCCTTTCACTAGATCCCTGAAAAGAACTTTTGTGCGTGCCAAACAGATATCCACTTGGTCTGTGGCTCTTGAAAGGTAAATTGCCAAGTTCCAGCAAGCAAATTAAGAGGTGCAATGAGAGCTAGCTGTTGCATTCTATCAAATCCTGCTACTGAATGTGTTGAAAAGCTTGCCCAGAGCCATGGCCTCACATATTTATGGTATGAATGGGAGACTCTTGGAGCTATGTATTGCCATAGTTCCCATTTCTTTTGTAATAAACTAGCTCAGCAGATGTAGCTTAGGTAAAAAGGAAATTCAAAGTCTCCTACTTAAAGAATAACCAAAACAAAGTTCTCTCTCTGGTCCTCTGTCTATGAGCCAGACTCAGAGCCAGACCTTCCTTGTACTGATTAATGTTTTATTCTCTGTGTAAACCAATGAAACTCAAAGGGTTCTCACATGGAAGAAAGTGCTGCTCAATAGCACTGAGAGTATTACTTCCACAACATGGCACCAAATGTGTTAAAAAAAAAAAATCTAACTTCTAGTTTCTAATACAACACAGATTAAATCATAGTATTGGTTTTCCAAGTCAATTGCATTATTTTCTTGGAATGCAAGTTTTGATGCTGAAGAAATCAGTTCTGGGTAGCTTAGATTTTCCTTAATGATAGATGTATTGCAGTTTTTGCAGTATTGGTACCTAATTCACATCAAATGCAGAGCAGATTTTAATCTCCATACACGTGACTTGACTTCTGCCTATAGTCTATAGGCTTCAGAATATGTAGCCAAAGATTTGTGATCTGATTGTCCCTGCCTACTTCACCTGTGTATTAAAATAAGAAACACAAGATGAGGTATTAAACTCTGTTGATTTTATTTAGCCTGGTGGGTGCACAGTAGCTCTGAATTAAAGCAAAAGCAAAAGAGCTTGAAATCCACATAGAAGCAGAAACTGAAGAATTATGAGTTAAACTAAAGACCCCTAACAGAGCTTGTTAAACTATGATCCAGTAAGGTGATGGTGAGGGAGATAATGATAAATGTTTTTGTGCCTGTTGATACTTTCACTCATGTATTATACCAAGATGTTTCAGAAAATATTAATTACATATTTCTGCACCATTTTTGCACAATATACATAATAGCGTCTGCATCTCAAGAAAAAAAAAGGCTTTGTATATTAACCATTAAAGGCTAATAAATTTACTATCCAGCTCCCATTGAAGTCCACCAAGAACTTCTGTTGCCTTTGTGGGGTAGTAGGTTGGCCTTTTAGCATACCTTTCATGCCTAACAGTGCATGAATCTTTTCTATTTCTAGCTTTATCTGATATTGTTGCCTAACTCAATTACATATAAAAGTAAGAAGTCTACTCACTAGTCGGCTTAGCCCACTGCTTGTTGTTGCTTGTTTATGAGACATTTTTCTACTTGATAGTCTTTAATCTGAAATTATATCAAGCTCTGTAATAAAACTGAAAGAGATAATATCTATGGCATTTCCATTCCTCTGCTCTGGTGATAACATTATTTAACAACACTAGCAAGTTAATTAAGAAAGACCTTGCTGTCATAAATCCATGTTGCCTTCCTCATCAAATTAAGCTTTTCAGTGTATTGCTGAAGTTCAGAAGACTGTTCTGGACATTCAACAGTGGATACTTCACTAACTAGTCCACAATATGTTATGTACTCTTTTACAACATGGAGAAGTATTTAACACTCCTACTTCTTCTGGAGTTTTGCATGTTTATATCTGATTAATTTCCAATCCTTCCTTTTGTTTGAAATGATTGAGAAAATTTTTCTGTTTCTTGGATATTTAAGGTATCTAACCTTTTCATAACTGTGTTTGTTCTTGTCTACATGTTATATAATCCAATTCCTGTGCTTCCTTGAATCCTTGATTTATGCACTTTTCTATCCCAGTTAACATAAGTCAGCTACTGAATGAATATACCAGTTCCTTGTTCATTATCGTTCATTGTGAACATATTTTTTCTCCTTATCAAGTGTAAATCCTGTCTATAGAGCAGAAAAATGAAATTGAGCTTTATCTTTATGGCTTTGTGAACCCTGTATTCTTTCATGATGCATTTGTAAACTGTTTTCTGTAAAAATTTGGTTTACAGCAATCAAAAAGGAACCAGCTCCAGTACACTAGATAGAGGTCCAAATTCAATTAAACCAGCCCTGTAGGAACTGATTCCTTGGGTATATTGCAAGGCAGGGCACTGGGATTGTTTGGGACTAGATTTGTGAAAATCCTTATGTGGTCCTGAACTTTTCAAACACATAGTCTGAGGTTCTTCAGCTTATCCAATCTTGAAAAAAAAATAGCCAGTGAGATGGCTAAACCTTCAAAGACAGCTGTAACTGTACTGTGTGGGTACCACTGTTTAATATTTAATGTTGGTTCCATTCCTAAACGTGTCCATATGACTCACAAATTCCTATTCCAAACTGGAAATGCTAAGTAAAAAGATCTGATATGAAATGATCATCTGCCTCAGTCACAGCTAGTAATCTAGATGAGCCTGAAAAGAAATCTTGGAGATGAATATATCCTAAATTCAAGAACTGTCAAATATGTGGATCTGATATTCATAACAACCATGGTTTGTTTTGTTTGTTTGTTTTCTTTTTTTTTTCTTTTTCTTTTTTTCTTTGTTCTGGAGTACCTTAACTCAAAACCAGTATCTATATAGGGTCAAGAATCCAAATTGTGTTGGTTGGGCCAATCGGTAGCATAAATACATATTTTTTGTAAGTCTGCCAACAAGTAAAGGTTCACATCTGGGAGAAGGTAAAACTTTAGGGCTCACCAGATAGGTTCATTCCATTACTCCACTGAAAGGGACCCAGTTCTGCATCTTCGTATTAATGAAAGGGACACTATTTTTAGTAGTGCCAATTATTTTCTTGGCTTGCATTAAGTAAGGTATTGTCACCCCCCTCTTTGTTCTAGCTCTCTCTTAAGTGATTAACGAAGCAGAACGTTTTGAGACAATTCATTCTAAATAAGAGAGGGAACTTTTTAGAAGTATTATTTCTGTCTTCTTAATTCTGCTCATCATTTTAGGATCTTCCCTATAGGATTTTTACTTTAGCATTTATAGCTTGATTTTTTTTTTTTGTCTTCGTCATTTCTAAGACTACTTTACAATATTGATTGGTTAGTGGTTTGAAAGACTTTTTCTGTGTTGGCTTCATTACAGATTTTGGTCTTCTTCAGCTAGTGTCTTTAATTTTAGTCTCTGTTGTGGTATATCAATTTATTCTACAGATGCATTCCATGTTGCCTTTTCAGTCTTTTTCTACAATTGTTGTAAAATATTACAGAAAACTCTTCAATATTTAATAATACAGATTTCATATTTCTCAAGATGAAAGTAATATTTCCATATGTTTACTCAAAAGTTAAGTTTCTTAAATAACACTCCAAATCGAATTCTAAAGATAATAATGGCAAAACTCTCACTGACTTCAATGGAAATAGGATTTTATATCCAACTATCTAGAAGATATCATATAATATCTGGGAGAAGAAAATCACAGTAATGCTATGTTTGGTTTTATTGCTAGGCATTGTGCTTTATGCCTGGAGACTGACCTGGAAACCATCTTTTGAATATCACTGTTCTTCTCTCTAGTACTTCCTTGTTATCTAAAATGCAGTTTTTAAATCTTTCCTATCAATTCATCTTTTCTGTAGCTACCAAATATACCTCTTTTTAATTTATGAGCACAATTTAAGTCTAACTTCGAGTGTCTCTCTCTTCTGTAATTCACGCTGTCATGCACAACTGCAAGAGAACTATTTCCAGTTATCTCAGCTAGCTCTGCAATCCTCTTAGTAGCAACCTTAATATTTTCGTATAGAGCACTAATTGCTGCATTTTCTTTTTTGTTTGTTTGTTTTTAAATAGTTACTAGCTAGAAAGTACACCATTAAATTTACTACCATCCATGTCAGATATTCTTCCATTCTTAATTTTCTCCATAGATTCTTTTCTTCTGTCCTACATCAGACCATCCCATTATTTGTTCTGCTTTGAAGGAACTCAGTGCCTGAAAATTCTGAATTGAAATACCAGACCCAAAATGTCTGTTTATTCTTATGTATCAAAACCCTGAAATATATGGTAGCTTTGCTGGAAACTGGGAGAATAGTAGTGATATTACAATTTTCACCAGAAGCCCTCATTCTTCTCGGGAAATAGAGCCAAACTGTATTTGAGGAGTGGTAATGTTCATTACCACCCTTCTTGTCTATGTGAATATCCACTATTTTAAAAATCACGGTATGGGTCATTCATCATCATTTTAACTTTTGTGAGGGAAATTTTTTTTTTGAGGAAAAGTTTTATACAAAAAATTACAAAATGTTTTTCTTCTTATAAGATGGCGAATATATCTCTCTGTCATTGTTCTGTTTCAGATATGATGGGATTTTTTTTAACACAATACTGCATGTTATTACTTTATTAATCATCCTTCTTCCCTTCCTGAGAACATCTTTTTTTTTTTTTTTTTTCCCTGTAAATGTGCTTCACAAGCTTTCATTCTGCAATCCACACAGCTGGTCATCTTTCTTTTTTGTTGTGTCTAAAAGCAGCCATATGTCATCAGCAACCCTCTCATGTATATTGAACTTCCTTAGCACATCAGCTTGTCTCTTTGAATGTGTTACCTGATGTCTTTAAAGTGGCAAAACATAGGAAAGTGGGTCCTCCTGGTCCTTTGTTCATCAGAACAGCAAGAGCTATGAATAGTGTAGAGTTGGGGCATTTAGGCCCTTGGGCCATATCTATTCTAGTTTTGCTTTTTAATTTCTCTTTGCTTCAGCTCAACTAGCAGGATGCGGGTCAAATTAGCTGTATATGATACAGTAACAAGTATGCCTATCCTTTATCTATAGGGAAGCCCTAGGGCTTCTGAGTGCTGGTGTGTTTGGTGTTACAGCAGCCTTGACCACTGTGATTCTCCAGCTCTGTCTGTCTGCTCAGGTGCTTTATTTGGTGCTCACTGTTTGAGTGAGTCTTCTCAGACAGAGACATCACAACAGTCTTTCCGCTCAAAATTTTAGCATCAGTGCTTGAGTACAATTACAATGTGTCTGGCAGGATGTATGTGCAATAACCAAGAAGGATATTTATTCTAGGAGAGTTGGACTGAAGAAGTAAGATCTACTGAAGGTTTGAAAACCTTTTGGTTCTTGTGATACTCATAATCTTTTCTAAAAACAAGCGTAGTAATCTTGGTTTTGCAGTTCAGTATGTAAAAGCCCCTCTTCCCCTTCACCACTTTGGATAACATTATCTAATGAAGAGATGGGAAAGGTTGGGATGTGATGAGATGGGTGATATCTTAGGCAGCTAGGACCACAGTTTAAATGGACCCCCTAACAATGCATAGGCTGTCAGAGAAATGTGCTCATGGTGCTTTCTGTTGCTGTTGAATTTTGAAACTTCTGGAACGTAAGTGGTTTCTCTCCTTTCTAAATGAGGTGCAGTCATCACATAGAATAAGAAGTGCATCCATTTTGGAGCTCAGTCCCACGTCTGGAGCATGGTCTTATTATCTGTAGATAGAGAACTTGCGTTTTGTGGCACTGGTATTTGGCCATTCAGTAGCACTGAAGAGTCCATGAGAGACCCGTGGTTACCTTGGCAATAAAGTGATGAGATATACTCAGCAGAATGGGAATTTTTAGAGGTGGTGAGATTTTCAAAGCTCTTTCCTTTTTTATGAGCATTAACTCATTTGTTACTGAGATTCATTTTTAAACAGACAATTAAGGAATGTTTTTAATAGGCTGAGAAAAGTTAAAGGATGTGAGTGTATTCTTTAATCTTGCCATTTGTAACAATCTATGGCATTTTGTACTCATTATGCTTTTTAAGGGCAAATAATTTATTTCACCTTCTGATTAGAAACTCCCTTTTGTGTTCCTTCCTCTGAATTCGGCTTTCTAAATAAGAAAATAAATTAATGTTGTGTGAAATTTTATAATCTGTACCTCAGCCTGAGTAAAATTATTACCCACATACACATAATCCCCAAGCTTAAAACCGTATCTAACTATGTTGGACATACATGGCACTTAAACACCACTGGTTATTATTGTTTCTTGTATTGGAAACAAATCGACAACAACATTTATGTAGAAAAAAAATACTTTAAAATCACACAAACACTTAAAAGCCATCATTAAGTAGCTTAAAATCTTGCCTTCACATCTGTAATAGATTTGGCAGGGTTTTTGTCATGAAATCATGATCCTTAGATGTTCAGAGAAAAAGGAGCTCTGTGGCACCCTTCTCCGATACATACCTGTGTATTTAAGGCTGTAATGACACTAGTCTGCAAGAGGTTCAGAATGATTCAGAAAGCATGTAATGCTGCGACCTGTACCTTTAATTCATTTCAACTAGTTCCACGCTGATGAAGTGATCTATCATCATTGCTACCATATTATAGCATGTATTCCTACAAGAAAGTTCAGCCACTGCAGGCGTGACTGGACTAACATGCCTGGCATCCAGCAGTGCACAGACTAAACTGTAGTTTTAGTTAGAGAATATGGAAACTGACAACAAATTATTACTTGTGGTCTTTTTCCAGTTTTCAAGTGCAAACATACCAAAGTTTATTTTAAATCTGAGCCAGTCAGACATTTAGTAATATAGATCAAAGAAGAAATGAAGGCCTCCCATGCTTATTATTTCAATATGATGTCTGTTCTAATAAAGTGTAAGAATGCCTGTGATAGACTAACTAGTAGGAATTTTCTGGTTCTGTAGTTTAGCCTTAAATATATACATATATTTGTAAATTAATCAGAAACATATTGTGGTGGTTTCAGTTCCTCAGAAAGCTGATTGTTTTCAATCCTTTCTTTAATCTTAGAAATACGGTGGCAGCCTGCCAGAACACTTTCAGATAAACAGTCCACTTCACATTTAAAAGCCATAGAATCACTGATGTTGAAGGGAAAAAAAAATCAACAGAAAACAACACCAGCTCTTTCTCTCTTCCCCAAAATGTAGAACATTATTTAAATAAGTTAGTTGTTGTGCTATTGTCCCTCACTCTTAATTAGAAATAATAAAAGCCATCTGTGCAAGGTGAATTTTGATAAGATCTCGGCTTTTAAGTGTTTGTTGATCTTGTATGTACCAATTTTCAAATGTCTTAATAGCTCCAGGATGGCTATCACACTGAGTAGGCTCACTGATTTCCATCATGCTCTGTGCTGTTGAATGCAATTCTGTTTATGTGTGGTTATATTTCGCCTGAAATTTAAAAAACATACTATTCCTTGCAGTACAATAAGTATTTAACCGGATGGAACTGTTTCCATTTGGAGGAGTTTTTTCACAACACCATCTCCTCACAGGCTGGGAAACACAATTAAAGTGAGGAGTTGTTTTACATGAATGGCATACTGGACACCATTTCTGTAGCTGCTTTCCAGCGACAGGATTTTCTACCATCTCATCTTAGCCAGTTTGGGG
>VXAA01006474.1:375942-428442 GCA_013399115.1 Anseranas semipalmata
AATTTAGTGACAGGGGCACCCAGGGATCAGACTCAAAGACAGAACCTTAGTCTTTTCCTTAGTGAGCAAGAAACAAGTATGGAGGCATCAGACTAGATGACATGGAGAGATAATACACAATACCAAAAGTCTTGAATGTTTTCCAGCACCGTGGAAGACTGGTATGGCCAATCTTCAGGCCAAGATTCAATGCAGAACATTAGAACAATTGTAAGTTCATTCTTACTTGGCAAAGCACTTCAGTTCATGCTTATCTTTAACCTGTGATTATTGAAGATAATAAAATTTATGCATGCACTTAAACTTAAGCAAGAGCTTTATTGTTTTGTTGAATGGAATACATAGTATGCTGTGAAGAAGGTTGCCTGGCCTTCCATGGCCAGAGGAGACTGTTTTTATATAAGGCTGCGTGACAAGGTAAAATACGGGGAAAACTTTTTGAAGAAGCTTTCTTCATCCTCACTTCCCACTCCATATCCTCCCACCTTCCTAAATTATCTTTTTTACATCTCAATTGATGGAAAGACAAAGAAACCACTGTAACTGAGGAGAGCTGCAGAGTGTTGCAAAAATTGAAAGGGATAAGACTCGTAAAAGCAAGCCTGGTCCACTTTGAATATATGAGGCAAAATAAGCAGAAGAAAGCTAAAAATGTATATTGATATTGAAGGACAAAGAGTATTATAAGCATCATTGCTGCAGTCTGTTAAAGCATTTGCAACAGAGAAAAGATTCAAGAAGACTTGGCAAGTAGAATTAATAGAAGAGAAAGGATAAAAAATATAGAGAAATCATTAATTTTTTTTCATAATTATTTTAAACAGTGGAGCACATGCTTTCATATTCTCAGAGTTAGGTGCTTGTACAAATCTCTCTCATTGTTTTGAGTGAACCTCAAGCACATGTTAAATGATTAAATGTCTTTCCTAAATAAGAGTGTTTTTCTGAAATGAGGCTGAAGACAGGAGCGGAGAGCTCCTTGAACAGGAATCACATTTCCAGACATAGGTCCAGGTTCAGTCATGTGTATGTGTGATGCTATATTTGAAAATAGTGTATGCATGTATCGCAGAGGGAGTACTTAATGTGCTTGAAGTTGGCAGCATGCTTGAGCACCCTGTTAGATTGTAGTGAGAGAGAGAAGGTAAAAGCTGTAAAGGAGAAAGAAAATACTTGTGGAAGGTTTAGGCATTTTTCCAGATTGCCAGTACGCTGTCGTGTGCTTACTCTTAATGCTGTAACTTGCTATGTAGACCCTTCAGAGCAGAATTCTTCTCACATATATAATGTGACTTTGAAATTCAGACTTTGCCATTTCCAGGTCTAGGTAACATTTAAGGAAGAATAACTGGTTTTAATGAGAAGGAATAGAATTATTTTTATTTATTTGGGGGGAAGGGGGGAGGGAGATGGGGATAGACAGATTGTTTGACAGCAGGTAAAAAGCCCTACACTTTAGTTTTTTAGGGAACTGAAGCCTAAGCTTTAGGAAAAATAAAAGCTTAATTTACTAACTGGTTCTCTGGTTTTAGGGAATATAGTGAGTATATACTAGGTTTTAGTAAATAAAGATCTTGAAAGGAATAACTGTTTTGGAGACAGAAATGCAATACTTTGATTATTACCATGGTCCTATAGAAAAAAATGATAAATAGAAGAAAACATTAGAAGTATGCATTAGAAACTTTTATCTGGTTCCTAAGTTAACCTTATTTGAAACTGTAGAAGCTCAGATATCTTTTTTGCATCTCTCTTTCCTTGTATTTCTGTAAAGTAATTACTTGTTTGTGCTTCAGCTTTCAAACTATTTTACATTTGTCTGTGGGCTTTTTATCAGTATTCACTCAGTCTAGATATATGACAAATTTCAAATAAAGAAGGTGCTCGTGCCTTTTTTTGGTCTTACACTGCCATTTGGACAGTGTTCAAGTTTAGCTGAATATTAAGACCTTAGGAGGATTATCGAAATGGTATCTCTAGATCAGTGGTTTTCAACCTGTAGCCTGCCATCTGGGAATCTCTGGATTATTCCTGAGTGGTCCAAAAATGGACTAAAATCCAAGCCTACTTCATTCAGTTGCTTAAATTCACTACACATCTTCAATAGAAATGTTTTAGGACTTTGAAAATCAGAAAGGTTGCAAACCCCTTTTTAGAGATTTACTCATCACTTGCTTAGGATATTATTGATCTTTCCAAAAAGCAACTGATAACTACGAAGGTTTTGCTTACGTTAAGCAGCAGATGGTTTCTTCTGGATTGCTCCTGACTGGAAAACATAAAAATGTTTTTCCAGAATATTTTCATTGAATTTTCCCTAAAATTCCTTAAGATTTTCATTTTTATAAGGAAATAATTTTCCATATATGGTGAACAGACTTTGGAAAGGGCCTTTCATCAAGCAAAACTGCAGAAGATAACTAAAAAAGCAAGCCTTGTGTCAGCAGATTAAAGTGTTATAGGCAGAAAATCATGAAAATGTGCCACAGAAAAGTAAGAATCCACAAACTGAAAATGTAAAAAATATTCGTTTGTGATGGATATTTCCCAACCACTATTATTCCTCATATTTATTATGTAGATGAGGAAAGAATCAACCCCATGAGGAAGCCCCAAGAGTACTTAGATCAGTCACCAAGACCCAGAATTAAATCTTGAGACAGGGTGGAGGCCTGTTGATTTTGGGGGAAAAGTGCCAGAGCCAAACCCAAACCCCAGACTCCAGCCCTTGGGCACCTTCATAATGAGATGCTATTTTTTTGTAGACTTTCAGTTGCAGCAACTTTTTTTTTTTTTTTTTTTAATTATGTCTGGTAATGCTATGTAAGCGCTGCAGGGTTTAGCTTATGAAAGGTTCATGAACTGAACCATGTAGTTTGGTTCACAGCACTTGGTAACAAAATTCCACCTAAAGTTATATGTAGGTGTCACTCTTTGATGAAAGATAAGCTTCTAAGGAGAACATCATCCCTTCTTACCAGGAGCGGGAATGTGTCCTCCCCACTTTCATCAAGCCCAAGGAACCCTTCCCTTGCTGGGGAAGTTAAGAGTACCTGCAACTTGAATGAGTAATCTCAACTGCTCTTGCAACATCAGATGGTATTTGCAGTTAATGCCATACAGGTATAGCAGATAGCAGATACCATGTAGGTATTGCAAGCAGAGCTGTAACAAAGTGAGAAGTGATCTAGGAGACATTGTCAAGAAAGCTTGTACTTTCTCTTGTATCTCAACTTTGATACTGTCCCTTTAAGAAAATGTTTCTGAGGAAAATCCAGAAAGGATAAGTTTATTCTCACTGGCAAACAAAAAAAAATGGTAGGTGCCTCTGAGATGAACCCACTAGTTGCTGTGAGGGTCCTGGCATCATGGAGACAATAGCCACCTCTGTGGGGTGAGAGACTGGAGAGGCTAAATAAAAGAAGAGGCTATAAGCTCAGGAGAAAAAGCTAATGTCTTAGATTAGACATTTGGAAGAAATTCTTTACTCAGAGGGTGGCGAGGCAGTGGAACAGGCTGCCCAGAGAAGCTGTGGATGCCCCATCCCTGGAGGCGTTCAAGGCCAGCCTGGATGGGGCTTTGGGCAACCTGGTCTAGTGGGTGGCATCCTTGCCCATGGCAGGGGGGTTGGAACCAGATGATCTTTAAGGTCCCTTCCAACAGAAAGCATTCTATGATTCTATGATTCTACCGACCTAATCATGGTTTCTAAGGATACTAAAATTTTCTATATTTTTTTTAACAATGCAAAAGATGAACAAGTACTTGGTTAAAATCAGGAGTCCAAGACCTTGGAAACACATTGCAAAACTAGAAAATCAGGAGTAAACTGGGAATTGAGTAAAATAATTCTGCCTGAAACAGTAGTAAACATATGGAATAATTGGCCAGCGAAGCAAATAATCTAAATGAGTTTAAGAGACAGCTGGACGTTTTTATCTCAGGAGAGAAAGGACTGAAGGATATAGTGATAAACCAGGGAGGTGAGGATGAAATATACTGAAAGAGAAAAGGCTTGCTGAACCACATTGCCTTTCTCTAGTCAGCAATTTCTTATGTTTATAAATGTAATATGAAAAGCTGCTGTATGAATATGCTATTTCTACATAGTGTCACCATGTCTAAAGAAGAAACATTT
Organism: Anseranas semipalmata; assembly: GCA_013399115.1. NCBI lineage: Eukaryota > Metazoa > Chordata > Aves > Anseriformes > Anseranatidae > Anseranas > Anseranas semipalmata. Next base: position 380,081 of record VXAA01006474.1, read on the forward strand.
TGTTTCAGAAGATGGATTTAGCTGATGCAGCCTCCACTGTCAGTAATAGATCTGCTGGATCCACCCACTAAACACAAGCTCAGCTGCCCCCACTATCTCTCCAAAAAGTGAATTATTTACACTGTAGTTCAAATTACTTCATGTAGTAGTACTTCACAATCCTTTTCTTGGCAAATCAGTGGCTAGTGAAAGTGTGAAGCAGTGCCATGGATTTGCAGTTCAGCTAGCCTTAAGGGAAATTTTCCTTTATTACTGTTTGCCTCCCAACCATGAAATTTTGGATTAGCCATGGTGGAAACATTATCGATATAGATAGGTATTAACAAATAAAGCCAAATTCATTCAAAGTAGTGTATCTAGCTAGTTCTGTCTCTAGCTAGATCTAATTTAGCTATTAATTTTCTTCCCAAGCATCACAATCACACCATCATTTCTTGCAGAAAATTGAAATTAAAAACAAAAAAAGAAAAAAAGAGAGAGAGAGAAGCATAAAGTATAGAAAATGGAAACAGCATTCAATTTCCAATATTAACTTTTGTATCGATGCTCAAAGTTCAATTTCCATGCAAGTCCTATATGTGGTTACCTAACTACCCAACTGCTTCACAAATCAGACATTTGGATGTGTAATTGGCAAGGTTTATGACTGTAATTAATTGTGGTTTTAACTGATGGCAGATGCAAAATTGCACCTCTAGGAAAGGAGGCCAGGTTGAGGCCCTTTTAAAAATCATGTTCTTCAGGTTGAACCAGAAAGATTGTACAGTAAGTTGAATGAATTTCAAAAAGACTTGATTTTCCACTTACTTGCAGTTTTGCTTTTGCTGGTGAAACATCACTGGCTTTAGCACAGTTTTCCTGATTAGAACTGGTACAAGTTAAAAAAAAAAAAGTCTGTGTCTGGAATTAGGGGTGTGGGAGGAAGCTGGATGTATCAGTGCTGAGTATGCAGCTGTATCACTTATGTTTGGAAAGAGAGGCAGTATTGCCAGCTTCCTCTGTTTAGAAGTGTTGGGACAGATTGGTGAAATGCCCATTCTGACACTGAAATTACAATTTTGATAATACCATAGCCATTGTGCCTCTGTCCCCTGCTGTGTCAGATGAGCATTTCTGGAAAGAGTAACCCTTGCCCAAAGTAATGCTGTTTCCAGAAATTTAGATGTGCTCTGACACTGTGCAAAAAGTCTTTTAAAAGTAAATAAAGCAGGGAGGAAAGGGGAAAGGATAGGACTGCCAGCTCTGAGTAATAGAAACCCCTTAAGTTCAGTTGTACTAGCTCCTTTGCACCTTACCATTTTACTGTGTGAAGGGAGCCTGAAATAAGGATCATTACCATGGGATACATATTTCTTTGAAGTGTTGTCATATCTGATTCATATTCCCGATTGCATTTAATGAACAACAATAAAGCAATGTAACAGACTTGTGTAATTCAAATAAGCTTGCACAAAAATAGTCAGGTAGCCATATTAATTGGGGTGGGAGAGAAATGTGGTCATCCCCAGCATATACACTACAACTCCAATTCAGAAATCATAGATTACTTAATTGTCCCATTCAGATATACAATGAAGCTTTCCATTCCTCTTGGTAATTAGGACTTTCATTATCCTTTTCCCACCCATCAGGAGAAAGGATAATAAATCCCACTGTCTGCAAATCAGGCAATGGGCACAGGTCCCTCTTTCTGCGCTTCAGTATGGAATTATTTGTAATAGAGACCATATTTGATCAGTTCTCTTCTGCCTGGCAGGTTTATCCTTTATGCGCAACCAAATCTAGAGAAATTATTTTGTAATCGGGAAGCATACTGTTATCACAGTATATTTTCCATTAGACTTCATGTGTTGGAAACATCTTCTCCCCTTCCCCACCATTAATTTTCTTTTCTGCACTTTGATTCATCTAAAAGGTAGCCTTTCTCTTGGGCTAGCGCTGCAGGCAATGACTCACCAGAGACTTGTTCCCTAGTGACAGCAATAAGCCCCCCTGGACTTGCTTAAGAAGGTGTTTGCCAAGCCTTTACTGCTCATCCAGAAGACGTGGGGTGGAAAAGAAACTGTCTGAAAGTTGCTAATATTTTACTCTTTATATTTGAAGGTTCATTTGTGTTAGCCAGGTTGGTGCCAAACTGCAGGGTAGAGGACAGGGTGAGGAACTGCAGTCATGGGGCTGCCTCACTGTTCTGGGGGAGTTTTCCCCCGGAGATGTCCGAGGAAGGACTAGTCAAGGCAGTGCCTGGAAGATGGAAATTTGTTTGTGTTTGTGACAGACTAGATTCTTCACTGAGGAATTTCCAAAAAAGTTAAGCCTTTTTACTTCTCCCAGTGTGATACAGTCCAACAGCTCTCCTTGGCTTATCCTTGAGATTCAGAACACGTAAGATTCAGGCACTGCTCTCTAAGTTAATTCCTCTCCCATTCAGTTTTCCCCTTTGCAGGAGAAAGGGTCTCGCAATACTTACCTGGCACCCCACAATGGAGTGGAATCTTATTGGTAATACAAATAGTTCACAGTTCATAAATTAAAAGATAATGTAAGTTTGTGAGATTTATTTTAATTATATTTTCTGCAAGTTCACACGGTTTGGAGAGCTTTGGAAATAGAAAAATGTCAGAATGAGAGAGTTTGCATGGCAGGAGGGGATTTCCTAATCACAGTTCCAGTTCTGCTGCAGGAGATCTCATAGATTACCAGTGAAGAGAGAAATATATCTTCTTTTCAGTGTGAACAATTCCAGATTTCCTCCTTTGCAACAAAAATACAGAAAACTATTAACAGAGAACATAGAGAAAGCACTGCTTCAAAATCTCTGTTTAAGAACACTTTTGCTGTGCTTGCTTCAAGTTCCATTTCCTGCTTCATTGTTTTATTGTGATTGTAGCAGAAAACATATTCTGTTCTTTGTATGTGACTCATAATCATTGTTGCTGACTATTCATTCAGTTCAGACTTGCTGCTGTGTCCCAGCCCTTGTCCAAGATCTGCATTGTTCTAGTGTTTGGTTGGAAACACAAGCAGGTTTTATTCCTCTTTTTATACCTTGCAAGGTAAACATGGGAGAGATATTACATTTTCCATGTGTTTCCAGACATATCTTATCTTTTATATTAGTCACTCTAAGCTGATGTTTCACTCTGTTTAAAGTTGACCTCTTGAGCTGTGAACTTCCTTGAAAAGCACCGATAAGCAAAAAAACTTTAACAGCAATTAGTGAGGGAGTGGTGGTGGTGTGAGTTAGCATTAGCCTTTTACTTCAGGAAGGCAGAATCCAAATTTGGCAGAAGTTCCCAGATGAAAAATTAAATGTATTGGCAAATCAGTGTGGTGGCTTCAGCTCGGTACTTGTAAGAGGAAATGGCCTATGGTTCAGAAGGAGCATAGACTGAAGGTACTTGCCAAAAGATTCAGTTGCTCTCTCGAGTCAGGAAAGGGAGGTGTGTGCCTGAAGAGCAACATCAGTGACCATGGCATTTTCCAGATTTTCACCATTCTGAAATCCCAGATTAAACAGGTGGGATTTTTGCTGTGAAGGACCAAACCCTGCCACAGTTCCGCCTTCCCCTCTTAGTATGCACTAGCAATTTGACCATGCAGGGTCAGTTATTCCACAACACTTTCAGTTTTGCCCAGGAGGTTGTAAATAATGGAAACACATGGTTAGGGATAGAGTGAAGAAATCTCTTCTTAATGAGTAGTTTATTCAGTCGGGGTTAGCCTTTTTCCTTTTCATGAATTCGTTGATTACTCAGTGAGTGTTTCGTGTAAATAAATCGGAGCCTGGGACTGCTTGCAAAATCAGTTCCCTGCATGCATTCATTATTCACTTTTTCCATTTTTTCATTGGTCACCTGAGCCACATGGTCTGATTTCTGATCATTGTCTACATGAAAGTAGCTGTACAACAGTTTTACTAACAAAAGGAAGGATGTTACCAAGTTTTCATTCTCTCAGGGACAGCGTGGGAATAACTGACTGAATTAGGAAGAGGCAAGTTGGCAAAAACAGGGAGAATTTTACTTTTTTTTTTTCCAGCTCTCTTGAATCAGGTCTTTCCCTAAAATATCACTGTTAGAATACATAAGAGAAAAATGTGATATGGGCCAAGATGAGACTGTAAAAATTCCATCATATTTGGAGAACAGTAACTCCATATGTACATAGGTCTGTGGAAGAATTGAGGAAGAGAAGAACATTCAGGCATCAGCAGAATACCTAGATCTAGCACATGGGTCTATAGAAGAACAAAAGATGGGATGGGTCCTATGCTCAAAGTCAGAAAGCTGGAGACATCCTTGTGTGTAGGTTACGATTATCCCAGACCAGAGTGGCTCTTATTGTAGCTGAGGTCTCTGTGAAGTTTGAGCGCCGAGCACCACAGTGATATTCATACCTGTCCCTTTTGGAGCTCAGCCCTCCAGCTGCGAAGCCTACATGGCTGTGAATTCGGCGGTGCCTTTTATCTTATTTGACAGTTTTCTATTTTCTGTGACAGATCATCAGCGTTATTTTCACAAACACTGAATAACTATGTTATGGGGATATTTGTTTATTCCTCGCTTGGAAGGTTGCTCTTAGAGACTCCTTAAGCATCCACTCTGGCTGTGGGGGGAAAGGCCAGTACTGGAAATTTGAACTTCTTGCTGATTTCTAAAGCAGTCCTCTATTTGTACTTGCCTTCATACATTATCAGCATGTTAACAAGCAAGACAGCAGTGCAATAAGGTAGAGAGTTACAAGAATGCTCAGTGCTTATGCCAGCTCTGATCCAGCAGGGAAGTCCTAACATGAGCACTTCTAGCATAGCTGCAGCCTACTCTGCCTCTGCTGCTGCTGGGGCATGGTGCTTGGTGCAAAGATACAAGTCTGTCAGCACAAACGGTCAAGGTAAAGCTGGAAGCCATTAGTAATGATTCTGCCCACACGCTCCATCCCAAAAAAACACTATTTTGTTGCTAAGTGGATGGGCTTGGAATTAATTTATCCACAAACATTCATGCAAGCAAAATTCATTTGTGCAAATGCTCATGAGAAAAATGAATGAGCCAGGGTTCAAAATAATAAACTCTGATCAGTCTCACCTTCCTCCAAGAAACACACAGCACTCCTTCATCCTTAGTTAGGAGGACAAAACAAACATTATTCTATTTACTACAGCTGGGGTAGTTAAGGGGGTATGGGTTTGATTAAAAATTTATATTTTGTAAAATTTTATTATTATTTTATAATGTTTACAAGCATGTGCTTTAATTAAAATTTCTTTAAAAGGTAAGGAGATGAAAAACTTGATGCAAAATACTAGCTTTTTCAACAAGGAAAACATTCATTAAACAAAATAACAGATTTGTATTGATTTCTGCATATATGATGGTGAGGTATTTGGATCCCATTCCTGCCGGGTATTTGTGCATTCCCTTACAGATAAGAAGCAGCTAGTAGAATGAACCCCAGACCGTTTTGGATTTGACTCCTCTTTAGGTGCACAAAGGAACTCAGTAAAATAAAGAAAATCAGTTGAAAATTGCTGATCAGAAATCATCAATAACTCTGCTCATTGACCTTGCTGTCACTAACAAGGCTAGCAGAGACTGGCTGCATCACAAAAATAATCATGGTCTAATGTGATGCTGACCCTGTTGTGTCTTTCACATTTTGGCATGAAACAGAAATAACGGAATCTCTCCACAGGCTACACATGTATAATTAATACTGATTGGCTATACTGCTAATTTTATGTGATAAAGATATTAAAATGGTGTCAATAAACCAGAAACAAGTGATGTGTAAAATAATTAACACTAAAGGGAATATAATAAGTTACTTTCTAAAATCCATAGATGGATTATGTGACCCTGTGATTACAGGGACTGTGGAACACATGACTTGGTATACATCTTCTGATCCAAACACCTCATTGCACTCTGTCAGATTACTGGCTCCTGACATTAAATAAAATTCAGGTATGATTTATGGGGTGGCCTTTTGACAGGAGCTGGAATCAGAAATGGTTTAGGCTTTGCCAGTGTTCAGCACTGTTTTCATTACCTACTGATATAATGCAAGTATTACATTTAGTCAACCGAATTATGTGTAGTTCTCTGAGATTCTCTCTCACTCCCTGTAGTCATTGTTCCACTCATAATAAAATTATCCTATCAATTTGCCACAAGAGGAAGACTGGAGTTCACTAAATTACAGCCATGTGTGTTTGTGCTCTAGACAAAGTGATACCAATTAAAAAAAAAAAACTAAAAACACCAACTATTCTATTTTTAAATTGTTCATGGAGAACGGTGAGATTGGCTCACAGAGGAGGCCACCCCTGAATTCCAAACACTGGAAATATCATTTTCCTTAATTAGTAAAACAGCATCTATCTAGAAAAAAAGAAAAGAATAGAACAATGAGCAAGATGCTAAATAATATGTCAAAAATGACACCTGGCCTCCCCTATGACTGATTAGTTTGAGAGATTTGCTGTGTGAGGTGGAAGCATCATTTTGCACCTCTTTCCTCCCCTCCCTGTATAATTTATTTTTTTTTTAAGACAGCCTGAAATTGGTGTTTTTATACACAGACAGCAAAACACCCCAGTTCTGACAGCTGAAGCGAAGCCATCTCAGTGGTTTAGCAGTACTGCCACACAGAAGACCTGAATTTGGGAGTGGCCTGGGGGCACTCTCTTTAAGAGCCTTTGATGCCCTGATGTGTCACAGAGGTGATAGGCTTTGACTCCAGGCAGCAGCGCTTGCTGACGGCTCCTGACTCTGTAAGCACCTCCTGATGGCTGAATTATGACGCAGCATTCGCATGGTGTGGTAGGAGATTGCCTAGCCCTGTCCAGGCTGGGGAATGAATAAAGTTAATAGCTGTTTCATGTACTATGTGCTGGTACACTAAATGCTCCCCAAATTAACCTGGCTCCGTATCAGAAGAACGATTTACAAAGATTCTGCAACAACAGCTAGGCTTTGCTCTATGTGTAATGCAGAGTGACTTCCTGGGGCCATCTCCAAACTCTTTCTGGTTACAACCCGTGATTATTTCTCTGCCTTCTAGTGAATTACTACTTTTGTGTTTTTAACGGCTCCTAGCTGTTGTGACTTTCCTGTTAATAAGCATTCAGCTGAGGACCAGAACTTACTAGCGTATAGTTCAATCTAGAGATGTGGCACCCATACCTTCTCCTGCAGCTTCTGAGGCGTCCAAATACCTCAGGTGTGCTTTTTTGAACAGGTCTCCCACTTCTAATTTCCCTTTACTCATATTCCTTTTTTCTTCTGTTTTGCTGCTGTCTTCATATTGCTGGTTGGTGTGATGCTGGAATTCTGTACTGTTTATATACTTCTTCTAATCAGGTGGTCCAATGTGAAGGTAGCTATGAATCTCCATAAGTCTGCCTTATCCTGGCACTGGCAGGGTGTCCTGAATGATATTTTGTAGTTACGGTTAGTCCTTTTTGTACTGTCATGATTCTTTTCAGATACTGTATATGAGCTCTGCGTGATTGTTTCTTTGCTGTTGCTTTACGTGTTGACGTATTGCTGGGCTCGGGCCTGCTCACCTACAGCTGTAGGTCCATGGCTTCTTTGCTGTGCAGTGCTTCCCGCTCAGATGATGTTTCACTTAAATGATCTGCTGCCCATCTATTGCCCTTCTTCTGGATGGCTGCAGGCTAATCCTCATGGAAATGATCCTGATTTATCTGTCTGTGCTGGGCTCACATTTAGCTCCAGGGACAGTTTACTGCAGCGGTCCAATACTGCAAAGTGGGAATTAGTTCTTACCTTTTCTGCCTTTGCCATTTGTCTTCTGTCTGTCTCTGAAAACTGCTGACATGGAGGAGATCGTGCCTTTCTATTTACTATTTGCTCGTGAGAAGTTCCCAGGCTGACACGATATTAAAATTCTGCTGCTGTACATTAAGCTCCACATACTGGCCCATCTAATACCTTGCAAGATGTGACCTAAGTTTTTGGTTTGTTCTTCTTGGTTCTATTCCACATATATTCAATCTAGCATTAAGCAGCTAAGTGAGCACTTAAATTAGGAGCATAGCTGCCCTTTTTTAATCAACATGGATAGAGAGGGACACTTTCATAGGACAATTCAGATCACAGGTTAACTTGTCGTGTGGAAGTATTTATTTTTCTTTGCTGCTGGTGGGAGTTCATCCACGCTATGCAGGATGAACTTGGGCCCAGGTCTGCATGCCCAGAATGAGAGTAACAACTCACTGTCACTGTTAAAAGTTCAGTCTAAATCAAGGTTTGGATTTCATGAGGCTGTAGTATCCTTCGTCATTAGCTATACTTAAAGCACCCCACACTGCTCCATGCACATTCTTCACTTGTCTTGTAAGCCTGATGCCTGGTTAGACAGTACATTCCTCAGCTTCTCTTTTGCATTTATCCCCCAAGAAGTGCTCTGTACAAACTTATTTTACTATGTAATGACATCATACTACCAGCCTGCTGCCAGTCACTTACTGAGGTTTAGCTGATGAATGGTCTCTTACTGAGCTGTAGTAACTCATTTGCTTATCATTATCTACCCATATCATGAATAGAAATATGATCAAGGTCAGAAGAGTCATCCTTAGCAGGTGAAATCATGGCCCTGCTGAGGTCAGTTGGAATCTGAAGAATCAAACTAATAAAAAAAAATGAGAAATCCTTCCACCTGCATTTACTTTATCCACCACTTCCTGACTTCCCTTGTATTCCAGACACCAGAGGTGACAGTAACAGCAAAGCAGGCTCAGTCTTATGTGCAATCTTGTCCATCTTAGGAGATTCACATAACAGGTTATGGAGACACAACTTTCCATAAAGTAAGGTATTACACTTGTATCTTAATAGCCACTCTGTGATAATTGCTTATATGCATGTTCTCTCTTCATGGTAAATGCGGCATATCTGGGATAGTTTACCCATCTTGAAGAGGGGGTAAGTCTGATTTCCTTTTCTGGAGAACATGCACAGCTAATTACTAAGGAACAGCTGATATGTATATTCAGACTAAAATACTCTGCCCTAGATTGTCCCTGTGCCGTACCTTCTGGTGCATCACAAAGTTACTGAATCCAACCTCTCCTTTAAGGAGGGCATACCAACTTCAACTTTTGAGATTGGCTATCACAGGAAGTCTATATCTGTGAGGGTTTCTGAGGGAATATGATGTAAAACAAGTCATACATGTCCTCCTAGTTACTGTTTCCAATTTGCTCCAGGAAAACCATGTGAAACCATGATTTGCAGTGTGAAATTTTTTATAACAGTATTGCTCAAGTACTTATTGAATTAATGAGCAGTTAATATGTTAACTCGTGGTCACAATGCTACATAGCTAGATCTGAGATAACATTTCTGTTATAAGTGAATATCACTTTGAGCTTTTTGGTTACTTGTTCCTAATCTCTTAGGCCATATTACTGAACTTGCAATGCTATAAAAACAAGATGCTTCGCGGAGACTTTAGATTTTATTTTCTTATTAGGCTAGATTTGGGCTGGATATGGTCCTTGTCCAAAATCTTTTCAGTGAAATATCTTGTGACATAGGTTACACTTCAGCACAGTCTGCAATAAAATTATTTTTGGTAAGCTGGATGGAAAGGCAGTCAGGCATTTGTGAATTGTTCAAGCATGGAGGTGAGGAAACAAGCATTTTTCTCCTTAGAATTTTTTATTTTTGTTTTTTGTCAAATTTCTTTTTACTAAAACTTCCAACTCTGCATGCCATGCAAAAGCATTTCTGTAAAAAATGGTGTTGATTATATTGCTTGGACTAGAGCAAAGGTAGCATCCATAACCTTCACATCAGGACTGGATGTGGAGTCAGGTGCAGCCTTTAAAGAGAAGAGGTACATATCCTGCAGTAAGAATTTCCTCACAGCACCAGGAATAGGGGCAGATTCACTGAAGGGCTACAGGGCTGGTGCCACCTGTTAGCCCATGCCACGATATGGCAGGGAAGCTAAGTGACTGTACAGCTCCCACATCACCACAGGGGCTTCTTCCAGCTCAGAGGATCTCATGTGCCAGTGCTTACTCAGATCAGAGGAAGCCTGCTGGAGTACAGAGCTTCGTGAATTGGCTCAGTGTTTATTTTCACTGACTATGAGAAGGTGAGTCAGTTGAGAATGCTGAGCCTACGCCAGCAGAGATTCTTCACTGCCTAACTTTTCTTATACCCACAAATCAGACTGTTCACATTCATAACCAATGACAGAGAAAAAGATTCAGAGAAGGACGGTCTGGTCATACAAATCCTTAAGACCAAAAGGTCTTAATGGATTCCATGTAAAAGGAAAAGATGTTGTCCCCTACAAGATTCATATTTATGGAAGAATACAGTTCCTGTTCTTTGCAACATACAAACTTTTGTATGTTTTTTGTTCTAACTTCTAAATAATGCAATACCAAATAAATAAAATGTATCCTAGGTTAAATAGGATTTATCCTCTTGAAATCCTAGAATTTCAAGTGCTAAGATCAAGTAATCCGTAACAGCAACCAGCAAACGAGGCAGTGTAGCCAAGTGAATAGTATGCTGAGACTCAGCAGACATGGGGTATTTTCTTCATTGTGTCTCTGAGCTGCATAGGAAGGTCACTTTACTTCTTTCTGCCTCACTTATTCCATCTAAAAATGGCAATAATAATAGTGTCATACTTCGTAATGCTAGGTAGTACTACAATAACCACTTCTTTACATGGAGGAACTAAGAGATATCAGAAATACAAATATATTTTCTGCAATGGGCTGTTGCTTTCAAAGCTCAGAGAAGACTCAGCAAAGTTGCTATTTTTGGTTCAAAAATTGTGGTTTCTATTACTAGAATGAATTATCTTCTAATAAAAATGGTATTTCATTTAAAGCTTGCTTACTGAAGAATGTATACTGCATTCACCACACCAAACTTCATATTTTTTTTTCATTTTTGATATAATTCTCTTATTCATTAGCTGTTCTTATTGCAGCGATAGTAGCAATGACATATTAATTTTAAGCAGCACTTACTTTCAGTGACCAATAACTCTTTGAAATAATTAGCTTCTGAGCTGAAATTTCCATGCTTATTTTCATCCCAAGAGCAAATGTTTTGGACATTTACTTTGAAAATCTGAAACCAAGCTGAGTTATTTTTCAGGCTAAGATATTCAAGAAATGATAGGTATTATTTGGATTGGGGTTTCTTTGTGTAGCAATTCTGAAAACACTACTCAGACTGGTTTCCTCTCATCAATTTGTTGAGTAGTGTATTTCATCTTTTATGAGAAAAGAAAGAGAAGAAAACAAGAAAAAAAAATTAAAAACTTATGGTGACTTAGGAGCTCAAGTTCTATGGAAAATCAAAGAGGCTTTTTTGCATAAGTCACTTAGGCTCCAAGTCTCCCATACTGTAAGGTCTCATTGAAGCAATTATAGATAGTTACATGGATGTAAGGTGCTTTTAAAGTGTTGGTTTTCTTGATTTTTTTTTCTCAAAACGGAGTGGCTAGCTTCACACCAAATAGTACAGCTGCATTACAAACTTGGTCCCATTCTAAAGCCCTTGCTAAGGCTAGGGAAAGGTGATAGGAGCAGCCTCGGTCACCAGCGGGTGTCATCAGGAATCTCTGTCAGTCAGGGAGAAAGGCAAAAATAGTGCATTGATATTTTAAAGATTACTGGAGAAAGGCTAGACTGCCCCGATGAAATGAAAGGTTGTGCTGCTCCCTTTGACTTTGGTAACCTGGTTTATTTATTTAGTAACTGGAGAATCAAAGTGAGAATAACTACAACTTCATTCTGTCGTACTGAAGTCCCCCATCATGTGTGGGGAGAATCATCCCTGCCAAACGTGTAAAGCTAACCTTTATCCTCGTTTAAATCCCTCCTTAAAGCTTGCCTCTACCTGTGCCTACAAATCACTCCCATCTGTCTTTGGTTAGGCAAGTGACTCTTGCTTTTCTGCTAAATTGTTTGTTTTATTGTTACTTAACCCTCCCAAACCACTACCACCCCCTCACATTCGGTCTGTGTTATGGAGATTGGTGAAGTTTTGGGGTGGGTGCTCTGTCATTTTATCAGTAAGTTTAGGACTTTATCCGACACCCTGTGCATCATCATAACACAAAATAATAATAATGGAAAATCAGGACTTTATAGGCTAGCAGGTATTTACAGGGCAAATGATAAATAATGAAGGGGAGGGGGGGCTGTGTTTTGTGTGAGCAAAGAAATATGGCTAAATCTTCTGCAGGAACTCGAGCCTATTCAGTGCATAAATCATTCCTAGCCTTTCTGCTACATTAATGTAGAATCAAATTCTATGAAGACCTAACTCGGTTGCTTAGATTCATAGTTCTTACCTGTAACAACAGGCAAGCTCAGGTTACATTTAAAATTTTTACGAATCAGTATGGATTTGAATGCTTTCTAGGAAGTACTCTGTTCGCTTTAAGTACTGCAATTGGAACTCCGTCATTAGGAAAGAAACATTTGGGGGTCTGGGAAACAAAACAGGAATGCAAGTAAGGTAATTATCATAACAGTCGACTCTCAGAGTGCAGGAAGTGGTGCTCTGTGGCTTGAATGCTGCTCCTCACAGCCCTAGTCTGAAATGAGAACAGTAGAAACATTCCTCTAGATAACTCAAAATAAGTTATAATATTATTTTTAATCATCAGAACATTTCTAATACTCTTCCATCTATTCATTACAGCAAGACTGCTTATTTCATTTTTTAATGTGAGCTCTTACAAACATTCCAAGTGTAATAACCAACAGCATAAAATTATCAGTGATTTAGCTGATGCTGAACTTCTCACTTGTCAAACAGTGCAGATTTTTTTCTCCTTTTTCTTAGCTCTTAGGTAAATTTCACTGCTTGGTAACATCTCACACCAGACAAAGAGCAGGGAAGGGATGAAAAAAGCATGAAGCATGAGCATCACAAGGCCAACACAATTTCTTGTTTGTGAATGAAAACAAGGGCTGTAAGCTAAGTGGGAAATGCTGGCTGGGAGCTGCCTCAAATCCCTGCAAGTAAAAACATCAGGGATCAGAAAGCAAGTTCCAAAGGCAAGTGCGTTTTGGAGTGAAAGGCTGTTGATGAATTACTTTGTGCGTGTTTTAATTATCCTATCATCCTGAGATTTTTGTGTATTGATCTGAACAGTTGTAATAAAGCGCTTCCCTCCCCTCACCCCCTTCTAAGCATTAGAGCTTTGTCTATTAGGTATGCTTCTAAGGAGAGAAATTACTCATCTTCGAGACTAGCATGGAGAAAGGGGGAAAAAATACAAATGGGCGGGCATGATCTCTTCTGCTATTCAATATGTTTAAATCTAAATTGTTCATATAATTATTCCAGCATGTATTTTCTTCTAGGCTGCAGCCAGGCAGAAAAATTTAAAACATGAGAAATTGGACAATGCTAATGTGAAGTAAAATGTATTTAAATGTTAACATTCCTTTCAATGTCATTTACCAATAGTTATTTATCATACTAAAATTAAAGGAAAATATTAGCCTGAGAGTCAATGTATTAGTGGGATTTACAATAACTAATATTTGAATAACCCTGGGAAAAAAAAATAAAAATAAAAACCAGAAATGAGCATTACTAACATTCTGTCAAGAATGGCTCTGGGCAAAGGTGACTAGGAAGGATACCTTAGAATAATTTTGAGAAGGTATTTTTTGTAATCTCTTCAGGGATGTTCTGTAATTTAAAAGCAAACTATTCGCTTCAAGTATTAACCAGTATAAATCATGATAATAAAAGATACAGAAAATGGCCTTTATTAGGTAATGGCAAAAGAGCAAAAAAAATGTCATTTCACAACTTCACTGTAAGGTAAGCATTTTTAACCTTACATTACCTGCAGATAAGCTTGGACACTCATTTAAGCCTCAGTTCATTGAGGAACTTACTTACACTGAGAATTTTGCTCAGCTTAAAAATGCAAATTCTCTCATCAACTCACAAAGCAAGACGCAGTAAACTTGAAAATAAAGTCTCCGTGCCCAGCCTTTCACTCAGCCCCGGGGACAAGCTGCCTGAAGTCTCCCCATTTCCCCTCTCTTCACAAGTGGGGCTGCCAAGCCACCGCTGAGCCTTGTGAGACAAGCGGGCGGGCAGAGACCAGTGGGGCCCCAGTGAAGCCCTTGCATGAAGGATGGGGCACATGTATGAGCGATGGGATTCTAAATCCCATCTTTACCCAATAATAATTAATAATTAATTAATACTTAACACCCATCTAGTGCTTTACAAGCATTAACTAATTAAGCTAATTCACCCAAGGTCAGTCCTTTGTACTCTCACAATACCCAAGATCTTTTTGATCATACACCCTAAAGAGTAAAAACAGTATATCAGTAATGTTAGTTTTAGCCTAACATTATTTGGCAATTTTGATCATTAGGGATGGAATTAATCAAATATCTACTGTGTCCCATTTTTGCATTTTATCTTCTATTCTGCGTTTACTATTTTTATCTTTATTAATAGCTACTGCTCAGTGGCCTTAAAGAATTTCACCATTCAACAGAAACTTTTCTTTCCAGAGACTTATGCTAATTAGTACCTTGTTTGTGGCTTCAGTGTGATTTATGAGCTACTCTGAGCCCTGAATAACAAAATATCAGGCTATCTCCATAACTGTCTATTAATTTGTTTACCTTTCTATCTGTCTACCTATCTGTTGAAATTTAAAACAGTGCAATAATTTTGAGAACAGTGACACTAATGCAGCATTAGATTAAAAGAATGTTACTTTATACAGGCGTAAATGTAATTTAGAGGCACTTAGAGGAAGCTATATACTTAACATGATTCTTGGCCAGTGAAGACAGGTTGATCCCACTCATTTTGGGATTGCTAATTTGCAGTTAATTAGGAAGATTGATTCTGTTCTCTGATGCATAGGCCCAACCCTAAATGCATTTTTCCGGTTTCCGTGGCACCATGCTAGTTATCATTGTCATGGTGCAAGTATAACTGAATGACATGGTTCCTCATAAAACATAATACTTGGGGAGTTTGGGAAAGTAAATCTAGCACGCATTAGCAAACATTTTTCTGGTTTACTCTGTAGACTAAACTCCAGTGCCATCTGCATTTAAAACAACTTTCAAATTACATTCCTTTGAGAAGGTTTATTGCAATTAGCAAATAAACCAGAGAGTTGATTTAATCCTCAACTAAAATAGCACAATTTTGGAGTTTGAGGGAAATAAAATATTGACATTTTGCTTGAAGGAACTTGTATCCTTAAATAAATGCAGTGGGCATGGCATACTTAAGCTTGTACCTTTTATAGAAGCTAACATTTATTTTCAATGTGTTATCTCTTGAGGAGATTCTTCCCCTCTACTCTCAAAATACAAGCTGGTATGAACGGATTTGGGGGAGGAGTGAAGATGTTGGAATAATCTGCAGCTAGTGTGGGCTAGCAGTAAATTGCTGCTCCCTTAGAGCAGTGGGGAGGCAGGGAGAGGAACCATGCTTCAGACGAGAGGGTACAGCGCCTTGTGGGACTGTTCCTGGCCTGGTGCAGGTCACACCAGACGTATAAATGTAGAATCTATTCTCCTCATCCTGCGTGACTTCCTTAATGAATAGGGCTTCAAAAAGAATATCTTGGACATGTCTATATTCTTGTTTTTGAAAACAATTCATGAAAAGTACATCTGGTGCGTAACCTGATTTCAAATTGGTCATTTTTCCGACGTTTGGGTTTCAATACACCTGTAGTCATCAGACTTCAGGGGCTATTAGCCTTTGTAAAGCTAAACCAGGACAAGTCTTGCTGTGCCTCTGTCACACCGGACTCGGTGTCTGGCTGCAGCGGTCTGACATCTTGCCCAGCTTAGCCGTCTTTCTCTGCATCAGTACTTTCCCTTGCCATTGCACATAGCTTCTACGTACACACATCATCCCACCTCTAGCCTACCAAAGTTATAGGTACACTGGGGGTATTCTTATTTGGTGAGACAATTTTTCTGACCAGCCTGTCTTAATAAAAGCACAGATTCTAGTAATTTTGCATCAGAAAATCTGTCCCAGATTATCTGCTATGGGAGTACTACATTAACGATTCATAAGTAAGTAAATTCCTTCATTTGTCACTTTACAAATAACTAGGAAACTTTTCAAAATGGTTTTATGGAAAATTCCTAGGTACTGTTCTAAAACAGCAAAATGAGGTGTGTTGAGTCAGTCACGAGAAGCACAGCTATACTAAACCTGAGAACGTATAGAGGGCCAGAGGCATTTTGTTATCCATTTGGGGAAAGAAAGAGATAAGAAGGATTGAGATACTTGCTACAGAATAGTTCCCAGACTCAGTAATTTTCCTTTCAAAATTTCAGTGTCACTGTGTTCACCATCTTTCTCTTATCCCTTAACCTTTCCATTTTGCAATCCTCAGTGCTCCCAATCCCTTAAACCACCAGTTGAAAACAAAATGAAAAAATCGAATATCAAACTATCCACCAGAGGTAAGCATGTAGGGTAGCAAGAGCATGCGGTGGACACACCTCTCAACCAGCCTCACCAGCTCCTTCAATATACACATGTGGCTTGTTGTCAGTACTTGTAGTTGCAGCCCAAAAGGATCAGGATCAAAGCAAGTGCTTTCCTAGTTCAAAGCCAAATTTGTGTCTATGCTGGCTCATTTGAATTTTTCATCCAGACTTTCATGGCTTCCTTGTGTGCTTGTAATTACCACATCTTTAAAACCTGACAATCCCTTCATATGGGCCAAATTCTTTTCTCAGATTGTGCTTGAGCTCTACATGGGGGTCCAAGAAAAGATATACATATGCTCTCTACCACACAAACTTTGGGCCTAAAACTGATTCATAAAAAGGGGAATAGAAAAATAGGCAAGTACTCACATAGAGGAAAAGAAAGTAATTTAGAAACTTCCGAATAGTATTCTTGGGGCCTGATACACACTTCTAGGATCTCCAGTACATGTTAGGATAAGTAGATAGTTGAATATTTTCCCTTTGAACAGAAGATCAGCCCAAATCTGCCTAGCAAAAGAATTAAGCAGAAGCTTAATTAATCTTGTATTAATATTTCCAGCGGAAGTGTTGCAGATTTTCTCCTGGTTTGAATACCTCCACATGTGTGCTCCTAACTCCTGCTTAGGGCTTAGCTCCCATTGATTTCCATGATCAAGATGATGAGCACCTTTGCAACTTTTCAGCAACACAAAAGGAACACGAACTGGCAGCTCCAGTTTCCTCTGAAGCAGGGAAATCCCCTGTAAGTGCAGAGCTGGCAAATCCAAGACTCGCACCACCGCACCCACACCCACACATTCTGGCTACATGTAGTTTGTGGGAGACTCGATAGTAGCGAAGATCAGATAGCAGAGCTTGGAAGAGGCAGTAGGAAGTTTTAAACCTGGTGTGGAGGAAAAGAAAGACCTGGCCTAAAGATCACGGGGCCATAATCAGCTTATGCTGATTTGCTTTCTAAAATGTTCTTAATGGACACAGAAGTGGACCACAGGGAAGCAGAAAAGTTGAAAATATTTGTGGAAGCCACCAAAAGGATCTGCTTCTGATTTGAACTTTCTGTGATATGTGTTTTTTAATCTTGCTGTTAACTCCTCCTCAACCACGCAACCAACAGAATAATTGCCAGCCTTTCTCAGCTTTTCCATTCCCAGACTTCTGGAAGTCCCGTCCATCTCTTAGCAGCCAGTTAAATTCTCTTAAATGTCAGTTTACCCTTTTCCTCTGACTCACGTTTTCCTCTTTCCTCCATTTTATTTCCCTTTTCCTCCCAGATCTCACAACCTAATTCATGACCACCTCTGAGTGAGTCAGCAGCCCGACTCAGCTGTAGTGACTCCCATTATCCCTCACTTCCCTCTGTGTGTTTTTAAATCCTTTCCTGACCTCCAGTAGGCCTTCCTACCTTGGATAATCCCACTGAGGGGTGCTAGCTAGTCTGGGAGTCTCTCCTGGGCTTGCATCAGCCTGCTACATTCAAATCTCATGCTCTGAGGCTTCCCCAGGTCAGACACATTCTGCAATGAATCTGACCTGGGGAAGCCCTGAAGCACAAGATATTTGAAAGGAGGATCAGTCTGAGGTTTGAAGTAGAGAAGGGGGGCGGCGGGGGGTGGTGAGATTCATGTTCAGACCAGGTCTTATTGTTTCTGAACCAGTTTTTCCACTGCTAGCTAACCATCACAGGTACCCAAACCACATTTCCTTAGCTATTCAGCAGGTCAAATTACTTGCAATGGTGCTGGAAATGAGAAATAGTTTTTTTTCCATTGTTTTCCCTCAGAAGTAATTTATAAAGGTGTGCATGGATGTATGCACGTGTGTAACTTTAGTGATGCATTTAAAGATTAAAATCATTCACTGAATGAACAAGGATAAGTATGTTTAGCATGTTTGCTTAAAATGTGAAAGAAAGTAATATTGATTAGTGTCGCGTATTTATTTACACCATTTTGGTAGTGTTAAGATGTCTGGCTATAATTACCAGGACCTGTCCACCTGTCAAAGAGCAACTGTGTTGTTTCACCATTGTCCGCCAGCAGTAAATCTCTGGGTCCGTATGGGCCTCACACAAATGAAAAAAAGAATACTTTCTAAAACGTGCAGTTCATTATGAAAACCACGTGCTTCCTAAAGCTTTTTGGTTGTCACTACTCTGCCATATTTTATTATTCGTAGAATTTGGGTATGAAAAGTAGCCAGGTACGATACAATTATTTTAATGTTAAAAAAACAACAACAACAACAAAAACGCTTTAGCCTTAAAATCACAACAGAAAATAGTTGCATTGCACAAATGAGTTCTTTAAAAAAGGAAACTCATTCTATAAATAGGTCTCTTATCCAGCTATGCCTGAAATAGGACTAACTCTGTCCAGTATCCCAATTACATAATACAGTATATTAAAATACATCGCCCTTAATGTTACGTTGCTGAGGGTTTAGAGTCCAGGAACAACCTTGCAATAGGGACAGAGTGACCTTTTAAAAAGAAAAATGAAATGAAATACACTTTCATTTTCCAGAAATATGCATGAAAGTAAAAATTTGACAGCATGGAAGAACATAAGCAAATATATCTTTTTATTTGAAGATAAAAAGAAGCAGGGGCTAGATAGGGAAAGGAAAAAACCTGTGAAAAAAACGGATGATGCAGTTTTTACGAATAAGCAGCTTAATGTATCTTGGCACCCACAGTAAGCCTTGTAGGAGCTCAAAGTGCCTCAGGCAATCTGTGAGCAGAATAGCAATTTTATTACTTTGTCATTAAACCAATTTCACAGCAGTATTGTTTGTTAATGAGCAGCGGCAAACGAGCGAAGATGTCACACACTGGAATAGCAGTGAGATTTGTGACCCAAGCTCAGAGCACTAAGATGGAAAGACCATGGCTATAAAAAAGGAAATACTTTGGGATGAAATGCAAAGTCTATACAGCAGAGCTTGTGTTTATGAGCTACCATTTTGCTAAGAGCTGTGAGAGAAATAAAGGTCTGGAAATATGCAGTTAAAACAGGGCCTATAAAATTAAAACCAAATTAAAGTATAGCAGAGGATTACTGCACAGGCTGTACTCTACAAAATATATTTTAAGTGATGAGGTGAAATCTAAATCAGTTTTGTTTGAATTTAGTTGGTATTTATAAAATTCAATAAAGCAATGCCAAATTCAAAACCAAAGCAGCAGCCTCAGTCCTGTGGTCTCTGATCTATAAGCTTTACTTTGAAGAAATTCAACTTAGCAGTACTTAATTAGCATCTTGCCCTCTCTTTATGAGCAAAGATAATATATAGGTTTATATAGGAATATAAATACAGAACAGACATAATCAGTCTGCCTGCACACATGCGTGCATACACACACGCATGCACGGACGCACCCTGATTCTGTACTAAACAGTGAATCAGAATCACCTAGCAAAGATAGATTACATGAAGCTGAACTGCATCATTTGATGGGACTTTTTTTTTTTTTTTTTTTTTTTTTGAGCCAGGGCTGATCTTACAAAGAGATTGGGAGACAGCCTTGAGGGATACAAGAAACAGTGCCAAGCAGGCACATTACTGAATCCCTGCAAGGCATCCCGAGGTGAGTTTGCTGCCTGAGCTGTCTTTCCGTGTTTATACACAGGGAAAACTAGTTCAAGCAATGCAGTAAGTGGATCAGCATGACTGACTTAAAGGAAGAGGGGAAAATTAGCCCACCATTTTGCTCCATTTGCACTAGAGATGGGGAAATAGTTTTGCTGTCAGGACTTGCTTCTGAGCCACCTCCTTTCTTTTCTGTAATAAAGCCCCACCCCATTTGTTTCTGTTACAATCACATTATTTAGCATAATTATCCTCTTATAAATATCTAGATCACTATAAACGCTTCCGTTCTTTTGGCTGTTTGCTACCCCACCCATGAGGTTTTCGGCACAGTGACTACCGCACATTTGTGGAATGCTTTAAGGGCTACGGTGAAAGAATAAATTTAGCATATTTGTGTGTATGTGTGTGTGTGTATCTCACGCCCAGTTTCTCACTCTCTGTGCGTGTAGTCAATTTGAACAATGTATTTCACTTCAGTTCACAAGCACGCTGACCTCTCTATCCAGTGATTAATATTTTTAGATGCTTGGTTTCATAGCTTGGTAACTCGTGCATGTTTTCTGCTATTTAACTAACCGGGTAGAGGGGACGCTGCAGGAAATGCTCATTGTTGAGCAGTAGGCGGTGCTCACAGTTCTGGGAGCTCAGCTTAAGACTGTTTTCTGCCTGACAGGGCAAGACCCCTAGACAAATCACTGGCTGGGTCTATGGTAGTTGGCAGCCATTCAAAACTGGTTCTCTGCCAGCAGTATTACTAGATAGCCAGACAGACAGATCAATTCACTTTTACATTCCCGCCATTATTTATAGCACACTGTATATCTGCTCTTGCTTATGAACTAATGATTAGCAAATACAGTACACATAAAACATAAGCATTTGTTCTGTGGAAGGCTTTCTGTTGCTGATATTGCAGATAGTTTTACAGGTCACAGAGCCTTAAAAAGGATTTAAAGGGCATGTCTTGTGTAACATTTGTTCCTTTGAAAATGATGCTCCCTTCCTATTTTTGTGTAATTGAAGAGGATAGAAAGGTTTACTTGCTGCTTATGTTTCATTGAATTCTTGCATTTCCCCCTTCTCCCACAGACTTCTAAGGAAAACACGTAGGAAGAGAGGCTTATATAGCATTATTTGTTATTTAAGAACTATAATTCTATATTTCATTTAGACTTTTCAAAAAGATCTAGCATCAGACTGGTAAAAATGAAAAACAATACCCATTAACCCTGCTTATATTTTAGAAGAAGTCAGGGCAACTGTAGTTTTATAAGCTGTATGGAAAGCCAGACGATTTGAAAGTTTGTGTGAAAATACAGACTTTTTACCAGACTCTTGTGGCTGCTAAATGTTAGTTTTAATATTAATTGCTTCAGTTACTTACATGTCTGAGCTAGAATTGGAAAGGTCAGCCCAAACTTAAGGCCCGAGCTCCTAAACAACATAGATCTACTGAATTTTTAAACTCTCAATGTGATCCAACTGACTGGCCAAATTAATCCCTGGTGTAACCACAGCAAAATAAGTGGGTCTGCACAATTTAAACATTTTTAGCTGATCACTGCTACTGGTCTTACCACAGGTTGCTGTGAGGTAGCAATGCTTATGCTTATTATACTGAACATTATTTCCCTGGAGAGTTCACAGTAAGGTGGCAAAGACACTTTCACTTCTCTGAAATGAATGAAAGTTCAAGCCTACAGCAACATGTGAACTTTGAGTGTCCAAACCTGCTCACACTGGACTGCACGAATTCAATGTGAGCTGCTGGTTGGAGAAATGTCATATAACAAGGAAATGTGATAATTTGGTTTCCTAAATTGTTAGCTGATATTCTTACCTGGGAGAGGGCGTAGAGAAAGACAATGTCAATGTATTCTTACGATGTTGTCCCCTTTCCATTTGGCAGCAAGTGCACCAAAACAGCCTTCCTTGTAGTCCCAATTCCCTTGCTGCCACTCAGGTGCTCAAACTAAGGTACTATGGGCGTGTAGTGCTATGATAGACATTTTCTAAGACACCAAAATAAGTTATCAAAAAAAAAAAAAAAAAGGAAAAATCCACAGTGTAATAGTAATCAGCATAACTAAGACAAGCTGATTTACAAATCTGGTCCAATGGAAGAGTGAAGGTAGAATTAGCTCTACCTTCTGTTTAACATCAAAAATAAGTAAAAGAGGAAGAACAGAAGTGCTTGAAGAACATAAGATCCCTATAGAGCACATGCCCTGGTAAAATCTTTCTGCTCAGAAAGATGTGACTAAAGCTGATCTGAGAATGTTGTGTACCTCGTGTGATAACCTCCCCACTGAATGCACACAAAAAGCTACAAGGTTTTTTTACGCTGCCTTTGTATTAAGTAGTATTTGTGCCCAAGTCGTGGCTCAATGAAGAATCAGGAACGTCGGCTTGGCAAAAACCATCTCAAGTCAGAATTTTCAAAGAGGTAGTTGTGTCTAGTGACTAGTATACAAAATTGAATAATCCAGAATGGTAGACTTTTCTACAGTTGTCTGAAAAGTCAGCTGCCTTTTTTTTTTTTTTTTTTTAAAGGGTTGAATTGGAATGGTGAGCTTATTAGTTTGATGTTACCAATGATAAAAGAGCAATTTCCAGGTGAAACTGAGCACTGGGAGAAATTTGAAGATTTAGATTGTACTTTTATGTGCTTTTATTCTTATCCACTTAAAACAAAATCATAAGAGATTGATGTTAACCTTCTGCTGAGTATGGGTTAATTTAAAGATGGCAGAGACAAGAAAATTCTATGTTCCATCTTAAAAACTACAGATGGAAGCAGAAAGTATAAAAAATTTGAATCATCATAGAAGGGCATTTATGTAGAATCAGGAAAATTATAGTCTAGAATGTGCTTGGTGCCTTAAATAGATTGCAATCGTTCTTTGTTTTCTCCTGGAATGTATCATTTCTTTCTTTTTCTTCTGTATTTCTTACTTAAATTCGGTATCTGATGTAATTCACAGTCCACACAGAATTTCTCAAGTCAAATTTCCATATTGTACTTGAACTGTAGAAATCTCTTCTTGGCCAAGACCGTCACAGAGGCAAGCCTTTTTAAAAATCATTTTTCATTGCAGTTCTCAAAACATTGCATTTTGAAGGTCTTCTTATGCGACATCTTTATCAGACAACATAAAATTTGTTGTATTTCACTTGATATTTTTCAATGTAAAACAACTCCCCTAAAAGTTTCTAAGGTTCTTTTCATTGTCTAGCTTTGTTCATCTGTGAGCCTGCAAAGAGAGGTTTAATAAAAGCTATTTTCTCTCTGTAGGAAGAACATGCCATTTAACACAGAGAAAAGTGATTTTTAAAGCAATACTATATTTCAAAAATGTCTATATTTCTGGTTGATGAGCAAAATGTCCTGTAAGCCAGCCAGTAAGTACTTTGGAAGTCACTGGGAGTATTTGTTTAATATTTTCAAAAAGAAATCAGGATTTTTCTATTAACTTTACAACCATATGGAACTTCCTTAACACGGCACTCTTTTGTGAAGATCTTGAATGCATTGAGGTCTGTTCATTTATGTTTTCCATGGTGTCTTTCTTTCTCCAAATTTAACTTTCCGGTGCCTACTAAAGCCCAGTCAATGGGAGCTGTAAAAGGAGGAGAGAAATGAAGGCACAGTAGTTCAGAGCTCATTTCTACCCAGAGCAATATTGCTTTCCACAGGCAAAGATCAGTCCTGCTGATCCCGTGAAGGTCTCATTACTCAGATCTGTAGGGTCAACTCAGGAACAGGCAGTCATTTTGCTCCAGACAAGACCTTTTCTCAGTTTCTTCTTGTATGTTTAGCTTTATACCTGATCCTTCATTTCTCAGACTTCACTCTCTTTCTGGCTAGAATATAGGTGCATATTCCTCGCATACCAGTATCTTGGGTGCTTTTCCTGAGGTAAATTATTACTTTAACATTTTTATAAAATTCATAATGAATTTCATCATGACTTCACTATAATATCATAGCCTTCATTATAATGAGCAAAAATAATTTTATTTTTCACTCTTGCTCAGTATCTCATTTCTCAGTTCAACCAAAGGCCACTGATACAAAGGACCAAATAGTTTGGTCAGTTAAAAAAATGAGGTGACTGTTGGCTGACTTGTTCAGGAACATTCTCAGAACTCGTTCTTCAGATGAGGCCTAAGTCCATTAGGCTGTCATAGCACCTGCCTAACCCTCAGTCATGTTAATGAAGTTACCGATGTGCTTATAGACAGACACATGCTTAAGTAAACTGCTAAATCAGGGAGAGCAAATCTCAACAGTCTGTGGCACATCAAGGTTCTGGAGAGTCCTGTTTGCATAAAAGCATCTCTGAGGAGGAGCTTTAGTCCTCAGCCATGCGACTTAATGCTTATTTTTACATGTAAAAACTCCCACTTAAATATAAAATTTTGTTTCTCTCCAAAAAACAGAGACAAATCCAGAAGCAGTGCTATGGTTTGAGCATCTGTTTGGCTATAACATTTCCTTCATTTTTGAAATACAACATGATGGTAATGCAAAATTAAAGATGAGTCCAGAATCACTCTGTGAACCTGGGCTAAAGTTTATTTTTTCTGCTGAAACCCAGTATTAGGTTAGTTTTATGTTTTATGTTCCTTGCAAATATTTCCTACAACTTTACTTAGAAACTTCTGGTTTTCCTTTTCCTGAGAACTAGTCCAGGACACCTAATTTGTAAACTTACTAGTCATAATGCAGTGGCTCCTGGAAGCTGCAGCTGAGATGTAAAGCTCACTGTAGACAGCATCCCTGTAATAGTGGGTTGGTTTCAAATGGCCTTCACATGCTTTTTAAATACCACAAAGCACATGTCTGTTTTAGGTACATGGATAGCTTTGGAAATCTGTCCCCTAAATTATTTAACCACCTGACAAGGTTATAACAGTCTGCTCAGCCTTTCTGACAGTCAGAGCTAGCAGTGAAGTCAGCAAGTGGATTCACCATGTGAACAGTGTAGAGTTACCAGGCTGTAACACTGAAATGGAGCTGTGTGCTTCCACAGAGGTGTTAAAACATTAAGTAATTAAACACTGAAGTAATAAAGAAGCTGGTGAAAAACTGCAAAAGCCATTTGTTGGAATCTCATGCTAATATATTTTCCTGTTTTACAACAATGTATTATAGAGCAAGATAAAAATACATGAAAATAGCATTAAAATATGTTAGGCGTAAAAGCATAAAAATAACATAAAAACATAAAAAATATCTTTTTCTTCCAAATATAAATGTGCTTTGCTGCTTCATTCTCCGACTCTCCTGGAAAGTCACATTGGGGCATTATATAAGTAATGTAAGTGAGGTGGATGTTGGGAGCTCGCAAATTAAGATCACGTGTTCAAAGTGGTTTCATTCTTTCAGCATCTCCTTCAAATTGTCCATGGTGATGTATCAAAGCCTGTTGACCTGAATTGGAGCTTTTCCACAGATTTCAATTTTGATTTTGAACCAGTCCTCAAATAGCAGTTGCAATAATTTATTCAAACAACATTTGCAGAACTATACATAGAGATACAGCAGAGTTTCCTGAAAATTGGCAAGGGATGGACCCTTTTTGCCAAGTTGAAGGACTGTAGCAATTTCTGTTCATCTCTTCCTTTCTTCATGTGTCATGACATGGAAAGAATAGCAGATGACTGCAGATGCCTACAGATCCACAGAGGAGTTACAGTCCATCAATGCTCTTCAACAGTTCATGAAATCCCAGACAGACATCTGTAATCTATACTAGGAAACCTCTACCTGATACAGGTATTTTATGTTGACCTCAGGGCACAGATTTTATGATTGTATACTCCACTAAATTTGGGACATATGAATTGTCTCTATCGTATTTAGTGAAATAGAAAAATTGTAAAAGAACTGTGGTAGTGTAGCAGTGCAGGGTATACCACTGTGGAGACAATGCAAAGGGAAATTATTCCCACAGCCTATCCTCCAGCAATGCCCCTACCCATGTTTTCTTGATACTTGATCCCTAATACTCTACTCTGACCATGATTTTGCATAGCAATATGTTTATCAGAGGACTTATTTTCAAGGAACAGTCTTTTGAGGGAAGGAAAGCTACCTGAAACACAAATTGTACGAGTGGAAATGCAGTATTCCTTGCTTACATTCAAATGCTCAAAAAAGGGCACCAAAATTACCATCCCCATCCAATGTAAAGCAGGCAACAAACATCAGTGTCAAATAAATTAGAAAGTGCACTGGCATGCACACTTCACTTCTGCCGTCAATCTCCAGGCTAAGGAAAATGGCATGGCAATGAAATAATTATTGTCTTGAACATCTTGTTAACTTATCATTTTCAAATATATAAAATAATTTTCTTTCAAGGAAAAAGAAAATTGAGGCAATGATGCTTACTACTGATATCTTTTCTCCAGGGCCCAGTAGTGGCTGGGTCTGCAGTTTCTGTTGTATAAAATATGATAGCAAATTTCAGGAGATATTGGATCTGATGACAGTCCTGCTTATCCTGAAGTAAAGAGAAACTTGGTAGATGTCGATAGACTTTCCTATAGTGCAAAACCAGGGAAAATCAGACTTATTATTTCTTGTGATGGGCCTAGAACTAAGTCCATGAAAACACCTGGATCCTGACACTTCAGTTTACTTCCATCTCTTGTTCATTAGCTGGCCTCTGGTAGGTTGCTTCTTTCACTATAAGCCAGAGTGGATTGACTTTGCCATTCCCCTCTATGGTGTTCACTTCATCAGACAGCCAATGGGATGTGTTTTCATATGAGCCACCTGTTATGAAGAATTTCAAATTTATTTACTTAGCAGGAAGTGTATTTAAAAGAAATCCATGAAAATAGGCCTGGATCAAAACTAAATAGAACTGAGGTAAACCAAAATGCACAGAAGCTTACATATTTCCTTAGAAACATTACATATTTTGATCAGATAAAAATAGTTGTATTGCTGCTACATTAACATTCTTCTCTTTGTTTTTTTAAACCAGGGGCTCTAATAACCCCTATTCAGGCATGATAGTGAAGATACCATGTTTTACTCTGCTCTGGTGCAAGCTGTGCTTCCTCAACACAAAATGTAGATTTGCCCACAAACGTATTTAAAAAACAACTATACATCTCATGTGTCCCACTCTGCTGTACACTGTGTAGAAGTACAGTAAGATCCTCCTTTACCTTTATGCTGTGTCTACACACAGTAGTTGATTTTTGCTCTTCTTTCTCATTGCTGGGTTGTATTTCTTCCTCTTGCTGTCTGCAAAGCTAAGAGATTCTTTACTGGGATTTTGTTATCCTTCTCTTTCCTCCCCCTTTTCTGAGGGAGGCATAGACTTAGCAATTCAGAAGGACATAATAATTTGTCTGCTTACCACTTTGGTACAGTGTTTATCTTATGGATAAGGAAGTATTTCTTATACTGAAACATTTACAATTTCAGTCATGAGTTCTAGTCCAGTTCCTATCAGTAGTTGCCAAAAGTCAATTAACGACATTTGTTTTGTGGCTTGTGAGAAGTGAATTGGTGGGCTTTCGAATACACATCATACAGTCAGAATTAATTGGCATCCTCTTTGGTAGTCCCTGAAGAGAGCCTGCTAACTGAATGGGTCCTGAAATTGAAAACCACTATTTTTTATTTGGAAATGAAATGTATGAAATAAGAAGCACAGTATAAGGAGAACAGTATTTTTGCAGATTTTCCAAAAACAGTAAATTCACACTATAGGAGAAGAAGATAAAGACAAGGAGAAAACAACAACAACAAAAAACACAATAGACAACAATAATCAATTAAACAATCAAAAATCAGGAAAAAAGAGAAGAAGAAAAAAAAACATCCAATTCAAATGGTGAGGTAAAGTGCTCTTTTATGTTCCATTGCACGTCCTGCAGGAACAATAACATTCTTTTGAGAATCAAAACTGAAATCCAGGCATTTTTAGCTCACAGGAAAATATGTGTTTTGATTGAGCATTTATATGAGATTAGAATTCTTAAATATCAGGCTAATTATCCCACATAAAAAATAATCTTAGAAAGACTTCTGAAAAGTTACATGTGAATAACAGTTGCAGAACAAATTGTAAACCAGACTCCAGTAATTGTAGCTAGTGTAATCGGTTCCTCAGCCATCATCAGAATTTCAATCAGAAGAAGGTAAATCCTGTGCAGTGTAGAGGCACAGATATATCCAGATATTTTTGTGCCCTTCATTGTCAAATTGTCACAAAAACAATAGAAAATGTATCATGACAACATAAGGAAAATGAGAGGTTAGATTGGAAAGCAATAATTATTGATATCATTAACTGATTGGAAACTGAGCTTCAGGTAGACTAAGTGTTTAATTATTAGTAAAACCATAGGAATAGCATGGAATATGTCTCTAAGGCATAACAAAAGCACTGTTTCCTACTTCCCCCTTGCTCATTACAGTGATACGTATTCATTACTGACCACTACCTGCTACAGGTTGCTATTGTTTCAGTGCTGGTTGTTTCCCTGGCTTGAAGGAGGTGTGGGTGGGAAAGGAGTGAAATCTAAATTCCACTTGCTCCTGCTTTCTTTTCTACTTGCTTCTGAAAGAGAAATCTAACACCCTCTCACTTCTTTTCATAACCAGAGTCACCACCTACAATTAATTGGTCTATACAAAGAGAATATGTGGCAGATTCAGAAGCCAGACACAATTGACTTGAACCCAGCACCCTACTTCAATCAGTAGTCTGTCCTTCCTTTGTAATTGCTGCCGAAGAAGAGTAAAACAAACGTTCATCATTTTCTTTCCAGGTTCACCACGGTGAGTCTGAGTTTCTGTCCCCGAGGTTTTTGCACCGTTTGGTTGCACTATCCAGCTTACAAACTGTTATTTCAGTAGCTGGTGGGACCTCTGTTGGTAGATTATCCCCTACTCTTTCAGAAGGATGAAGATGATGATGTATTAGGTCTTTCCTCTTTGTAACTACCATGACACTACAATGAGCAAGTATCCACTTCACACTTCTCTTCCTGATAATCTATTGGTATAGATCTGTGGTTTCCTTTTAATGTCTGGTTCATTAGATGGTATAAATGTGTATGGCATTTTTAGCTGTGGTTGAGGAAAGCAGGGAATGTCGAGGTTAAGGTTTATTATGACTGTCATGTTCAGGAGCAGAGAGCTATATACTATTTCTGCTCTGAGTCTCTGCACATAACTCTAATTGACACTGGAGTTACACATTTGCCTGAAAGCTGTTTATGGCCCTGTGAGTACTCGCTGTTTCTATGGATGATCGGGACAGAATAGATCTGAATACCGATTATTTTAAACCTGCTTGAAATTTTCTTTGAAGCTGGGTTAGAGAAATGATGGCATAGCAATTAGGTATGTAAAACCCAACAGATAACAGCTCTGTCCCCAAAACCACTCATGCACAGACATTACTTTAAGAATATTCAACAGTGTCATTTATTATGTAGAGGGCACTATACAGTTGCCCTCCCGTGACACTTGCAATACAAGTGCTTCATGAGGGAATAAACCCCTGAAAGCTTGGTTGCAATTTACTTCTTTACTTCCTGCACATTGTAACAATGATAGTTGGATTGAAAAGCATTTTAAAATTCATAAATATATAAGTAGCCATTATCTAGTGGAAAACATATGTCTGACTATTGGGCCTGATCCACTACTCAGTTACTCCAATTTTAAACTAATGCAAATCCACAATAATCAAGGAGCGTGCTGGCGTGCAATTGAAGTAAAATAAGGCAAATCAGATTTTTCATTCATGTAAGGGTCATTTTGCTTTTAAAAAGAAGGCCAGCATTTTCATTATGTGTTTATTTTGGGTACCTTAATCCAAATGCCCAGAGAGGCACTCAGAATAACTGGATATTTTTAAAACTTGTTTGTATTGTGACTGACAAAAAAAATGAGAGTATTTAGATACATACTCCTTTTCCAGGGTTAAAAAAAAAAAAAGAAAAAGAAAAAGGGAAAACATGCTGGATGCTTTTTCCTCCTTTTTGTGGAGTAGAAATTTGCTTTTTAGAGTAACCAGATTTAGCTGTTAAATTCATAAGACAGTGATTTCAGCTGGAATTTGTTTTCATGGTTAAGGCAAAACTTGATAGATAAGTTAATGGAAAGTGAACAGGATGGTCTTATATGTTCATAAATGTACACAGTTTAAGACCAGGAGGAGACCATTAGAGCCTGCAGTCAGAGCTATTTTCAGTTTCACCCACATCTTCTGTGCACTGAGCAGACTTGAGTTTGGCTGCAGTCTACTTTTTTTTTTTAAAAAAAAAGGCATCCCATCTCAATTTTTCTGAAAAGTGTTGACTCCTTGAAGTGTTATCATTACGCTGTGTATTAGTAAAACAAGTGTGGAAAGCAGAATAAATAATTCACAATGCTAAGTTTGTATAAAAACAACAATCCTCCCCTCCGCCCCCCAACTTCTGTGCAAACCTAACACCATAGCCTAGGGGATGAATTTAAGAGTAACACTAGACTGGTCTCATCTACGCCCTTCTGATAGCTAAGCTTTTTGTGAAGGGTCCACTGTGGAATTTCAAAGACAATAAGCAAACTTGCACCAGACAAATAAAGTTGCATTCCTTTACATTTCAGATGTGAGAGATAAAACAGATATACTGCCATTGAATCCTTTATCAAGGTGACACAACTCCAAAAAGCTTTGATGCTGTCTATTGCAAAGCTCATGAGGATTTGGGTAGGAAACAAAATCTGATTAGTTTGACTCTCCTTTCTAGCTACATGCATTCAGAAATGGTTTGGGTACGATTCTCTTCCCCTCTCTTTATTGTGTGGTTTGTTTTGTTTGCTTGAGTTTGAAACTGCCATTACGTGGAAGTGTTGCAAGTATAAATAATTTAGAAGATAACTCTGTGGGGATACTAATAATATGTCCCTGGTTTTTCTAATAGCAACTCATTATGGTTCTGAGAACTAGTATTTCGTAGGAACAATTACACAACATCACTGCGTCATGGATATTGTGGATGTTGGTGAGAAAATAATTTTGACACCTATTTAATTAAGTGTATTTTCCTTCTTAAGATTGTACCTCTTGTTTATGAGTTGCACAACTGCTTTAAATTCTCTAAAAATATCCAAAGCTTTCTTGAGTGGACAGATGGATGGACAGACAGATACATCCATCTAGTTTTATCTATCTTAACTTTTTGGACGTAATACCTTTCCCCAGCAAGAAGCCACAATGATACAATTATCAAAAAATGCACAATTACTTCTAAGGGAAATCTAATCAGTTAATAGATGTTAATAAAGATGAACATACAGAGGTAATAACTGGGTCAAACTCAGAGAGTTCTACTCAGTCCACTCTCCCTTAAAGGAAAGGAAAAGCTTTTAATGGGGCTTCTCTTACTTTCACCCCATAATTTTATAAATTGCTTTGCCAACCCTTCATAGCAAACAGTAATTTTAAGTAAGCCAACATCAAGCCCAGGTTGTATGCACTTGGTGGTAATGATAGTGTAGCTGCCCTTGCAGGAGTCAGAAAGCCCAACAGTTGAGTCTTTTTTTTTTTTTTTTCATTTTTATATTTTTTTTTGTTTAGTCTCCAGTGAATGAATGGGTACTGTCAGTCTGAATGAGTGTTGCTTAGAGAAATCAAGCTGTTTATCATGCTAACCTCATCCTGGGGTCTTTTGGAGAGTCATAGAGCAGTTTAAAACAGTTACAAGTAAAAGCCTACTCTGTGCTCTGCGCACAACAAACAGCAGTGAAGATTAAACTCACGAGATGTAGTGTGCCCCCTCTCACACAGATGCATACCATTTCAGGACTTGGATCTTTGGACTACCTTATGAAGAAAAATACTGATTATAGATAAACATAAACTGTTCAAAGCTACTATTAAAAAAAAATGAAAAGCTTTATCAGAACAATATTTTCATCTTCTGTTCCAAAGTGTAGCCGTGCTGTGATGATTTTGAGAGCAAATTATTTAGATGTTAAAAAACACATAGTACAGTCAAACAAAACGGAACTCAAGAACTGGGGGGAAGTATATTTACCATTTTTAAATACTGTGAAAAGCTTCACACTAATAAGAGAGTTAAAATTACTGATGAGATGGAAAAAGCCACAGCTGCAGCTACTACAGAGATTGCTTGGCTAACAAACTATCACAATAAACAGAACATTGTCTAAAAGAAGTTTGCATTTTAGATAGAACCATTTTATATAGATGGGTTTATAACCAGACAAACAAAACTGACTGATCCTAGAGCAACATTTTTTCTCTTGGACATTCAAGTCCTAGTCCTTTATACCCCTCTAGGACACATCACACATTTATTCCCACTGCCCAAACTCTACATGCAATTCCTAGTGTTGCTCTTTCTCTTGCATCTCCAGTGTCTGCCCCTCTTCCTATTTCCATTTCAACAGTATGTCATGTTTGCTTCTGCCTTCATCTCTTCTCACCTTGACTATTGTAGTTCCCTTCCCTCAGGACTCTAAGTCCCAGTTCTTCATCCCCCATAATGTGCCACATGCTGATGCTTCCTTCTCACACATGCATCAAAATCACCTCCTACTTTAGGCACTTCAGCAGCCTTCTCCCGCCCTTTTATGAATCGAGTTCAATATTTTTTCTTAAACAATGTCAAAACCTACTTCAACATCTATGTCTCTTTTTTCATACTCTCCTCTCTACTCTCTGGTCATCTAATGTGGCCCTCCCCTCTGTTCTTCAATCTCAGTTGAAAAATCCTTCTTCTCTACCATAGCTGCCATCCAAAGAGCCTTTCTGTACCTAAAGAGCCTTTCTGTATCATTGGCTAGCCATATATTTTCTCCTTTGCCTGTACATACCTCTTAATTTCTCTCCATGGAAACTGGTTTGGGACCGAGTTCATGAGGAAGATTAATACTATATGGCATGCTTAAGCAGTTATTATAGGCCTGTGCTTTATTGGAAAACCAGTGCATGATCTAGGTAGCACTTGGGATAACTTTGGCAGAAGGATGAAATGTTTTTTTGGTGGGTTTTTGTTTTTTTTTTTTCAGTCTGGATGTAAAGCATGGCCACAAAACTTTTCACTTCCCGATTTTTTACCTGAATTTACTACACCTGAAAATGAAGTATAAGCACCAATCTTAGCTGCACATCTTTGCATCATATTTGTCCTAACAATGGGGTACTTGGAATTTTATTATTATTATTACTACTATTATTGTTTTAAATTGGGATGTGGAATTTAACATTATGATGTTTTCATATTTGTTTTTGGGGGGGGCACTCTAGTTTCTTCCACCAATGGAAGACAGGAAGACATGTTTGTTTGTTTGTTTGTTTGTTTGTTGTTAG
Source organism: Anseranas semipalmata (assembly GCA_013399115.1). Classification (NCBI taxonomy): domain Eukaryota; kingdom Metazoa; phylum Chordata; class Aves; order Anseriformes; family Anseranatidae; genus Anseranas; species Anseranas semipalmata. Next base: position 413,567 of record VXAA01006474.1, read on the forward strand.
ACAGCTAATTGGACCTGTCATCTCAGCAGACTTGGTTGGTGGTTAAGGGGCATACATAAAATAGAGTTGTATCTTTCAACTCAGGCTTCTGTCAAAACCCCTTTAGAGTGCTAAATTTTTCTTTGGCTATTTACCACTATATTTGTTTGCATTTATTTCACTGACTCACAAAGCTAATGCATTTTCTGAAATGTCTCTGAGAACTCAGGTGAGACACCACAGGCTATGCTGTCTTAGGCTAGAATTTACTAGGATTAAGCAGATGTGGCATTACTAGGGTCTGCTAAGCCTCATGTGATTTATAAAGATATAAAATATATATTTTATGATTACGACGATGCTAAAAATTTTGTGGATGATAATATAGTCACATTGGAAAGACTGAATATAACAACTCGGGAAGAATCAAGAAAAGGAAATAGAAACTAACTCTCCCTTACTAGTTCATCTGACTCCTAGGGAAATGGGCGTTTGCATTTGTTGCCTTTATTATTCTGTTTTACACTTTGCCACGCTAAAAGTTTACATGTCGTAAATAAGGCACAGTTGATTTCTAAAGTAGTTAAACATTGCAAGATTTTTACTATCAAATTAAAAAAGTGCATTGTTCCTAGAAATGTACACATGCTATTGGTACTTCAGTAATTCAAAGTGAAAAACAAAGAATAACTTTCCTTCTTCTAACTACTGATTTATCTTTCTATATTCTCCTCAGTTTGGACACGGAATCAGAATGAAAACATTGTTTTCATTTTATTTATAGTGAATTTCATATAAAATTTATTTTTAAGTTCTTATGCACTCACGCACAATGCTGAACTATTTTGCTTGAAGATGCTGCTTGTGAATTTGAGGCATTTTTCCCTCTTTCACAGGCTTTTTTTGTTTTACATAATGTTTGTATTGACCTTAAATCTTGTGTTTCTTTCAAAGGTTCTTTAAAGGCATTCTAAAATTTGGCTCAAAATTCTTTGGAAAGTATTATTACAATATTGTCTTATAAATCATTTAAGTCAAGATAAAAGATCTGTGTAGCACGTTTTACAAAATATTTCCTCATGAATATATGTCTGTTAGATATGTATATCAATTGAGTGTATAGAAGTGTTAAGAAAAAAAAAATCCTGGAATCTTTAGTTTAAGCTAATCTTTATCCTTAGCTATCACTGAATTTTCCAGTATCCTCACCTAGCTGCTGCCCAGTTCTGAGATGCCTAAAATCTTTTGGTCCACATGTACTTGTTTCCATTGGTGAGCATGCACAAAACTACTTAGAATGTGCTATTACTGAGAAACTTGTAACTGTAACCCTAGCAGTACTGATAAGCAAGATACTGCCCTGACCATGGTTATTTTATATGTATGGGACCTCCAGGACAGAGGAGCAGGAACACAGATACATGTATGGTGATAAATAGACAGTAACATGCTCCAGAGTGAAACACAACTTTAAACACAAAATCAGCCTTGCCTCAGTGTATCTACCCAGAGGCCCAATCCAGCCAAAGTCTTGTCATGTGTCAGCCGTACTGAGCTTTACACAAAAGAGGCAAGTGGGGTAGAGGGCGTGCTATACTCAATGGCTCATTGGCTAGAAAATTCACTTGTTAAATAGGATATATGTTTGCAGGTCTTCTCTTCATCTTGATTTAAATCATTGTCTTAACTGTTCCAAGTGAGTTGAGTTTCCCAATCAATGGGCTATTGAACATAATACTCCATCTTCACTCTTCTTCACTATCATGCCTTTCTTGTTCTCCTGACTGCCAATTCTGTTGTGTATGTAACGACTAGTCAGTAGAACAAAATTAAATAAGAACAAGGGCTTGACTGTACAGCCTCTTGGTTAGGGCTCCAGCTTAAGACGTATGAGAGTTAATTTCTGGTTAATTACAATGACTGTATAATTACTTCAGGTGGTGGAACATCTCGGAATGAGAACTGAAAGGGCTTTGTTCACTGTTCTGAATACCCTGGTGATTCAGATATTCTTTAAGAATATCTGAAGGACCTACGCTCAAGTCTTTGTTCCAAATCAAGCAGGACAGGGAGGCAAAACTTGATCTCCTTCTTCCCAGATAAATATTCAAATAATTATGGTGTCAGCTCTAAAGGAAAGAGATCTTTATCTATGTTGTTATAACAAAGAACAGACCTGTCTTAAATGTCTCTCTCACTAAAACGATCCGTAGGAAACCTGACTGGACATTGTGTCTAACTCAGAGACAGAGCGCTGTTAGGATACATGTAAACACAGCAGGAAAAGTGTTGATGGGATGGGGTGTTAAAAAGTAGAAATCTAGATGCCAAAAGAATTTAGGCACTTTCCCTGTTAAATGAAGGCTTTTTTTTTTTTTNACTAAGTCCATCTTCTGGTGATTCCTGGAATATCTAACCAGAGACAGGAATTTCCTTGGTAGAAGATCACCTACAATTTAGGCACCAAAGTATCGATATCCCTTTGCTAATATTGCCTTCTAATTCTAAACTTCACTGAACATTAAGATGGATTTTAGAGGATCTATGATGGTTTCGATAATAGGATTTGGTCATTTTGAAGATTTTCCTTATACATCTGAGTGCTTTACTAGATCAGGCTAAAGTGATCAGCATTGTTGGATACAGCTCTGCAATTACCAATTTTATGGGCTCAAATGCAGGTTTATACACATATTCTTAGATGCCTTCACCCCTACGCAGTGCAGGAACAATTAGTGAAATTCTACTGAAAATTAAGCCTCAACACCCGACCAGTCAGAACAGTCAGAGTTAATGCTGAAATCCATCAGCAACCAGTTATTAACATTATGTAAGATCACACACAGTTTCCAAACTGCTCTCATAAAGAAAGATAAATAGTAGATAGATTATATAGATTGGGCTTCATTTCATAATAGATATCTCAATTGTATGCAAAATATGGGATAGTGGAACACTTTACAGAACTGGCCAGTTTTCATCGAAGAAATATGTGCTCAGTTTCAAGTTTCTTTTTGTGGTATGATTAAATTTTCACGAGGTATTTAAATGGCAGTGACTACATTAAGAGGTACTTCTCCAGCTCCCTGTCCTTTAAGAGAAGAAAAAAAAAAAATTAATAGCCCGCTTTTTAGCTTGGGAACTCAACAACCTAAATATGGTGCACTTGAGCACAGGCTCTTCCTCTGCTGTGCTCTGCCCATAAGCCACCTGAGTACTGAAATCAGAGGAACCCAACCTTCTAAGGGCTTCAGAAAGCACAAGTCTTCCCAGTTTCAGTCCTTTGCTTGTTCAGAAGAATGAAAATCGCATAGAGAAGAACGATGGTGCAACATTCATATAATTCATATATATATATGTCCTCAATCACAGCATATCTGGCCATCTAGGACCCCTGCAGAGCACCAGCAAGCTTTATCGCTGACTTGCCAGATGTACTTTGCAATTATCTCTGGTAAGCCGGCAAGGTAGTCTGGGGAGCAAGAGCTGAGCCCTGGGGGAGATGAAGCTCTGGTCTGAAAGTACAGGAGCCTGGGATACAGAGTGACGGGCACACGGCTCTACAGAGGTTATTTCATTTTTCGATTCCATGTTTCAAAACAGTTTAGCTTACAGTAACTAAGACACAGGGGTACATGGAACACATTAATGTACTACAAACTCTCAAAAATGTTTTTAAAGCATTTTGCATGATTCCTGTGAGGTATAGAGAACACAAAATGGGATGAGACAGAGAAAAGTCTTCGCCAGTATGACACTGGGAGGATCTGTATAATTGCCGCTGGGTTTTAGCACTCTTAAACAATATAGTCTTCCCATACTGGGATTATGCTGGTAATATCTTCAGTCACTGTAGAGCAAGTATTCCGTAACATGGCAGGCTGCAGTCTCATGGTGTCTGTGGTGCTGACACATCTTTAGCTACTAAGCCATCAGACCCTCTGGTCTGATAAGTCTTGCCACCAGTATATGAATACTTAAAGGGGAAAAACGAACATGATTCTGTATCTAGAGAGAGAAAGATTAACATAAGTAAAATCTCCTGTAACCAAACAGAGAGAAGACCAAAACACGAGCGATATCAGCATGTAGGTACAACTTACTGAGAGATGATTAGGTATATCTGAATAAGAGATATAACATGGGAGGTGAGGGAGGGGGGTGTTGTTTATACATAGTGTATTATTTATGCCCGTGACTTCTAATTACCTAACTAGTTCTCTTTCTTCTCACGTACACTTTAGTACCCACCAACCAGAGAAAGATGTCTACAGCTAAATATCTGCCAATTATTATGGACTTTTGCTTAATATTCTATTGTTCCACTGACAGCTCAGTTTTTAATATATCATTTTATACTATCCTGTACATCATCATTTTCCTGCCTCCCTTAGGGGCTTGGCTGTAATAGTTCTTATTTATTTCCACAAGCTAACATATATGCAAAAGATCTTGTAGTCATGATGCCCCCACCACCCTCACCTCTTTGTTTTTGTAAACCTTTCATGCCTGTTTTTAAAGTTACAGTGTAAAGAAGTGTGAACACAGCATGTGTGCAGACGCATACCAGGGTCAAATACACAGCTTGCTGTGCGGTTCCCTTCCCGATCCATAAGCACACAAAATACTCCTCTCCAGCTCACCAGCATTATACTGCAGCCTTTTCTTGTGGCCTGTAGAACTTTTTTCAGTTGATAAAGTTGAAAACAGATCAGAAAGGAAATAAAGGGACAGCTGCAATGGAGGAAACTTCCTTGCCATTCCAGTAGGTGAGTCAGGAGTTTAACACTTCATATAGTCACTGATTGTCTGACAGAACCTGTTCAGCACCGTCTAAAAGAACTGAAGAGAGCATTTAGCCTGGGCTGTGGTGTCACAGTCCAATTAGTTGCATCAAAGTCTATTTCTTACTGAATACTTGTTTTATGAAATTTTTTTTTAGGAGAATCTGTAACAGTATAAACTGGAGGTGGCTATGACTGCATTACTGTCTCTGAAACAGAACAGGCATCTTTAGGATCGGTAGTTCTCAAACTTTCAGCAGTGTGTTTCTATAAATCTATTTTGCCTGTGTTTTGTTTTTTTTAAATGGGCTCTTCAGATGCAATTTCCTTAGGTCCACTGGTTGACAGGTCGAAAAATACATATTTTTTTTCCTTCAGATTTTAATAACAATGAAAATGTGTATAAGCTTCATGGTCAAGACAGGACAGTGGGTACAAAAAAAAATGTTATCTTAAGGCGAAATTTACTGTCAGGGAAAATGGAACATTCCTTCTGAACTCACGAACTGGTAGTGCATGTGCAGGTTGGTTGTAGATGGTTGCTACAATAAGGCTTCTTTCATACAGGTGTGTTTATGCCCCAGGCTTGCTGGCCACAGTCCATTCCATTTACAGAAGCTGAATTAAACAATAACTACCGCATTGCAAAAAGAAGAAGGAAAAAAAAAGGTGAGCGTCAAAGGAGATGCCTGAGAGCTTTGTTAGGGCCAAGAAAAACCCTGTTGCAGTTGTCAGAGCTTGTTGATGTTGCAGAGAACGGCACTTTTTTTTTTTTCTGCTGGATTTTGTGGTTCTGCCTTAGGAAAGAAAGTAAAATAGAACGGAAGAACAAAGTCCTACTCTATAAATCAGCAGCTGCTCCTTGCCAGATCAAAGGAGTGACATTTTTGCTCCTGGACTACTTGTCCACTTTAGGTGCTTGACAGACAGCTAACAGCTGGCCTGTTACACAGTATAGGAGAGTTGGGCTACATCTTCTTCAGACTAGATGACAAGCTAATCAGAGATATCCATAGCACAGGACATGTGAGTGCACCTTGATCTCTTCAAACATACCCAGTACATAATTGCTAAACACCTTTATGCATTTTTGGCAAGTTGCTACTTAGGTAGTTTCCACTGAAAAGAAGCAGAATTAATACCTTAATCTAATTTGATCAGGGAAGTTAAACAGATGTTAAATTTGTTGACAACTCTCCTTTTCAGGTCAGTTTAGAATTGGCTAAAAAAAATCAGTATGAAATAGTTAAAAAGATGTGTAAGTTACTTTAATGTGATATTATAAAACTACACAATTCTTTTTGAAAAAGTTGCCTAAAATGAGAGTCCTCAACTCCTATGTAAGAAGCTGGATAAGATGATTATGTTTTCAAGCCTGCTGGACCATCATCAGTTTTGAAAATCTTGTCCGATGAGTTTAATATGATAAACCAACATATTTTTAAATGCACGAGTTACTTAAGATTTTATAGCAGGTCTATTATCCACCTTTAACATGGATGTCTAAGTGCCAGCAAGTCAAAGCACACGTCAAATTAGCTAAAATTGTATTTAGCATCTCCACAAGATGTATGTATACAAACCTGGAATTTTAATGTCAGTAGTAAAAATTTCAAAGTGATTCAGTTTCTAGTTGATTCCCATCTGCAATAAATCAAGTACAGGATGAGGTTACAAACTACAGCTTGTGTCTATTGACTTTACATTTTATCTGTAAGATATGAATAGCTAAGGAAGTATGTCTGTTTGTCTCCTCCCTTCCTTTCAAGTATCTTTAAAAGATCATTTTTATAGTGCATGATAAATAGCCATATATGAATAATCTGATGGCATGCTGGAAGAGTAGCAGGCATTGCTTGGGAAATGAGGGCCTGCCAGGCTGCTGCGTGGCTTCAGGTGTGGCCCATGTGGCCCATGTTACCAGGCAGAAATCCAGGGGGCATAAAAAAAAGAGGGTACATTTCCACCTAAGCTGAGCTTTTCTGAAAGGACATGTGTGCGTGTCCCTTGGCATGTGCACGAGTGGCACAGTCCTTCATTACCCTCACCTACCAGACTCACGTCCCACCTCGCACGGCCTGCTTGCTGCCCAGGGCAGCACAGTCCCCCTCGCCTCACACACTCACACCAAGTGAAAGCAGAGCTGCCACCTCACCCCTGGGGCAGAGGGGAGGCCGCCATGCCCTGTGGCAGGGGCACCACCGCCAGCAGCCCTGGTGCCCCGGACCATCCTTGAAGTGGCGCTCCAGCCCCACAGCGCTGGGGCGGTGGCAAGGCTGCGGGGTGCGGGTGGGTGTGAGGCCTCTCAGGGTGGTGGGGAGCACTGGGGAGCCCTGGCTGCACCCCACTGCAGGGGTGCCACGGGTGTCTGTACGGCAAGGCAGTACATCCCTGCCAGGGCCCTGCATGCAGGCTCCTGGCTTAGGGCATACGTGAGCGTGGCTGCCCAGGGTGTGTGTTTCGGTGTGAAACGCACCAGGGCCTCGGCAGAAGCCAAATCATTTTCCTGTGCTCCGAAAAGGTAGCCCGGTAACCAGGAGTCACGTGTTTAAAGATACATATTTTCTCTGAGGTGAATAAGTGTCCCTGTTGCCAATTCTCATGATTTTATCACAAGGCTCAAGTTATTTCATGTTAACTCAAGGCCCCAACTCCAGGAGACAGTGGTTATGTGAGAATCTTTCCAAGTAAGTTTCTAGATCTTATGGCTGAGGAGAGCAGTTTAAAAATGCGACACAATGACTCAAAAACACGGAATGTAAATACAAAGAAGAACACTGTTTAAATTTCTGATTTTTTAAGACAGTCTCACAGGTACAGGATGGGCAAATTCATGGTTTTCAACAATTGGCAGCTCCCGGTGGCATAACGTATTTTTAGAAGATCCAACATAAACATACAAGATGTGGCAGAGGTCTACGGGGCTGTTAGTGCCTGCCTTGAGCTGTTAGGCGCCCAGCTTAGATGCTTGCTGTCATCTTCTAGAGCCTTCCCTCCACCAAATGTGGGTGCTGACTTAGGTCCTCTGAATCACACCTATGAGAGATGTGAGATACCAAAATTAGCTTAAGAAAGTCAGTTTAAACAGCCCACAAGCCCCCTTCTCTAACAAGGCTACCCAAAACTACATGAAGTCTTGTCAGGGAATTAACCTGCCTGTCCCTCCCTCTTCCCCTGAAAACCAGTCATGGAAGTGGCTCCATTTCTCAATATTTGGGACGTACGGAAGCCTCGTTTAGATGGCTCATTTCCAGGTGTCTAACTCGGCTTTTTTTACTCTCCTGTAAGGAATGCTGCAAATAAGTGTTGGTAACCAGGTGCAGCATAGATTCAGTGAAGCATAAACAAGGACTTTTTCAACCATTTTTGTACACACGTACAAAAGGACACCTAAATCTAATTCTGTCAGTTTAGAATACATATTGGAGGGAGCAGGTAAATAAACTAAGATAACTAGATTTTACTTGCTCGGATAAGTTTGGGTGACAGACAAAGATTGCTACAAAGGAGGTAGGGTATATTGATAAAAGTGCTTCTGCAAATTAGTCTCTTCTAATGCATTCTTTCAGGCTGCTCTGAACTCCTCAAGACTTCTAAAATTGTTCTTTCAGACTGGGAAGGAAGTAATTTTCTAGGTTACTTATGAAAACATTTTTGTGACTTAAATATAATATTTCATTGCTTATTTTCCCTTCCAAATTAGGGCATTCTTGGGCAACAAGGGATCAGGGTAGTATACTCTTAGGCTAAACACTGACATGTTCACAGTCCGAATACTGAAATATCATTTTTGGCAAAGATTTCTTTTCTCAGCAAAGGTGAAAACATTTGGATTATTTCTTAGAATGCATTTTTAGGCTCTTATTCAGCAAAACGTTGAAGCAGGTGCTTAAACCCAATTTATTCATCAAGCTCAGCTCCCATTTACCTAGGCTTAATATGAGTTGAGCTTCTCATCTAGATTTGGCAGGTTTTCGAAAAATCTTGTTAGACTGTTCCCCTGGGTACCTAAAAAATTTGAAAATTAGAGTTTATATTAGGATGACAGTAAATAAACAATTTTAACCCTACGTTATTGTTGTTACTGTTATTTTTATTATTGCCATGACTAAGCCGGTGACAATAATCGTTCAGTATTTGTGTTCTTTTCAAGCAAATGAGCAGAAATGTCTTATTGGGCTAAAATCTAAACTGAGGCAAAACTTTCCTTGCCATTAATCCTTTTAGAGAACTGACACTGAATTCACTTCACAAATTTGTTTCTTTCTCTGTTTTTCACATAAAGAGTTGAGAACCCATTTATGCAGTGGCTGATTTGTTAAATAAATGCAATATTTTAACACCTCATTTTCTGGGATGGATATTTTAAGTGAAAATCCACATTGAGGACTGATGCTGAAAAGGTTTGAGCTGTACTTGGTGGCTCATGTTGTTCCTCAGTTTCTCATAAGGAGCAATCTACTCTGCTGTAGGAGACTGGTTCAGTTTTGCACCAGTTCATCTCACAGAAGATGTGAGATGTATAGACAGGTGATAGGAATTAGATACCACTCTCTGCTTGAGTTCAGGTTAGACCCCAACCTGGAGATGAATTGTAATTTCTTAAGTTTTCATGCTATTCATCCTCCTGAAACAAGATTGTTGTGACCCTACATACTTAAAGTGACGTTTCTAATTCTGATTACCAATCAGTACAGCCACTAACAGTTCATTTTAAGAATTAATCTTACTAAGATTCATTTATGGAGTGGTCTTTGTGTTTGAAACACACAGTATGTACAAAAAAAAAAGACAGTGGAAACAACGACAAAATTATTTTTGAATGTGCCAGACATGAACAAGCAGACTAAGAGATCTCTATTTGCTGTTTATTCTCTTTCGCACTTGCAGACATATTTCTCTGCAATTTTATCTGAATGTTATTTATTATAAAAATTAAATGTATTATGTAAATGTGAATTTAACATCATTTGATGACTTGAGATAAAATATGAGAAATATGTAAAGAAGATTAATTATGGTACTTCCTATAAAATACAGAATACATGTTTATTTTGGACAAAGAAAACCTAGGCTCTGTTTGAAGAGATGTAATTAAATGCATATATTTAGATTATATTGTCATGCTAATTAGCGATGGTAGGAACCAATTAGGACTAGGGCTACCAAATCACCAGACTACTCTGCATATTCACTAGTGTACCTTTACTTGCTCTACTGTTTTTTTCTGGAATCAGATAAAAATGAAATTACTTCTTTTGAAAGTCCATATTGTTGTGCATTTTGAGCCAAATTTTGTTGGCTGTGCTTTCGTAAATTGTCCCACTGAAGTTACTGCAACTACTTGTGCAAGAAAGACAGACTTTGGCTATAGAAAATATATGTGTCTGCCTTCGGTAGCAATTAAAAAAAATACAAGAAGCAAAAAACTTCTTTCATTTCAAACAGCTATTGTTTGAATAAACGGGGTTGGTAATCTGTCACTTGCAAAATGCTAGAACTGAGATTTTCATTAAAAGTACTATGTCAATGACATGTATTTCTCAACATCACACACCTCATTTATCATTCTGGAATGAGGACCAAGTACCATATGAATGTAGAGTTTGTGAAGGTATCGACTCAGCCCTGGAGGCTGATGACCCCTCTTTATCTACACAGCAGGTAAGGCACAAACAGTGGCAATGTGAGCTCTCTCTGCACTCCCCTGCCAGTGTGCCTGACTGCTAATCTGGGGGAACAAAGGAAAGATAGCATATGGATAGCAGATTGTACTGAGCGCTGAAAGAGGACTGAGGAAATCTATGTTGGGAGTGTGGCTCTGCCAAAGATCTCTTGTATGACTTTGGCCTTGTCACTTAATCTCCGTCTGTCTCAGTTCCCCTTTGCAAACAGGGAGAAGGCGTCTCCTCTCCCCCAGGCTTTGCCTAGAAATCTGTTCAGACTGTGAGTTCTCTTGGACAGTGTGATTGTGCAGCGTGGGGTGAAGTACGACCGAGATTCGTTGGGTCCTCTAACTGCTGCTATCATCCAAATAATAGGAATTACTATTAACAGAAGAGTAACAAAGAAATCCATGTCTTGTTGATAGATTTTACTCATCTTTTCAGACCATTCAATCTTTGGCCTCTGGGTGAAGGGTATGAACAAGGCAGGCAATTAGTGTCAGGAGTGGAGCTGTGAATTCTTCTTTTATAGGGTTCCAAGTAGTGCTGGAAATAGTGGCACTGGTGTTCTGTTTTTTTGGTTTTTTTTTTTTTTTCACCTGTCTTTTAGTGCCTTTTGAAGACATTTGTGCCAAAATAACATCACAGTGTTTCTGCAATGCACAAACTGAAGTGCTGTGCAGAAGGCTGTATTTTGCTTTACTTTGGCCCCAGAGATGGCTCCCTGAGGGATTCAAAAAAGCCCTCAAAAAAAAAAAAAAANNNNAAAAAAAAGTAAAGACTTGGGCAGGGACTGTGGTTTCTATGTCTCTATTATGCACTGTGCATATTTATGGGGCAGTATAAAGGGGACACATAATAATCCACAAACACTGCATTCTGTGCCCTTGTCTACCAATTGTGCTGATGCGTTCTGTGATGTAACTATTGCTATGACAGTAGGATCCAATTTTTAGCTTGACCCGAAACGCGTGTCTGTTTTGCACCTGTAGTTTTGCAAATAAATAATTCCAAGTGCAATTTTTCAGACATATCCATTGGTGGGTATAATTGATGCCATTGCTGTCCAGGATTTTTCAGAGGAACCATAGGAATGGAATTTCAAAATTATCCTAACTGCCTAAAGCCCCTGTGCCCCTATATCTTTCCGAGAATATGACAGAATATCTTCTCTTCAAAGTGTTGTTGGTCTAGAGGACATCATTTGCACCTGCAGTTATATGCATGCACAGAAGAAAAATGGAGGTATAATGAAATCAGAAATCAAAACAAAGTGCTTCTTTTTGGAAAAAAATTCTGGACAAATATGATCATTTTTATTACTATCTTTTTCTGTAGTGAAATAAAGATTGGGAGACTCACTATTAGGGCTCTAATTCCCATTCCCAAAATAACTAGTGCGTTGTCTCTATGTAGAGTTCACACTGAAAAGCTGGCATTATTCATATCAGGGGAATAAAATAAGGGAAGTGAATGGTTGGACAAGATTTTTCAATATCCAATATTTTTGATATCTCAGTATCCAAAAGGCTTATGCTGTGGTGGCTGTCAAATTCGCAGGACCAGAGCCGAGTATCCAAATCCATACGTTCGTGAGCGTAAAGCAGTTGTCACCTGAAACCTTTCAGGACTTAGAATTTTCTTAATGTTCTGCCTTGTTGTGCAAACCCATTGAAAAAACACTTCAGAGGGCACCCATTTCTTACTAATGTAAACTTTCTGAGGAGTATCCAAAGATATGACCTCTGGGTGAACCTTTAACCTTCCCCTTAATTATTTGTTTGAAGACAGTGTCGAGTTCTCCCGCTGAGAGCCAAGGCCCATAATGCTTCGCAGCCCTGTGAGTAAGGGTGTGTTTGCAGGGAAGTGGAAAGGGACATAAATAAGGGGACCACCAGATGTAAATAATAAAAGTGGTTGGGGTTTAAATAAAAAAAAATAAAAAATAAAAAGCAATTTGGTTTCCCTGAAGAGTGGCCTGATTGAAGAAAATGGGTTAGTAAGACGAAAAGTGGGGGGGAGGCAGGGGGAGTGTCTGTTGTCTGTGATTTTTTACAGGCCTAAATAAGCGTTCATTCCATTCTTTAAAACCTTGCCATCTGTATACACCATTAGAAGCTCATAGGAGAAGAGAAAACAGTCTTATCAGGCTTTCCTGTTAATCTCTATTGGCCTTAACTTTAGCTGATAAAAGGCATGCTGGCTAGAGAAGGTTCGGGTCAGGCTCCATTTGGTCAGTGTGGTAACGTTACTGGACGGCAGCTAAGCAAATTAAGTCCTATCAGAGACCTTTGTCTTTGAGGACGGAAACATGTCTCAAAATCACAGTGCTGAGGTAAGAAATGCCTTCCCTGCACTGCAGTCAGAAGGGAATAAACAAGTACGTCGACTGTGTCTGAGTTTTTATTTTAATACCTGAAGTCATGACTAATTCTGAGGCAGGATGACATTTCTGACAACTGAATTATACTTTTCTTAAAGAATAAAGAATGTCTTTAGGATGTAAACAGAGAGATGCAAAAGAGCCCTTTAGTGTTACTTGTAGCATTTATGCATCTGTCTAATGAAATTTCCACAACTGTGATTACGGGAGATGTAATCGAAGGTGTACCATCTTTTATTATCTGCGACGGAATTTCACCGAAGGGGGGGCGGCAGGGAAACACAACAAAAGGGCTCGCGGAGTTGATGCTATATAAAGGCCAGCAATTTACTAAATGAGCAGATGAACTTAGTTTTCAGTTCCTGACTGAAAGACTTCGCTGGGCTTTGGATCGGGCCCAATGGCAATTATTGGAGGCTGTTTTGGATGATGGGCATGTTAGTATTTCTGAAGAGGATTAAACACTAGTATTCAACTTCATTAGCACTCCTTAAGGGTCACCAGCCTAAAGTCTGAACTGTGAAATAGCACACAAAACCTGTGCAAAAGCTCCGGAGTGTTCTCAAACACAAAGAAGGGGGACAAAAACAAGCGTGGCTTGTGAGTGATAGAAAATTGCCCTGTTTTGAAAGAAACGGTGCGAAAAAGTAAGTTTGAAAATTATTTTGGTGAAATTAATTTGCTTTAGTTTGTGCCGATGTGGATTGTTGCGCATTAAGCTAACAAGAAATATGCAAGCACTTATTTTTGGATTACCAGCAAAATTAAATCCAGGCTCCGCAGCCAACTAACTGCTTTCCCCGGCATTCAAAAGCCCCAGCACCCAGCGCAGCTACAGGGCCTGGTTTGAGAGAGAGGGAAGGAGGGGAGAAAAAAAAAAAAGAAAGAAAGAAATTTAAAAAAAAGTTATTTTGGGCCTAATATTAAACACATGTACCTGCGGCTCGCTGTGCCTAACGAGTCGAGAGGTGCCTGGGTTTACGGCCGGCGGCCGCCGGGTGCCGTGCGCTGGGTGTCCCCGCTCGGCCGCAGAGGTCGCCCCCAGCTGGCACTGACCTCCCGGCGACCCCGGGCTTTACAGGCTCCGACGGCAGGAGTTGCAGAAGAGCAGAAGTCTTTCTGGGCCAGCACTTATTGCCGCTGTGCTGGTGATAAAACTTCAGACAGCCTAATTGATGGCTCTGCTGACCTAACAATACCTTGTGAAAGCACGGAGTGGCAAAGCCTGGTCCTCATTTATGGCCAGCTGCAAGGGTAGCTGAATCCCTGTGATGGAGGGGGAAAAAAAAGTCTCCCAGCCTGTGAACTTTAACCAGGTTCCGAGCCACCCTAAGAAGTTAAAGAAACAATTGTCTTTTAACACAAGTTTTCGTTCGCATTTACTTGTTCAAAGCCTTCTGGCAAATCCAGCTTTAAGCTGGCTAGTAAGATAAGCATGTTACCAGTTACAATTTCTGAGCACTTAGAGGAAAATCCTTTAAAGTGAAATTATACTCTGTAAAAAAGAAACGCGAAACAAAACACGTTGCTGTGCCGCGCTAAAATCCTGTCAGTTTTCAAGCAGAGGTGTTCTCAAAACACAGAAGCAAGCTGATGAAAGGACTACTATTCTTTGTATTCTGTTTCAGGTTTATTAATGCCAGAAGAAGAATAGTACAGCCTATGATTGACCAGTCAAATCGAGCAGGCAAGTTCCAAGTAGTATCTGTATTCAAGTCCCACAGGCGCAAATCCTCATCAAGTTATTCTTCAGGAGTCCCATCACCTGGTAAATAAATGCCTCAACCAGGCATTCTGGGAGATTATTTTTTTCTTATGGCCCCAGAATTCCGCTGTAGGAAGCAACTTCACTAATTGGTGCTAATTGGAGATTTCCCACCCTGACTCTACTGAAACTGCTTTTTATTTTCTCTCTGAATTGGTAATTGGGTACAAGTAGTAGTGCCACAAGCAGTTTGTTTGACTGTGAGCTCTTGAATTACTCATTGCTTGTCTGCATCCAATCAGCAGGACAATCTCATTTTCTTGCTACCCACAACTCCTTGGTGTATGCATTGCTTTCAC